>CM055823.1:19083522-19284476 GCA_029582265.1 Zoroaster sp. YZ-2022
CAAAACGGAAAAAAACCCCTCGTCTAGCTCCAAATTGACAGTGAATATAGTGCCCGTTAAAAATCCATTCAGGTCCCAGTAAGTAGCTTGATCTATAATCGCTTATTCAATTCATGGAAATGAAGGCACCATTGTCAATGTAATATCACTTGTACACTTTGTAGGATCTGAAACGTTTCTTGACTAATTGCCTGTTAAAAATAGAACCATATTCAATCTACATGCTGAACATTTTTGTATATAATAGTATTAATAGCCCTGATCCAAATTTACTTATTATAGAGAAATTATTCATTTTGGGAAGTGAATTCATCTTAGATAAATAATAAACTTTTAAAATGTTAAATTTGAATTTAAAAAGAATTGTTGTCCATAATTTTTGAACATAACAAAAACATGATCATCTTAACACAAACAAAAATTCATATGGTACATGTAGATTTATGATATATTTCTTAAAACATTGAGGCTTGAAATGGCCATTTGTCTACACACTTCCCATTTTTTCCTTTAGAATGTTTAGTTCCAAAAAGTATCATGTCACATTTATTCACAACACATTGAAGAAAAAAATGCCAAATTTAATCAAGTGATTTAACAAGACAATCCCTTTTTCTCTTAAGATGAAAGCACTTCTGTGTGCCTCACATCTTTAAAGGGAAGTTTGTAGACAAATGTCGATTTCAGTCTTCTATTTTTAAGAAATATAAGAATATCATAAATGTGAATGTTATTTGGTATACATCTACATGTAGATGATCATGTTTCTTGAGGATGATACATTTGATAATCCAGTAATTACCACTGTTACACTTGCTTTAAAAGTGTATAGACTGTTTTGGAATATTCCCTGCACTTTATATTACCTTTGTGAATTAATGCATAGACCTTACTGCAATAAAAGTTTACAAATTTTCCCAAAATGTGCAAATAACTCTCAAAAAGTTACACAATTTCTAAAAATTCACAATGCATAAAACTTTATAAAATACCTTGAACAAAAACCCATTCCACAATTGCAGAGGAATGTTTTTAGTTTTACACTTATGGCACTTAAGTTATAGCTTTCATAAAAAAATAGTAGAAGTATATTACCTGTGGCAGAACTCAAGATCTGGGCACTTTGTTCAATCAAAACCTTCAAAGAAGTATTCAGTTCCATAGTGTAATTGCAGATCAAGATTGTAGGTGTTCAGTGCAGTTGACTGGGAATGTCCTTTAGAGAAGAGTTTCTTCAACTTTCCTAAATGTACAGGGCATCAGATTATTGGATGGTTGTGGCATGGGTGTGCACATGAGTTGCAAACTTTGGTATATGGCCGGGGATCCCTGAATTTGGCCCTGCATTAAAACATGTATGCCAATGCAACAGTAAAAATCATTAAGCTCAATATTGCATGACCCGTTTTCATCTCCATGGGTACAATAGAATGTGAACTCAGTCTAAATCCATACAAATGTAATAAACCCTGCAGTTGTCATATTAGAGAAGTTACATTAGATAAACTACAATATTGGTTAAGTCAAAATGTCAAAATGTTCACAATGAATGTCTACATTGCACAGTGAACCTGTACATGTGAGGGTAGAGGTTGATATTGTGTATGAAAAAACCTCCAAAGTGCTATACAGTTGGTTTGGGCTGCATACTACACAGGGAGCTGAGAAAGACCACAGGAATGATTGGCTCAATGACCAGGGGTAACAGTAAAGCGCATTGGGACATTATGTGAACTGCACCATATAATAATTAAATATTATTATTATTGCAAAATCAATAAAAAAGTTCACAAATGTGAACATCAGATCAACATTTCAATAGTTTATTTAATACTCAGCCATTTATTTATTTTATTGCAATGTATCCTCGCAGTACATAACTTAAAGGGACAGTATCGTCACGATCAACAGGGCATGGAATCAGAGTACTTGTTTTAGATTAACTTAGTGACTGAAAATAATACCCGAAATAATAAGGTCATGACCGTTGCTGCTGAGATGTAGAACAATGAGCTATGCCAGCAGCTTTTTTCCACGTACTGCATCTCTTTGGAACTCCTTGCCTGGTGCATGTTTTCATCTTCTATGATTTCTTCTTGTAGCCCCTTACCTAGAGTGGCTTTTAGCCTTGTTTGGGGCGAACTTGCATACAAAAATAAAAAATAAAATAATAAATGAGCCAGTAATGTTCTAGCCTTGATCAAGGCGCGTCAGAACGGTTTGGTCGATCTCAGTATTATTTTGCCCGCAATTTAGCTATCCAAACTCCAGCGCGCACATGGATCCATGCATACTGTATACAAGTCATGTACATGTACATCGACATGTACATTCATGTACACATGTGCATGTATTGTACACTGTATGTTACTATACATGTATGTGTATTATGTACATAAAGTGGCCATTCGTCGTCGCGCCTTGATGTTTCTACACGTCATATCACATGCCAACATTTAAGGTGGAGCTCATTAATCATCATCATCGACGCTGTTCGTCTTTCAACATGGCGTCCTCAATATTTGTGGTCACGGTGTATCGCCTTTTCTTGAGCCGATGCTAAGGTTTCATTCAAGTCTCTGAGTTCCTTTAGTATCAGAGATACCCATGTTGCTTTTTACAGTTTCCTTTTGGCTTGTTTTACATAATATCAGCTTTCCGAGCTGGTGTTTCACATCAGGTAATCTCAACTTAAGGTGACCCAGCTAAGATAATCGCCTTTTCTTGATCTTCTGGTTCCATCGGATTTCTTTTGTCTTTGTGTACAAGTCTTCATTTGATATCCTTTGGGGCCATCTCATGTCTAGAACTTTGCGCAGCAGGGACCTGGAAGGAGTCGATTTTTTGTTCGAGGTTTTTTGTGATTGTCCATATAGTTTGGTGTTGTATAGAAATATGCTGGATACATATACATTGAATGTCCTGACCTTTTTTTCGATGGAAACTCTTTTGTTTTTGAATATATTGTTTAGCTTATTGAAGGAAGCAACAGCACATCCATTTCTTCTGTTGATATCGTTTGCTGTATCAAGTAGAGTGCCTAGGTATTTGCAGGTCTTCCATTTGTCGTTTGAGTTTCTACTTATTTTGTATTCTTCGGTCTTCTTTTCATTCATAATAATAATAATAATAATAATAATAATAATAATGTGTGGATTTATATAGCGCACGTATCCACCAACTAAGTGGTGCTCAAGGCGCATTATATTATTATCCCTGCTCATAAGGCTCATAAGGCTCATAAATCATTCCTGAAACCATCTCAGCTCCCTGGGGAGTATACAGCTCAATTGCTGCCATTTCTAGCGCATATAGAGCAAACCAACTCTGCCTTCACAGGTACCCATTTAACCCCTGGGTGGAGAGAAGCAATTATGATTAAGTGTCTTGCTCAAGGACACAAGTGTCACGGCCGTGATTCGAACCCACATTATGTTGCTAACACCAGAACTTGAATCCGGTAAGCTAGACCGCTCGGCCACGACACCCCATGTGAAGGTTGTATTTCTTTAGTTGTTCTGGAATATGATGTTCCGGATATGACCTATCTTGTGCTGTGCTGTTGTGTGACCCAACTGATATCGTCGGCATTATTGTTGATTTATTTCTAGTTGTGTATCGACATTTTTGGCATAGCTGTGATCTTTTAGGTGATTTGGTAGTAATTCTTCTCTGTGGTTCTGGGTGCTTTGCTGTAGTTGTGAAACTTGTGATCGTGTGATATTTTATCTGAGTTTTCATTTAAAGCAGAAGTAGAAAATGAAGATAACCGGGCTTAGGCAATCTCCTTGAGTTATGCCGATGTTAGTTACAATCTTTTCGCCAAAGGTGTTTCCGATCCTGACCTGTAATTTGACGTCGCGTCGTCTATAAGTATCTTCATGATTATGTAGTTCGTCATCTGTTATAGTTAGGGTATTTCGAAGCTGGGGCGCGTTTTCGCGACTGTAACCAGAAACATGTTTGGGCTTTGATCATTGGTTAAGCGTTTTCGCAAGTTCGGTTGTGCTGCGATGACGTCATTGTTCTGACCAAACATGAACCAAAGTTTGTGATCGGTTACGCTTGGCTTCAATATTTTGGATTGTAAAAAGTAACGAAAGTTTGGTTAATTATTTGTTAAAACATGATGAAATGATTGTTCGTATACCAGTATATCTTTCAAGTTTATTACTAGCACTCACGAGTAGGTTCTATTTTGCAAAAATTTGAGTTACACCATATATTTTGAAAAACGTTGATGATTGAACACGTCGCAAACTGAATACAATTTTCTTGTAATTACGTCAGCTAAGCCATCTGGTTTCTGGTCAAGAATATGACGTCAGAAACAAGTGTCTGGTTAGGGTCGCGAAAACGCGCCCCAGATCAAATTAATGTTACTATACCAAATTCAAAAACTAAAGACGTATTCTCATTGATTACTGGTTGGCCCAACAACTGTTCGCGATACATGATTGTACTGTACATGTACAACTCGCCAGTGTACATCCGCCCAGGCCCAGTGCACGTCGTAGCCCTCTAGCGGTGAATTTTCACCCAGTGTCTTGATGACTGAGCCACTTTTGCGTCGTGTGAGCGTTGTGCGTACATTATGGTACTAAGCGTGCGTGTACTTCTATCAGCCACTTGATTTCTGGAGATATTCCGCGCGTACGCACATCAACTGCAAAATACGCCAAAAGCGACGCACTATCGCTGCCCTTTCGCCAACAGTGGTCTAACAACATGTGCCCTCAATAGCTCATGCACGGTGCGAATATTAGAGACGGAGTCCATTGAGCTACGTGTGTTTGCGTGCATTGTACTTTGCTGTGTGTGGAGGGATCAAACGGGGTCAAAGCTAGGGGCCTGTGATTGGCCATCATTTAAAATGAACCGCCCACATCTTGCATACGCTGTACAGTGTACGTGTCCGGGGACGGGGGATAGCCCACCGTGCTGGGCTAGCAATAGGTACGGGCCGGGGATGTGAATACCGTGGTGGTAAGTGCGCACTATGACAACAGCCTTGATCAAGGCTAGTAATGTTCAGTCACTGTGTTCATCTTAAACTAGGACACCGATTCCATGCACTGTTGAAAGTCTGCTCTGATGGTGACGATATTGTCCCTTTAACGTGCATGTTTGATGGGCCCGACACACAGTGGGCCAGGGTGAAACCAATGTGCGCCAAAAGGGGTCATTTGTGTATCTGCCAGATTTTAATTCTTTTACATTTTTCTTTAGGTTGCTAAGACCCCCTACGACTATTTTATAAACAAATTAAACTTCAATTAATATTTAATAACTGTAGAAGCGCCTTACAATCTCAAAAAAAAAAAAAAACTGTACAAAATTGTGATAAAAGCATGTTGCCGGTAATACTGTTCAAATTGCCATTGTGGGCTTTTTACAGAAGCTATCGTCATGTCAATTGAAGTAACCTCAGTGTATGGTCTATATTTTATCACAATTATTGTATAAAAAGATACTTGCACTAAGAAGTCAAGCACCCCATCAGGTCATGATATTGGGCCATTTTATACACTCCTTCAAATGTATATACTTATATGGACCTCAAGTCTTACTTTTCCAGAAAAATTTAGGGCATGCAAATTAAGCATAATGACTTGCCGGCAAATGATCACTTGCCGGCAATAATCACTTGCCGGCAAATGAATTTGGTCACTTTTTTTATTTAGTGCATGGGGTGCACCCATAATATATACCAGGCAAGTGTAATATAAATTATACCAACGCTTCAGTTGACTGAAACTCGCCACATTTGCGTAATTAACCTTCTGTATTATTTGTATTCTACATCTACAGTTTTAACACATGGTTATAGTATTAATATACCTTCATCATTATTTACGTCATGTGTCAATACGGTAATTATATGTCCAGTATTTTCAGATTTGTTTTTTTTAAATTTATTTATTAAATATTTTTTTTTTGGGGGGGGACAAACAAACCTTTGGGGCCTATTTACCCATGAAACAAAACATAAATGAACCGACTAAATTTGTGCAGTCATTAAAAGGCAATTATATGCATAGCATACACAAATGAAATGAGAGTGGGTCTAAAATCTCTCACTTATAATACCCAAAGTTAAACACCTCAGTCCACAACATTCAACGAGGGGGAGGGATGGGAGAAATGTTGAGGGGCTGGGGTAGGTCTGAGAAATGTTGAGCGGCGAGGTACGCGTGAAAAATTCCCCCGCCCCTTAATTTGAGCATTTTTAACAATCACTCCCAATAGGTGGGGGTGGGGGTGGACGTTTCACAAAGTATGATTTCAGGAAAATCTGAGAACATTGATGAATATATACCGATGTAGGCTATCTACTCGAACAAGTTGTTTTTAACCCTACTTTTTAATGACTTTATTTTCTATATTGGCCTAATGAGCTGCAGGCGGAAATATTTTTCAAATTCTTTGACCGATCACTCGTACTGTCAGGGTCAAGATCAGAATTACCCGCATACTTTTCATTTTGAAGCTGTGGGAGGAGTAGCGTTCATGATTCAGAGTAGCTTCCCCAAGATGGTCTACTTTGGCGGGACAGCTGTTGATACAACGGATCTGAGCTCTTTTTCTTTCTTTTTTTGCGGCATTTCAAAGGGCAATAAATCTGAGATCAGCAGATTTGAAGTTGTATTATAGATTCTCCTATGTTTTATATTTGTTATTTTTATTTTATTTTATTTTTTAATTTTTATTCTGGAGCACCTATCTGATGACGTACGCGATGACACTTCATGGTTACATATTGTCACATTATGTCACACTTTTAAATGGAGGACTGTACTCCAAGGATGTTGGTTCTTAATTTTGATGCACTCAAGTGTTGTGTATTAAAAATCATTTCTCACTTTCATTTCTCTGATTATATTAACGGCAAAACACATTATAAGGAGTGCATAGCTCTTTAACGACACAACGTAACTATCACAACTAATCAATTGTGATTAATTCTCACGGAAAGACTTATGCAACATTGTAATGAATAACCACAGTGAAATCAGAAGTAATATTGACAATAATTAGAAAGAAATTGATGGTGTCACTGTTAACTTAATTTCATTGTATGCGCCAAATGGTGCTTCTATGCGGAAACATTTTTTTTTGTTGAATTTGAGAACTCCCTTTTGGATATTTCATAAAATTAATATAATTAAATTATTGAGGTAATATTAACTGTCAGTTAGATTTAAGAAATATTTACGATCAAAGCAAAACCTCTCTTTGTAAAATTATTCAGGAAAATGAACTCATTGATAGTTGGTGATATATAGAGAATAAACCAGGCTAGACATTTTACCACAAAGTAATTAAAAGACCGAGTCAAATTGATTATGTTCTAATTTCGGAAACACTCGGATAACAACTACAAGAAATTTCTGTTGATTCTTCCGGTCTGTCAGATCACAGTACAGTAATTGTCTGTTTTGATTATCAAACCATTCCCACAGGAAAGGGAAGATGGATTTGTAATAACGAACTTCATAGGCGACCAATGTAAAACTCGTGTTGAATGGTTTTGTAAATGTTGGATAACCCAAACAGACCGTTATGATTATTTATTTGTTTGGTAGGATATTGGAAAAAATAGGCTAAACATTATTAAATATTATGAAGTCGAGAAAACATACAAAGAAAAACGAGAAGATGTTAAAAGGGTACAATTGTGTTGTTAGCAATCCTTCTAACAATACCATGACTGAGCTAGAAGAAAAGGGGAAAATATTAAACTTTACTAAACTCGCAAATGGGACAGAGCTACACTCAGATTGCATACATAATGTGGGCAGAGAAAAACTGAGTAAAATATACTTTTTTCTGCCAAAAAGCATCAACGGAAAAACAATCTTGAATAAATGTGGGTACAGGGAGAACAGGAGTTTATGACTGAAAGAAGAAAATAAAGATGAGTGAAAATTAAAAAGTCAGACAGACAGACAGGGAGACAACTGAATTAACAAGCAACACATACATAAAACAAATTAATGTTAAATAGCTGTGGAAACAAAAAAAGTAAAATTAATCATTCCCTTCCTGTAAGTTGAAACCATGGGGGTGAATGGTGTGGATACGCCAGATGCACATCTTTTCTCTGCTGAGATGGATTTTTAACCCTTCTTTGTTTTCCATCTTAGGCCTCTGTCTGACAACAAAATCAGTGAAATTGAACCCGGAACATTTGATGGTCTACAAAATCTGCAATACTTGTAAGTATTTATGTCATTAATTTCAATCACGCAGCATTGTGCCACCGATTTCTGTTGACTGAAGTTACGTCTCACTGTAAGCAAATTAGTTGAAGTGCGTAGTTCATGTTTGCCGATCGAAATATATGTCTGCTGTTTCGATTGAATATCGAAAGGCAATTTCAACAATATTATTAATTTTTTGTTATGAAAAAATTACTTTGAAATTGAAAAAAAGAAAAAAGAAATAGAGGCGAAAGAGGTAACTTAAAAAAAAGGGAGACCTATCAGTCTTCTCAATGTTGAAGGATCCGGTTCAAAAATCAACAATCAGAAAACCCGAGGCTCATAGTTGGGAGCATGGAAAGACTTAATTAAAATTCTTGGCCTACATTTTGGAAAGGAGATCAAGTCGGAAGACAATTGGGCAGAGAGAATAAACATAGTGAAGATTATTTTGAATAGAAATATTACTAAATGACTAAGAAATGGATAAAGTTAACATGCAATTTTATTGGTCATCGAAGCCAGACAAAATCAAAACAGACACTATAAGGGGATCTCCAGAATTAGGTGCAACTGGATTAATCATCATCACATGCAAAATAGATGCGTTAACATTAAACTGTCTGCAAAAATATACCAAAACTCAAGAAAAATGGAAATATTTATTTGATTTTTAGATCCAAATGATCAAAATCTTGGTTGTTTTGTCTTTAACAATCATAAACTGATGGGAGCAAAAATACTCAGTTTTTATTGAGATTTAATTAAAGCTGGGTGGCCAAAGGATAATCTCCAGAATTTTTCATGTGTTAAAATATTAATAAGCGAATAATTCCTGCAAAAAAGGGCGAATTTGCTTTGTTTAAATATTGATTATCTATTCGTTTGGGCCTTGTTTTTAAGCATTCGTCCTTTGGAGTTAAAAATCACACTGAGTGTTGCGGGGAGTTCTTCTTAAGAATATAATTTATAATGTTCCAGGTTTGTTTGATATAGGATTTAGCACCAGAAAGTCAACAGGAAGTCAGTGACATCCGGTTACTTGGTCTTGATATCACCAATAAACTATCCTGGGACAAGTACATCTGTGGAATTGCCAAAAGAGCCTCTCAGCGCATAGGTTGTCTGTACCGTGCTCGGAAATGTCTTCCCCCTCTGCCATGCTGTACCTTTACAAAACTACAATTCGCCCTGTTATGGAGTACTGTTGTCACATCTGGTCTGGTGCTCCAGCTTGTCACCTATTCCTGCTAGACAAAATACAGCGGCGTGTTGTTAACTTGGTAGGCCATGAACTGGCAGCTTCATTGGAACCCCTTATTCATCGTCGCAATGTATCTTCACTTTGTCTCTTCTATAGATACTATCATGGTATGTGCTCCAATGGTCTTTCGTCGGTCGTCCCTCCAAACCGTCCTTTTGGTCGCACTACTCGCTTCTCAGTCCATTCACATCCTCATACAGTCACAGTTCCCAAATGCAATTCTAAGATGTATTCAACAAGTTTCTTCCCACGTACTGCTTCACTTTGGAATTCCCTTCCTTCATCTTGTTTCCATGTTGCATACAATCTATTTCAGTTCAAGCGTAATGTCAACAGGTTTCTCTTAACTTGACTAATTTTCTTGTTAGCCCTCACCTTGAGTGGCCTTTTGGCCTTGTGATGGGCGACTTACATAAACAAAACAAATTAAAAAAAGAAAACTTCTCTGCATAGTACCTGACTTTGACAACTTTGATCAGACCATTAAGTTTGTTACAGAATTTCTTGTACTTCCTTTTGTTGGTATTCTTTGGTTTGATCAGGAAGTTCTTATACAATTTGTTTTTGTGTTTGATGGATTGTATGATGCCATTGGTCATCTATGGTTTTAATCTTCTATTATGACTGATATTTTGAACTGGGAAATGAGAATCATAAAGATGAGTAAACATAGTGATTAAGGTATTATAAGCAGTATCACATGAGTACATTTCCCTCTAGTCAACATCCAATAAAAAGTATTGTTGAAACTGAATAATGTTTTCTTGGTTGATACAATCTGAAGGATTGAGTGACTTTCTCTTTGACATTTGAATCATGAGAAAAATGGGTAAATGATCGCAAGCATCGTAAAACAAGATTCTAGATTTGGATGGTAAATCACAACTATTGGTAAGGATGTTATCTATTAACGTAGCTGTGGAGTCAATGATACAGGTAGGATTGTGGATAGTTGGTGAGAATGAGTTACTGAAAAGACAATCTACAAAATGGGAAGTCGGTAGTCGTCAATAAAGAAGGGTTTCAAACACATTGTGTGCCTAAATCAAAGTTTTGAGCATACTTAATTATACAAAAGTTTCATATTTGTATAATTTAAATAAATAATTTGTTAAAAATCAATAAATAAAAAAATAAATAACAAATATGTTAATACTTTGTAAATCAGGACTTTTTCGGTAGGTTTCAAATTACCAGGCCCTTGTTCAAGTACCCTCTTTATTGACAACTGACCTGATCATCGTAAGCCACATACTGAGTACTGTTTTATACAACTTAGAGTAGTACAAAATTATATTGTTAAGTTCGGCATTATCGAGCTGGGTCAATAAAGTGATCATGATGTGTGTAAAATCCATACAAGTAAATTTACACATACTTTTAGGGAAGGATTCATCTCAGTAAGTGTTTTGTCTTGATAATGTAGAGCCCCATCTAAAACAATTCATTCTACAAAATGAACCCTACCCTAACCCTATGACCAATAGGGATTTGTAAGCATGGACCACAAAAATAGAAGCCCCATCCAATTGTTCTCAATCAGGATGTCCCCAATAATTCTCTGTAACCTAAAGGGTGTGAAAACAAATACTGTAAAATTACACATTTCTCAAAATAATCCTGATGGTTTAATAATTTTGATGGTTTTCCTTTCTAGAAATTGATGGTAAAACACAGGCAATACATCTTTAAAAGTATGAATTTTTCAAAAAAGGCATGTGAAGTAAATACCCCCAACCCCCTTCCCAGCCCCATCATCCTCAAACACACCCACAAAAAATATAACAAATAAAAATGACTCACCCTTCTTTGAAGTGTTAAATGAAGGCTGGGTCATTTGTTTATCAGTTCAGCAAAGTAAATTTTGACTGAATCACAGAAAAGTTATGTTTAGCAAAAAAGGTTACCAGCCAAATTGTCATGTAATGTATAACCACTTCTGGCTGGTTCTCGGCTACATTTTGCTGAGCAGATAAATTTACTAAGCAATATTTTCTCCTAAGCAGCTCTAATGAAATTGGTCCACAATCCACAATTGGGTTCAAATCCTTGTTCAGCGTAATTGTCTCTGGTGGTAGAGCAATTCATCCACAATTGGGTTCAAATCCTTGTTCAGCGTAATTGGTCACTGGTGGTAGAGCAATTCATCCACAATTGGGTTCAAATCCTTGTTCAGCGTAATTGGTCCCTGGTGGTAGAGCAATTCAT
Organism: Zoroaster sp. YZ-2022; assembly: GCA_029582265.1. Classification (NCBI taxonomy): domain Eukaryota; kingdom Metazoa; phylum Echinodermata; class Asteroidea; order Forcipulatida; family Zoroasteridae; genus Zoroaster; species Zoroaster sp. YZ-2022. The sequence goes on from CM055823.1 coordinate 19,095,199, forward strand.
CCACAATTGGGTTCAAATCCTTGTTCAGCGTAATTGGTCCCTGGTGGTAGAGCAATTCATTCACAATTGGGATCAAATCCTTGTTCAGCGTAATTGGTCCCTGGTGGTGGAGCAATTCATCCACAATTGGGTTCAAATCCTTGTTCAGCGTAATTGGTCCCTGGTGGTGGAGCAATTCATCCACAATTGGGTTCAAATCCTTGTTCAGCGTAATTGGTCCCTAGTGGTGGAGCATTCATCCACAATTGGGTTCAAATCCTTGTTCAGCGTAATTGGTCGCTGGTGGTGGAGCAATTCATCCACAATTGGGTTCAAATCCTTGTTCAGCGTAATTGGTCCCTAGTGGTGGAGCATTCATCCACAATTGGGTTCAAATCCTTGTTCGGCGTAATTGGTCCCTGGTGGTGGAGCAATTCATCCACAATTGGTTCAAATCCTTGTTCAGTGTAATTGGTCCCTGGTATATGTTCAATCTTAAAGATACCGTGAATAAAATAACATTCATCTTACATCTCATGGAGTCAATGCAAGACATGTATCTTATATGTTGAAATAGTCCAAATTTTTTGCTCATTTGTATACATAAGCATTATTATGGTGTCCTTTTAAGGCCGTAACTGATACCAACATTAAGCCTTGTTGCGACTATAAACACCTAACTCCTACACTAAGATGTCAAAAAATCTTCTCAATTTTCTTCACTGACACTGCACAAAACCATGGGCAATAAAATAAATTACCTCCCGAGTATTTTGGGGTTGCAGTGGCTTGCCTGAATAAAAAAAATCTGGTCCCTTTCAAATAAACTCTGATAGTAGATAAATAAATTTGAAATGGCAGAGACAGGTATTGGTAAATAAACTAACAAGTTACTTATATCTATCTTTTCATTGGAATAGCAATTGCACTGATATATTGATCAAAGGAGGATTTTATAAAAAGCAGAAGAGAATTTCTCTAAGAGCAAACATAAGCAAACTTAATACCTTGGTGTCATTGTTGAGGCAGAACATCCTCGTAAGACAGTCAGCTACTACTTCAAGTTGCTCCTCAGAAAAGGGCCCTCTTGAAGTCAAAACATAATCCCGCAGTATGAGAATAACAGATTTGTAATGTTTGTATAGTACTAGAACTATATGTTAGCCAGCTACTTCTATTCCATTAGAGTGGTCAAACCATGCAATAAGTTGCCTTAACCTCCACCTACAACGTCGTCCCATGGTTCCTTCGCTCCATTATTTTGCACGAATGAAGTGACTGGGACAGTAAAGTGTCTTGATCGCTCCATTCGTGCAAAATAATGGAGGGAAAGATTCAAACAAAATAGGTGTAACAAAATACATTTACATTGGCAAAATACAATGTTTTCTATCAAAGTTACATCTTGAATTAATTTATCAGACACTATAAGTTGCCCATTTTTCGGACATTACCTATGAAAACTGTTTCTAAACAATTATTTTCGCAATTCCTTTAGATTCTTATAAATTGTTAACTTGTTAGTAGATGAAGTGGTCGTAGCAACATGTACAATGATTTTTGTTTTAACCCAGAATAAGTTTAGGGATCGCTCCATTCGTGCAAAATAATGGAAGAAAAGATTCATACAAATAGGTGTAACAAAAATACATTTACATAGGCAAAATACAAAGTTTTTCTATTACATCTTGAATAAATATATTAGACACTAATTAAGTTTTCTAAACAAAATTGTTTTTTCGCAATTGCTTTAGATTCTTATAAATTGTTAACTTGCCCTATAAAAAGAGTAAATGTTATGTTTCTTTACTGATCCTCGGACAGCATACCCAGCACCACAAAATTAACTTCACGTTTCAGTTTATCTGTGTCCAGTAACTCCACAAATTAGCTGTTCGACTTCATTGTATATCCTCCTAGTCGCTGCTGTAACTCTAAGTGAGTGGTTCGTACGATACCCGGCGATACCAGCTTCCTTGCACAATTCACTGACATTAGACAGCTTATAACGTCCTTACTGCCGTTTTGTAAACCACACTGAGCCACGGGGTTTGGCTAATAATGGTCCAAGACAGAATGCATCGGTTGTTCCGTTTGCTGGGCAGAGGTCCACGTATTTTTTATATAGTTTTACAACACAACGGGATGGATTGTTTTTAATTTCATACGCGTCGACTACTTCTGGCATTATTTTCCGATGTTTGAGCCCTCCTTGATTTGCTTTGGACACATCTTCCGTGTATCGTATAAACTCGTCGCCATCCAGTCCTCGTCATTGCGCTGTTCTCGCTACATACGAAATACATGTAGTCCTATGACGGCCCACTTGATTTTCTTCATGGTGCTATCTGCTAGCCTGTAAAAGACTGTTAAACAATTTTGTACAATTAGCAATGAATACATCACTTTAAATATAAAATGTTCTAACGCCGATTGGAAAGTGCTTGGTAAAAACATGCATCAAGACGTGTCCAAAAAAATTGTTAAATACGTTTTGCAGAAAAACTAAGTGTATATACTCTTACCTTCTTGTACTCATTGCAGCCATTTGGTCGTCTCTTTTTGGCGATTCGAAACGGTCCGATTTTATATTGACATTTTCTTTCTCGTCCAGCGCAAATGAAGCTGCTCGTGCTAGTAACTCATCATCCGATACATCATAAACTACTGGCTGATATATAAGTTTTTCAAATGTTGGTTCACCTATAAGCAGGTCGGATATGGCATTGTCAGGGTTATATTCACTGCTACCTGGTGACAACCTAAACGTATTCTGGGTTAAAACAACATCGCTATCGTTATACATGTTGCTGCGACCACTTCGTCCACTAACAAGTGAAACGTTTGAATTAGATGGCGTTTATATACCCACCTATAGAGCAGAGGAACGCCTTGTTATTCTTTAACAATGAAATGAGTTCTACTAATCCGTTAATTACGTAAGTCCCCTATAGAGCAGAGGAACACCTTATTCTTTAACAATGAATATGAGTTCTACTAATCCTGTTAATTACGTAACAACTTTGAATGAACAATGTCGCTCCATTCGTGCAAAATAATGGAGCGAAGGAACAATGGGACGACGTTGCAGGAGGAGGTTAAGTCGGCTAATACCCTCGGTAACGCGACGTTCGTGGGTAAGAATGGCCCTCGGGCTTCGCCCTCGGGCCATTCTTACCCACGAACGTCGCGTACCTCGGGTATTATCCTTTACAGAAACATTGGCTACCTCTAAGAAAAAACTGAGAGTCCTTCCCATAGGTGTACATAAGACTGTGCCGGTTATCCGGGTACCTGGATACTTGACCGAAACTTTTCCATTTTTCAGTTCCAATTACTCGTAAATGACTGTTGAAAATTTCAACTGACCATTTAAGCCACACAAATGGAAATCTCAATTTTTTTGTTAACAAAATGTGTGTGGGGAATGGGGATGATATGAGTCGTTTTTAATATAGAGGTCCACAAAAGTCCATATGACTGTAATAAAACAAGAGAAATTTGTGTTCATATTTGTTATTTTATGTTATTTTATAAATTTCTTTCCCTCATTGAAATGTATAATCGTTGACATCTCTCCTGCAACATATCCTGGCCCTTAATTTAATGACCAAATGCTATTTGCTACTTAGACAATTTGTATCTACACAAGTACATGAGGCACATTTGATGCAATGCTCATTTCATATGAACACATCAGCATGTACATGAAGACACACATAAAGTTGTATTCATTGATGAAAATGAATCAATTCTAACAAACAACAAATGCAACCAGAAGCATGTGTGTGCATGTCTTAGATCCGAGTAGTCATGTGATGATGTGATTATGAAAATTATTCACCTTCCCTTGAAGAATGTTCGTTTAACATTATACATTCATATTTTGTTAAAACAAAATTATCATCCATTATCTTCCATATTTGTAATTAGTTTTTATCCTAACACTTGAGGCAGACCAAACAATTTACATAACCCTAACCCTGCTAAACTGTAGTAAACTGTCAAAATTAATCATATTTGATTACCTTTACAGGCCTCCCAGTGCATCGTACACCAAATATATATAAAAAAAATAAAGGTAAAAGTAAAATACAGGTTATTATAGGTTTACCAAATGCCAAAATATAGGTTTTTATAGGTTATTTCCCGTGATTATGCAGTGTTAATTAACAAGTTTTTGGTAAATTGCCTTACCTACAACAAATTAAAGTACATTTTCTTTTTAACACGTTCCTTTAACACTTAATGTTACATGTACATGTATTCAATCAGATTTACATCATGGATTGAACTGGTTTCTCATTTTCTTTGTATAGGCTTCTCATAACCAGCAATGATCTTTCACATTGAAAAACATTATAATATTACATATGCATTGAAATAATGTTATGTTCATAATTATGTGTAATGTACAGTACAGGGTACAAAGCAGTATGCTACTAGAAAGAAGCTAAAAGACTGGAAACGCTACGGTGCATACATGATTTTGCCTTGACAAAATACATGTATGCAAGTCCCCTCAGATTACATCATTGGGGATTGTAATCGATGAAGTGATTGATTTATACTCACATGTAATTCTTCTTGCACTCTTCCATCAAAATCAGTGTTACTGCAGTATGATGTCCAGCATGTATGTGCATGTTGTGGACTGTCTGAGATACAACACTAGAAGCTATGTAAGATGCCTGGATCTGGAACACTTATGAAAATCTATAGAGCGGTATACATGTTACAGTTTGGCTACAGTTTTCGCTTCATCTCTTTATACTTAGGAAGTAATTTTTCTTCAAAGCCATGAGGATTTTATGAGGAAGTTGAAAATGTGTTGCAGGAGACTAAAAAATACAAGTTTTTATAGGTCAATATAGTTTTTTTGGGGGAAAATAAAGGTTCCCATTTTGAAATGTTTTTATATGATTTATAGATTTCGCTGGGAGGCCTGCCTTTAATAAGATGTCAGGGTTTCTTTCGGCTTTGCAAAAAATAAGTAATTAAATAATGATGAAAAATGTGTGACAAGAATTTCATTTTAATAGATTCAGTGTTGCGTAGACTGTCATAGCATAATGAATTTAACCAATGACATGTACATCAATTTAGCACATTACATACATGTCTTCATCTTTATAATTATTATTATAACTGCAAGATGATAAAAAAAATTGAAATTGCTTAAAGGAAAATCAACAACATATACTTGGTGTTAAGTTGGTACAGTTATCAATCAATCAAGTGCTTTCATTTAGGAGAATTCACAAAAAGTGTTGTGTTCCATGTTGCACCTTCTCTTTCTCAAGGAAATTCTCTAAAAGGGAAAACACTAACATTTTAAAATTCCTGGTAATTTTCATTGAGGAAAATACAAATACCATTTTGTACAAAATGACATCAAAAATTAAGATAAACTAATTATTTCTTGTGCTTTGGAACAACTGTTCAAATCACTTGTTGATTAATTTTGACTTAACTGAAACAAATAAATTTGGTGCAAATACCTGATACAGTTCCAGCAGGACTTAACAAGAGCATTATTGATAAGTATAGGATATCCAATGAAATATAATTACCATTATTGTCTGCCTTTCTGAGTAAATCTAGCATATTAAGAATCCATCTTATCCGCAATGTGTTTTCTTGAGACTTTCCGACAATAGTCAACATCGGCCTATGACAAGAAATTCAGAAATAATGTAGAACATTAATCAATTGAAAAGCAATGAGTATCAAAATAATGGTTGGCTCTGATGACCCAGCTGATGATGATGAGGTCCAAGAGTTTTATTGTGCATGCATATATTGTGCAGACAAATGGCACTTCATTTTGACAACTAGAGTTGCCAAAAATAACATTTATAATTACCTGTCTGACACATCTGGTTCAATTCCCCTTTGGACTTGTCCAAAAAAATCACTGATGTATTCCCCATCAATGATGAGTCCTGAAGTTGAAAATAACATTCATTGTAAATTGATTTTCACTGAAACACATTTAACTTTGTACAGTTCAGTGAGGAAATAAATAAACTCACCACTATATACTTACCGAGCAATTGCTTTGTTTCAAAAGAGATAAAGGTTTTGTTCAAGAATAGCTATAACTTTAATCTTTTAAACATTTATAGGGGAAGACGATCAGAGCATATACTGATCGCAACGTCAAGTTGTAACCAACCGGTTCTTTTCAGAACTGTTTACATCACTATGGTGTGCTATGGTCAAGCGGTTTTTGTGCATCGGATTTGTATTCTGATGGCTGAGTCGTCAGAATGTGGGTTCGAATCCCAACCGTGACCGGGGTACTTGTGTCCTTGAGCAAGACACTTTATGATAATTGCTTCTCTCCACCCAGGGGTAAATGGGTACCTGTTAGCTGTGAGGGCAGAGTTGGTTGTTGTGTTTGATTAGTCCATATGCGCTGAAATGGCAGCAATTGAGCTGTACTTTATACTCCTCAGGGAGCTGAGATGGTTTCAGGAATGATTTATGAGCCCGATGAGCAGGGGTAATGCGCCTTGAGCACCAGTTTGGTGCGTGCGCCATATAAGTCCACATTATTATTATTAATTATTATTATTATTATTATTATTATTATTATTATTATTATTATTATTATTATTATTATTATTATTATTATTATTATTATTATTATTATTATTATTATTATTATTATTATTATTATTATTATTATTATTATTATTATTATTATTATTATTATTATTATATTATTATTATTATTATTATTATTATTATTATTATTATTATTATTATTATTATTATTATTATTATTATTATTATTATTATTATTATTATTATTATTATTATTATTATTATTATTATTATTATTATTATTATTATTATTATTATTATTATTATTATTATTATTATTATTATTATTATTATTATTATTATTATTATTATTATTATTATTATTATTATTATTATTATTATTATTATTATTATTATTATTATTATTATTATTATTATTATTATTATTATTATTATTATTATTATTATTATTATTATTATTATTATTATTATTATTATTATTATTATTATTATTATTATTATTATTATTATTATTATTATTATTATTATTATTATTATTATTATTATTATTATTATTATTATTATTATTATTATTATTATTATTATTCAAAAGAGAATTTCTACATGGTGTCACCGCAAACAGTCATGATCAATGCATACTCAACTGCATGCATATACATCCATCATGGGAACAATTCCTGGTAAAAAAAAAACAGGTGTTGCAAAACTTGGGTAGAATGTCGTATCTGGCCGCCACTATTTTTCATTAAATATAACCAATAATGTAAACTTACCTACCTGGTAAGGTGGAGAACATATGGATGATGATGGACATATACTTCAAATTATTCCAGGATATTTATTTCATAAAAAATCAGTCATTTTTGGTATACGATGACTTCCTCAGTCATGTCAGTCTGATCTTGTAAACTCCACAATTATAATTAGTGACCAACACAGTCATTGTGCATGCGTAGTGGCAACTATAATAGGATCCTTCTATTTTCTGAAGGGGAGGATTTTTTTAGAAGGGAAATCAAGTCCGAAAACCATCATAAAAGTGGATTTTAAAGATAGTTTTCGCTTTTTATCTGTACCACAAAAAATCGATAGAATGATTTTTAACTGGTTTAGTGGTTGCAAAATAAATCCAAAAAAGCCCTTAAAAAGTGGCGGCCGGATACGACATTCTTTCCCATTTATGCTCAGTGTAACGTTAATCTTAAAATTATTCAGTACTCACAAATGAATGGTTCACACAAGTCTGTATTCCAGATATCCAAACTAAACTATTGTAAGCTGACATCTTGTATATTTTACACTGAGGGCCACTGACCACATGTGGGTCGTAAATAATTTTCGACCTCCAGACTGACATCACCTAGACCCATTTAATTATCACTTAGGCCTCCCCTTAATTATAATATAAACAAAATACCTCCACAGTTGTAAGTGACCAGATCCCATTATTAGTATATACATGTTATTTTTAGATTAGAAAACTCAGTTCGTCTCTTGCTCTCTGTTCGGACACCTCTCTCCCTCTCTCTCTGCTGTACTGCTAGTCTTGTGACCATACAGTCAGTATTGAGTATGAGAATATATTTTGTACTTCTTGTTATAGCCACAGACAAATAAATAAAATATTCGTTCGGCCCAAGAAGCTTCTCTTATAAGTGTCATTTCTTCTGCGTCTAGCACCCCTCTTTTAAGTGTTACATTTGGTAGCAGCGGTTTTTGACCTGCCACAAGCCATCGGACTGCCCTCCTCTTCTGCTTGCTTCTCGTCTACTGACTCTTTACTTACTGCCCAGGTTGGCAGCCGACATATTAGTCTGTGTCATCTTCCAGTTTCTGCGAGTTTTCTTCACTTCACAATATTACATGATCTAGTTTTCTGCACTTTCTACTATTCTTCGAGCTTGTTTCCCCTGATGGACTTTCAGTATCTTCAGCATCGTCTCAGCCTCCTGTCCTTTGCCGTGCTGCCTAGAGTTCTAGCCGCGCTTGTCTCCAGTAACTGTGCTTCCACCCAGGATATGCTGTTATATGCTGTAATCTTCCAGTTTTTTATTTGGACTGTTCCTGTCCCCTGTTCCTGTCTTCTACGCCCCTGTTCCTGTCTTCTGCGACCCTGTTCCTGTCATTTGCCATTCTGCGGAGCCACTGCATTCCTGTTCTACAGATTTCATCGGACTTTTCCTACTCTTCCACGTCTCTTCATTTCTTCTGAGTTGCTTCAAACTTTTCCTGTGCTCATCTATCCTGTGCTGTACGTCCCGCATTTCTTGTTGCTGATCTTCACACCACTCCAGCGTTATACTGTCATCCAGTGAAGCAGCCCAAGCTGACGCTTTACACAGCAAGTTCTTGTTACCTTGTACATTTTTATTTTAATATTTTGTATTACTTTTGCTACAGTTTTGTTTTCACATTTGCATAGTTTTGTTTGTTACAAATTTTCACTGTGCTAACTGAGCAGATTTTGTTCTAGTTTTTCCTCTTAATTTGTATTTTCGTCACATCTCTTTTGTAATTGTTTTTATCAATCTCTGTATATTATTTCAAAGTGCTTTTCACTTATACGCACTTCATTTTGTTTTATATTAATTGTTGAAAAATGTTCTCTTTATTTGGGTTTATGTTCCTTTTCATAGAACTTTGTTTGTATTCATTTATTTGTATTGACTTTTTAGTATTTTTGAAAATGAGGCCATTTTCTTCCCCCAGATGGAAGTAATGTAAGCTGACATCTTGTATATTTTACACTGAGGGCCACTGACCACATGTGGGTCGTAAATAATTTTCGACCTCCAGACTGACATCACCTAGACCCATTTAATTATCACTTAGGCCTCCCCTTAATTATAATATAAACAAAATATCTCCACAGTTGTAAGTGACCAGATCCCATTATTAGTATATACATGTTATTTTTAGATTAGAAAACTCAGTTCGTCTCTTGCTCTCTGTTCGGACACCTCTCGCCCTCTCTCTCTGCTGTACTGCTAGTCTTGTGACCCTACAGTCAGTATTGAGTATGAGAATAGATTTTGTACTTCTTGTTATAGCCACAGACAAATAAATAAAATATTCGTTCGGCCCAAGAAGCTTCTCTTGTAAGTGTGTCATTTCTTCAGCGTGTAGCACCCCTCTTTTAAGTGTTACACTATGAATCTTGATTATGTTGATGTTTGTTTCGGGTATACACATGAAGCGCCCTCTTTCGTCAGCTTAGGACTACATGCAATGTGTCCATGCAGTACATAACTTAATTAAAGGGACAGTATCGTCACAATCAACAGGGCATGGAATCAGAGTACTTGTTTTAGATTAACTTATAGTGACTGAAAATAATACCCGAAATAATATGGTCATGACCGTTGCTGCTGAATAAATGAGCCAGTAATGTTCTAGCCTTGATCAAGGCGCGTCAGAACGGTTTGGTCTTATAATATTATTTTGCCCCGCAATTTAGCTATCCAAACTCCAGCGCGCATATTCACACAATACATATGTGACCATCCACCACAAAGGGGCTGTAAAGTTGAAAATTTCACATTGTATACACGGATCCATGCATACTGTATACAAGTCATGTACATGTACATGTATGTATACATTTTATTGTAACGATTCGGGGTAGCTATGAGATGAATAAACTAAATAAAACCCTCGTCGTCATCCAGGAAATCTCAGGGGAAGGTGTTTAATAATTGGTTTCTGTTTATAGACAGACAAACAGACATGATAAAACGGACACTTTCAGTCGAAAGGTTGACTTTAACCGTTAGGGAAATTCACGAACTGTGTATTTTATTTACCAATCTCAATAATCACAAAATATACATAGCGCCCTCTCTTGATTAGACAATTAATATTATGTATAAACTCCAATCAACTTACTGCACGCACGCACTGCTCTGCTGTACTACTACTAGCGGTTGGTAGCCGTGGTCGCTATAATACTAAGCGCAATCTGTGTGTTTAATAAAGTGTAAGAAACGCTATAGAATGCATTATTTGTGTGTCTGTGTGTTTCTTTATCTCTCTGCTGCGCTGAGAATCTTGGAATAAAGTATTTCGTGTAGTCATCGGTGACAGGCTCTGTTGGAAAACAAAGCCAGCATCTTGGAGTCTTTAAATCTTTAGGTCTTTCGGTTCAAGTTTAGGTCTTGATCAACGGCGAGCTCCGTTGGGAAAAACCGAGCCCAGAACTCACTCTTCAACGCTTTATATAGTCTGGTTGCTTATGTGCTGCACACAGATAACCTAAAACAGCAAGCTGATTGGCTACATTAAAACAATAAACCAATAAGTGTTAACTCCTACGGTAGCTTGCGCGTTTTGCCAATGTGCGCGTACGCGCACGCTAATCCACTGTTACATTGCATGCAGAATCGGAATAAACTTTATACAATGTACATACATCGCTGTTTATTAAAATAGAGGCAAAGTGAACGATTTTATGATTGGTGGCTGTAAAAAAAAATAAGTAATCATTGTGAATCAACAGTACAATTATAATTTGGAGACGGAAACTGCCTAAGAAAAATTGCCACAGGTTTTAAGTAGAAAGGCGGTTTTCGTCACACTATTGTACACTGTATATTACTATACGACTGACCATTCGTCGTCGCGTCGCGTCGCGCCTTGATGTTTCTACACGTCACATGCGGAGCTCACTAATGCTAATAGCTAATATTAGTTCAAAAACTAAAGACGTATTCTCATTGGTTACTGGTTGGCCCAGCAACTGTTGCCATTCTTGATTTGACAAGCCTTCCTGCTTATTTACCATCTCCTGAACCTTGTTCTTCGGTTCATGTTTGGGAGGTTTACAAACAACTTAGGAAGATTAAGTCTCGGAAGGCTGGGGGTCCCGATGGTATCCCAGTTTCTCTTATTCATGAATTTGCTTACGAACTGTGTAAACCTCTGACTAACATTTTGAATTCATCGTATCAGGAAGGTTTGGTTCCAAATCAGTGGAAAAAGGCTATTGTTATTCCCTTGCCAAAAGTTTTCCCCTTCTTGGAATAATCTTCGACCTGTGTCCTTAACTGACCATTTTGCAAAAATTTCAGAACATTTTATTGTTCAATGGATTACCTCAGATATACACATTAATTTGGATCCAAACCAGTTTGGTAGTAGGAAAGGGGTTTCAACAGCTCATTATCTTGTCAAATTAATTGATAATTTATGTTCCCATGCTGAGTTATCTAAGAGTCATAGTAGTCTAGTGGTTACAGATTTTAGTAAGGCTTTTGATCATATTGACCATAACATTCTTGTAAAGGACTTGATTCGTCTAGGAACGCGTCCTTCTATAATTCCTTGGATATGTAGTTTTGTCCGAAAGATCTCAATGTGTCAGGTACAAAAATTTGTTGTCCAATTTTAAAATTCTTAACGGTGGTGTACCACAGGGAACGAAATTTGGTCCATTGGGTTTCCTTGCAAAGTTTAATGATGCATTAAGTCCGTGTAATGATATGGTCAATAATGGTAGAGTTCTTTGTCTGAAATATGTAGATGATATGACTATTGTACAGAACCATTTTAACAATGAACGAACAATCATTCAGGATTCTTTGGATGTATTTGGTGACTGGGCACAACAAAATAACATGAACATTAACTCATCTAAATGTGCCAATATGAATGTGTGTTTTATGAAAAATGTTCCCCAGTATGAGCCCCTTTTTATCATGGGTTCTGCTCTTGAGGTGGTGGATTATGTAAAAATTCTTGGAATCTGGATTAGTTCTAACCTTAAATGGGATAAACACATAGATCATATTTATCGTAAGGCCAATAGTAAGATATACATGCTGAAACTGTTGAAAAAATTTAACTTATCTTTACCAGATTTGTTAACTGTATACAAAGGTTACATCCGGCCTTTAACTGAATATGCAACTCAAGCATGGAATGCAGGTTTAACTAAAGCTCAGAATGATAAATTAGAATCCATTCAGAAACGAACCCTTAAAATTATATTGGGTAAAGATTATGGTGATTATCATTCGTCTCTTTCTAAATGTAATATTGTATCCTTGCAAACTCGGAGAAAGGATTTATGCCTGAAGTTTGCTACTTCATTGCAAAACTCTGATTTATTTGGAGATTGGTTGCCACAACAAAGACATACTACTGTGCAATATCAGCTTAGACATGCTAACAAATTAACTCAATTTAAGTGTAAGACTAATCGGTTTAAAAATAGTCCTATCCCTTATTTTGTCAATATTTTGAATGGTAATTAGTTTTGTGTCCTATTTTGTGCATGTATTTTTAATGTTTTATTATGTATTTAGTATTTGTTGAGTGTGGTAAATTGTATACTTTGCCTCAATTTAGCCTTTGGCTACAAGTGCAATGTTTTAATAAACCAGAAATAATAAAAATAATAAAATTCTTGCATGCTGTTCGCGATACATGATTGTTAGTATACATATCCGCTCAGTGCACATTGTATAATAGCCCTCTATCTAGCTAGCAGTTCAGTGTCTTGATGATAGCCACTTTTGCGTCGTGTGAGCTTTGTGCGTATGTGCGTACATTATGGTACTAAGCGCGCGTGTACTTCTATCAGCCAATGATCGCTGGAGATATTCCGCGCGTACACACATCAACTGCAAAATCCGCCAAACGCGACGCACTATCGCTGCCCTTTCGCCAACAGTGGTCTAACAACATGTGCCCTCAACAGCTCATGCACGGTGCGAATACTAGAGACAGAGTCCATTGGGCTACGTGTGTTTGTGCAGTGCATTGTGTTGTGCTGTGTGTGTGTGTGGGATCAAATGGGGTCAAAGCTAAGGAAATGTACCGCCGCCCACATCTTACATAAGCTGTACAGTGTACGTGTCTAGTCTGGGCACGGGAGACAGCGCATCGTGCACGATGCGCTGTCTCCCGTGCCCAGACTAGACACGTTGGGCTAGCAATAGACCTTACATGACGTCATTTGAGTAGGGCGCCCTCGGCTAGAGGTCAAAAGAAGGTTGCTCATTGGCCCAATCTGTGCGCCGCGCGTATATAGATGTGCGTTTTCCATTGTTTCATCATCGTTTTACCTCTAAGATGGCGGCGTGATGACGTCAATGCATAAGGTCTACGAGCCGGGGTGTAAATACCGTGGTGGTAAGTGCGCACTACGACAACAGCCTTGATCAAGGCTAGTAATGTTCAGTCACTGTGTTCATCTTAAACTAGGACACCGATTCCATGCACTGTTGAAAGTCTGCTCTGATGGTGACGATATTGTCCCTTTAACGTGCATGTTTGATGGGCCGACACACAGTGGGCCAGGGTGAAACCGATGTATGCCAAAAGGAGTTATTTGTGCATGTGCCAGATTTTAATTATTTTACATTTTTTAAAGGTTGCTAAGACCCCTACGACTATTTTATAAACAAATTAAACTCCAATTAATATTTAATATCTGTAGAAGCGCATTACAATCTCAAAAAGATTTTTTTTACAGAATCTATCGTCGTGTCAATTGAAGTAACCTCAGTGTATGATCTATATTTTATCACATTTATTGTATAAACAGATACTAAGAAGTCAAGCACCCCATCAGGTCATGATACTGGGCCATTTTTATACACTCCTTCAAATGTATATACTTATATAGACCTCAAGTCTTACTTTTCCATAAACATTTCGGGCATGCAAAATAAGCATAATGACCTCGGCATGCTGAGGTCATTCGCCGGCAAATGAATTTGGTCACTATTTTATTTTGTGCATGGGGTGCACCCATTATACCAGGCAAGTGTAATATAAATTATACCAACGCTTCAGTTGACTGAACCTCGCCACATTTACGTAATTAACCTTCTGTATAATTTGTATTCTACATCTACAGTTTTAACACATAGTTATAGTATTAAATTAAATATACCTTCATCGTTATTTACGTCATGTGTCAATACGGTAATTTTATGTTTTTTATTTTATTTTATTTTATTTTATTTTTGGGGGGCCTATTTACCCATGAAACAAAACATTAATGAACCGACAAAATTTGTGCAGTCATTAAAAGGCAATTATATGCATATCATACACAAATGAAATGAGAGTGGGCCTCTAAAATCTCTCACTTATAATACCCAAAGTTGAACACCTCAGTCCACAACATTCAACGAGGGGAGGGGTGTACTTATTTTGTTGGCATTGTTTGGTTTGATCAGGAAGTTCTTATACATTATTTGTTTTTGTGTTTGATGGATTGTATGATGCCATTCGTCATCCATAATTTTAATCTTCTATTAAGACTGATATTTTAATCTGGGAAATCATAAAGGTGATTTCAAAATTCACCCACAGTAAAACAAAAATCACACGTCCAAAAGTTCCGTACGCCCTCTGTCGCTGTAGCGATCCAAAAACTTGGCCACAGGACAGAATACTTATGCCAACGTGGGTGAAACCATCTACAGAATACAGGAAAGATTTATCCAAAACAAATAATACGATCTAGTCTAAAATAGTCATTGCTTAATTAAAGTGATTTCAGCATATTTTGTGAAGTGTTTGAAGTCCATCTCTTTTAAAATACAAAATTACTGAGACTTCAAATCAGTATGTTTCTTTAGGTCTATACAAAATAATGTCATGGTTCAGACTTTCAAATAAAGTTCAAATTACCCGGGGTTATTAAAATTCGGCCATTTCTATTCAATTTACTAAGGTTGCAAATTGTTTTCAAAGTTTCAAGTACAACAAATTACAGAATTCAAACTTTCGGTTTTCGAATACATCTCTTGTCCTGGTTGCAGCTCTCATATAAGTCGCCGCTTTTTTCCAACCAATTTGCTGTTTGGGGGAAAATATAGCCTAAAAAAGGCCTAATGAGCTGCAGGCGGAAAGATTTTTCACAGTTTTTGACCAATCACTAATATTTCACCAAACAATGCTTTCAGGAAAATCTAAGAACATTGAAATAAATAACCATATTAGTTGGCTTTAATGATTTTTGTTTTAACTCTATACTTTGTTTTCCCATCTTAGATATCTTCTGGTCTATAGGATCTCCCCCAGTATTTTTCATGTGTTACCAAAACAAAATTGTTCAGGGCGACGTTTGAGATCAGATCCAGTACTTAGTTGTACATTACCACAGCCAGCAGCTGTCATGTCCCCATGTGTTAAATAAATTGTTATTGCGTCACCATTTAAAGTTTACAATAGTAGCTCTACTGAGTTTCGATCCAGGGTTATTTGCACTGAAACTATCGACTTAACTGGGGGAAAACATGTGGAAGACAGCCCTGGGTCTGCATAAGACATGACAGTCATTGAGTTACAGCATTCTTTGGCAAGATTTGTTTTCAGTATTTTACCCATATTCTTTTTAATAAAATATTTTCTGAAAAATGAGTGAAAAGGACTATTTCACTATTTGCACTATTTCTTCTCTTGAAAAAGTATTATGCATTTGAATATTTTTTTATTTTTAGGACATGCACATTTTTAAAAACAGCAAGGGGTATCCCTTGTCTCACGCAGTGTTTATGGGTACCCCCTCGTTGAGTGACGTTTGAGATCCAGTACATTATGCAAACAAAATGTCAATATTACCCCAAACTTTTCATCACGGATTTACGGCACTGGTTTAATGATTGTGTTCTTAATTTTGATGCACTCAGGTGTTGTGCGTTGAAATTCATTTCTCACTTTCATTTCTCTGAGTATATTAACGTCTGACGACAAAACAAAATTAGTACGTAGGAGCATACGTAGATCCTGTTTGCCGATCAAAACATGCACTTGCATGTTCACCATGGACATTATTGCGCTACATATTTAACAATCAATTGTTTTATGTATAACTGAATATATTGAATGGCTGTTCAACAACAATATAGGTTCATTGATCAAGGAACATTTGATGGTCTAAAAAAGCTCACTTTGTGTTAGTTTCCATGCCATGAATTGCAATCACGTAGCATCAGGAAAACGATTCCCTTCAAATGAAATTACGATTGACGACAAAATCAATTTGAAAAAGTGTGATGTTCACTATTGTCTCGGTGCGACACAACATTATCAGCAACATTTAAACAAATCGGTTGTTAAATTTATATAGGCATATCTGGATTAAATCAATATCTTGCAACAAATTGCTGTATTTAATGAAAACATTTGGATAATTTGCTTTAAAATGTGGTCAATAGAGGGTAGTATGTCACCACAGCTTTTTATGTCGATGCACTTAAATAATTTGTGTTGATATTCAGTGAACCTCGGGCAGGATCATTTATCAGATTGTTTGATACCATGGCAGCTTTTCACAACCATATGCATTCTTGAAAATCTGAGAAAATTGATAATTATTACCAATGTATTTTTGTTTAAATACAATTTTTTTATCAACCATACTTCGTTTTTATTCCATCTTCCATATCTGGAAACCAAAAACAACTTTCACCCAGAGCATAGTTGTCATAATTTTCAATCAAGCAAGAATTAATTTTAAATTAAGTTACACCCGACAACGAAACAAAGTTTGTGTTTCCTGCCATTCGAAAAATTAGAATGCATTTTGTTTCTTTAACAAAATACATTAATGAGCTACATTTTACACGGATCAGTTGTTAGGCTACATGTATATCTTGAATCGTTAAACATACTCATATAATAAATTTTCTTTATGAGGAAGTTTGCATTGTTCGTTTCAAACTAATTCACAAATCGTCACAGCATATCATGCACACTTATTAATTAGAGCTAAATAAAGAACGAACTTATATTTTGTTTTTATATTTCGATTCACTCAAATGTTGTCTCATCGAGATTCATTTGTAAATTTAGTTTTCTAATGAGTGAACCTCGGGCAAGACAAATGTTCAACTTTGATACCATGACAACGTTTCACAAAGTTACGATTTCAGGAAAATCTGAGAACATTGATGAATATATACCGATGTAGGCTATCTACTTTAACAAGTTGTTTTTAACCCTACTTTATAATGACTTTATTTTCTATATTGGCCTAATGAGCTGCAGGCGGAAATATTTTTCATATTTTTTGACCGATCACTAATACTGTCAGGGTCAAGATCAACATTACCTGCATACTTTTCATTTTGAAGCTGTGGGAGGAGTAGTGTTCAAGATTCAGAGTAGCTTCTTCAAGATGGTCTACTTTGGAGGAAAAGCTGTTGATACAATGGGATCTGACCTCTTTTTCTCTTTTTTTTTGCGGCATTTCAATGCGTCATAAATCCGAGATCAGCAGATTTGAAGTTGTATTGCAGATTCTCCTGTTTTTTAATTTTTTAATTTTTATTTTTTATTCTGGAACACCGATCTGATAACGTATGCGATGACACTTCATGGTTACATATTGCCACATTATGTCACACTTTTAAATAGAGGACTGTACTCCAAGGATGTTGGTTCTTAATTTTGATGCACTCAAGTGTTGTGTATTGAAAATCATTTCTCACTTTGTGAGTAGTTCTTTAACGACATACCGTAACTATCACAACTAATCAATTGTGATTAATTCTCACGGAAAGACTTATGCAACATTGTAATGAATAACCACAGTGAAATCAGAAGTAATATTGACAATAATTAGAAAGAAGTTGATGGTGTCACTGTTAACTTAATTTCATTGTATGCGCCAAATGGTGCTTCTATGCGGAAGCAATTTTTTTGTTGAATTTGAGAACTCCCTTTTGGATAACATATCCTAAATATAATTACATTATTGGAGGTAATCTTAACTGTCAGTTAGATTCAAGAAATATGTACGATCAAAGCAAAACTTCTCTTTGTAAAATTATTCAGGAAAATGAACTCATTGATACTTGGCGATATATAGAGAATAAACCAGGATAGACATTTTACCACAAAGTAATTAAAAGACCGAGTTAAATTGATTATGTTCTAATTTCAGAAACACTCGGATAACAACTAAAAGAAATTTCTGTTTATTCTTCCGGTCTGTCAGATCACAGTACAGTAATTGTCCGTTTTGATTATCAAACCATTCCCACAGGAAAGGGAAGATGGGTTTGTAATAATGAACTTCATAAAGACGACAAATGTAAAACTTGAGTTGAATAGTTTTGGAATTTTTGGATTACCCCAAAAGACTGTTATGACTGTTATTTGTTTGCTGGGATATTGGAAAAAATAGTCAAAACAATTATTAAATATTATTAAGGCGAGAAAAGATACAAAGAAAAACAGGAATAAGAAGATTATGTCATTAGTAATCCTTCCAACAATACAATAACTGAGCTAGAATTAAAGGAGAAAAATATTAAACTTTACACTCAGATTGCATACATAATGTGGGCAGAGAAAAACTGAGTAAATCTACTTTTTTTCTGCCAAAAAGCATCAACGAAAAAACAATGTTGAATAAATGTGGGTACAAGGAGAACAGGAGTTTGTGACTGAAAGAAGAAAATAAGGATGAGTGAAAATGAAAAAAAAAAGTCAGACAGGGAGACATTCCCTTCCTGTAAGTTGAAACCATGGGGGTGCAATGGTGTGGATACGCCAGATGCACATCTTTTCACTGCTGAGATGGATTATTAACCCTTCTTTGTTTTCCATCTTAGGTATCTCGATGACAACAAAATCAGTGAAATTGAACCCGGAACATTTGATGGTCTACTGAATCTGCGAGCCTTGTAAGTATTTATGTCATTAATTTCAATCACGCAGCATTGTGCCACCGATTTCTGTTGACTGAAGTTACGTCTCACTACAAGCAAATTAGTTGAAGCGCGTAGTTTATGTTTGCCGATCGAAATATATGTCTGCTGTTTCGATTGAATATCGAAATGCAATTTCAACAATATTATTAATTTATTTTTATTAAAAAATTACTTTGAAATTGAAAAAAAGAAAAAAAGAAATAGAGGCGAAAGAGGTGACTTTAAAAAAAATGGAGACCTATCAGTCTTCTCAATGTTGAAGGATCCGGTTCAAAAATCAACAATCAGAAAACCCAAGGCTTATAGTTGGGAGCATGGAAAGACAGAAAAACAGGAACAATCAAAAATTTAAATTCTTGGCCTACATTTTGAAAATGAGATCAAGCCGGAAGACAATTGGGCAGAGAGAATAAACATAGTGAAGACTATTTTGAATAGAAACATTACTAAATGACTAAGAAATGGATAAAGTTATCATGCAATTTTATTGGTCATCGAAACCAGACAAAGTCAAAACAGACGCTATAAGGGGACCTCCAGAATTAGGTGCAACTGGATTAATCATCATCACATGCAAAATAGATGCGTTAACATTAAACTGTCTGCAAAAATATACCAAAACTCAAGGAAAATGGAAATATTTATTTGATTTTTGGATCCAAATGATTAAAATCTTGGTTATTTTGTCTTTAACAATCCTAAACTGATGGGAGCAAAAATACTCAGTTTTTATTGAGATTTAATTAAAGCTGGGTGGCCAAAGGATAATCTCCATAATTGTTCATGTGTTAAAATATTAATAAGCGAATAATTCGTGCAAAAAAGGGCGAATTTGGTTTGTTTAAATATTGATTGTCTATCCGTTTGGGCCTTGTTTGTAAGCATTTGTCCATTGGAGTTAAAATCACACCGAGTATTGAGTGGGAGTTTTTCTAAAGAATATAATTTATAATGTTCCAGGTTTTTTTGATATTGGATTTAGCACCAGAAAACTTCTCTGCATAGTACCTGACTTTGATCAGACCATTAAGTTTGTTACGGAATTTCTTGTACTTCATTTTGTTGGCATTGTTTGGTTTGATCAGGAAGTTCTTCATACAATTTGTAAGACAGGACTTTTTCGGTAGGTTTCAAATTATTAGGCCCTTGTTCAAGTACCCTCTTTATTGACTATTAACCTGATCATTGTCAGCCACATACTGAGTACTGTTCTATACAACTTAGATAGAGTAGTACAAATTATATTGCCAAGTTCGGCATTATCGAGCTGGGTCAATAAAGTGATCATGATGTGTGTAAAATCCATACAAGTCAATGTACACATACCTTTAGGTTGGGATTCATCCCAGTAAGTGTTTTGTCTTGATAATGTGGAGCCCCCATCTAAAACAATTAATTCTACAAAATGAACCCTACCCTAACCCCAGGACCATTTAAGTAGGGGATTTTAAAGTGTGGACCACAAAAATAGAAGCCCCATCCTATTTTTCTCAATCAGGATGTCCCCAATAATTCTCTGTAACCTAAAGAACCTAATACATTTTGACCATCTATCAGCTAAAACAGTAACTACAAAATAAACACAACATTAACAACATTCTTTTCTCAATGGCTTTGCAGTACATTTTATTGAATTTATCAATTTCAAAATTTTAACATCGAAGTGCCCTGTAGTGCCGTGTGTATCATATATGATACACCATTATTTAAATGTGTTTCTTTACTTAATAATAAAATCTTGGCCCTAAATGCCTGTTGTAGCTTATTTGATACATTGACTAGCCCCCTCTAGAGGCCGTTTGCAATGCAGTGTGCATCCTCAGTTCACAGTTCACTCTACAGCTTTTTCAATATGGCGTTGGCACATGCAAATTTATGCGGTTTCACATGCTGAAAACAAGACGATATTCCACATTGAAGGTGAGTACATATATCAACATAATGATAATATTTTATAAAAGTAGTATCTTATTGAGGTGTAGGCCACTTTTTGAGTCGATTGTAGTTTTACTTTTTTAAATATTTGCTTAGGAAGTCGGTGTATCGTATTTGATACAAAGGGCAAACGTGCCATGATTTTGTGCGCGTCATGCATGGACACCAATTGAGTGCTTTGTGCATGTTTGTTTACATGTATCGCGTCGTCATAGCGAACGCTATGTTATAATGGTTTTGCTGGTCATTATTGATGGATAAGATCTGAAAGTATTAATTTATTAAATCCAAAATACCGTAATTTAAAATAGAAAGACAATAATTGTTTATATTTCTGTTTTGGAAATAAAATAGATTCAGATTCAGATCCGTCGTCTGACTCTGATTATCATTTTTTGTCATGGACCATCAATCCCATCATGATGCCATCCCCATGGTCAGACTATCACGTACAAATGATTGTATTTTATAGTGCCTCTGTTTCTTTTCTAATTTATTTCAGAACCAACAGTTTACTGCATCAGTATTTGACTATTAGCAACCTCTGCTGAGTGTATTCTGAGTTACTTTCCCAAATATGTCTGGGAAAATAACGGTGAAAGATGTGCTCGACTTCCTTGACAATGGAGATTAAAGTGACATCGATATGCTGTCTGAAGGTGATGATGACGATTCAGATTTGTCCCTTCGTGGCGGGATTGCTGCGTGATGATGGTGTCCGATTCATCGGATGGTGATGATAACGACTCATCTGACGACCTCCCTTTAGCTACCTTTCGGAAATCCTCACTCCACCGGTAGTTATTCCTGGCAGTCCATTCCATTCACTGCCCCAGATGATACTCAATTCCGTGGCAACAGCGAGGTCCATGAACTCACTACAAGTACATCAGCAGAAGGTACGCCCTACTCCTTCTTGAAAAACTTCATCACGGATGACATGCTGCAGATGGTTGCTGATGAAACTAATAGGTATAGTGTTGAACTTGATGGCCGAGCTGTCAACACATCACCACAGGAGATCGAGCAAGTGCTTGGCATGTACTTACTTATGGGCATTGTTCAAATGCCCAATGTTCGTAGCTACTGGGAGAACAGTGGCATAACCAGACATTCTCAATGTCAAAACATGACTTTTGTGCTTTTTTGATCTCATCTGGGGGAGGGGAGCAAGGGCTCTGAATTGTGGGGGTGGGGGACGGGATCCCCCGCCCTCCCCCCCACTGGTTTTGTCACGGGGGGGGGGGGAGTTCAATCTAAGGAAATTGAAGTCATATTTGTGTGGGGGCTTTTTACAGTATCAAACCATGACTTGTGTTTTTTTAAATCTCATTTGGGGGAGGGGAGAAAGGGTTCTGATTAGCAGGGGTGGGGGAGGGGAGGCTTCCGCCCCCGCAGCACTTCCGCCCCACTGGTTTTGTCACCGGGGGGGGGGTTAGTTGGATCTAAGGAATTTGAATACATTATTATTAGCTCAAAATTGCAACAAAGTAGTCCCATTGTATTTTGCATTGAAAAGGGGGATTCGGGTGGGCGGTGCCGGACAGAGGGGGTGCTGGAAGGGAGGGGAGGGGGGGGGGATGAAATTACATTTGACCTGTTGGAGAATAATTTGAGGTAATTGTATTGAGAAAAGCCACAACAAACATGCCAATGTCCTGGTGTGGGCAACAATCAAAGATATCTAATAACTTGTACATGTACTTGATTCTGAGAAAAGATTGCCTCGTCTGCCCAATGTATCACATATGATACATTGCCTAACTTTTAATTATGAATGTGAAATATTAAATTTTAATAATTTTTACATCTAATGGGTCTCCTTGAAGTCATTTAATCATGTTTCATATTTTTCATTTGAGTTTTTCTACTTCTGGGAAGTTAAGGGTTAAATTAATTAATTCATAAAATTAATCACAACATTTATTTATGTCCTGTCAAGTTAATTATAACTTCATAAAATTGCACTTCCGTCATGGAAACAACACAAACAAGAGGACATGTAACAGATCAAGCGTGTAACTCCTGAAATTTCAATGGGCTACAATACTTTTTAGTCAGTCGCTTACGTTTGAGTGCTTATTTTACGAAACCAGAAAATGTTCTTTGTGTCCTGAAACACACGGGGGCGGGGTGTTATTGGGGGCTTCACAAACTTTTTTTTAGGAATACACCCCCCCCCCCCCCACATACACACACCTTTTCCAGAAGGAGAAATAAAAATACAATGCACAATACGTGGGACCTGAATGAATATTCTTAAGTAAGTTCATTTCAAGTAAGTACATGTAAGTAAGTACATGTAAGCGTTTTGATAATAATGTAACTTGGTTGCTTTTCAGGTAATGAAAAATGGTGCACACTCCCTTCAGTTGTTAAATGTTTGACTCTGGTTGAGTCAGACTTACTTGTACAGTACAATAAAAACCATGGTCTCAAGGGGGTGAATTACAAAGTACATAAAGATCCAAATATCATGTACAATTCAATCTTGGAATCAGTCACAACTTCAAATGTTAAAAGTCAATCCAGTGGGAGACTGTGATTTCCCATAAATACATTTTGATGGTTTTCTTTTCTAGAAATTGATGGTAAAACACAGGCAATACATCTTTAAAAGTTTGAATTGTTCAATATAGGCAAGTGAAGTAAACACCCCCAACCCCTTCCCAACCCCATCATCCTCAAACACACCCACCAAAAAATACAACAAATAAAAATGACACATCCTTCTTTGAAGTGTTCAATGAAGGCTGGGTCATTTGTTTATCAGTTCAGCAAAGAAAATTTGACTGAATCACAGGAAAGGTTAGCAGCCAAACTGTTACGTAATGTATACCGCTTCTAGTAGGTTCTTGGCTACATTTTGCTGAGCAGATACATTTACTAAGCAATATTTTCTCCTAAGCAGCTCTAATGAAATATATATATTTACAATATGTTCAATCTTAAAGATACCGTGAATAAAACAACATTCATCTTACATCATCTCATGTATCTTAAAATGTTGGAATAGTCCAAATGTTTTGCCCATTTGTATACATAAGCATTATTATGGTGTCCTTTTAAGGCCGTAACTGATACCAACATTAAGCCTTGTTGCGACTATAAACACCTCACTCCTACACTAAGATGTCAAACAATCTTCTCAATTTTCTTCATTGACACTGCAGTGTAGGCCTTTAATTTCATTCTCATAGAAAACCCAAGTGCAATAAAATAAATTACCTCCAAGTATTTTGGGGTTGCAGTGGCTTGCCTGAATAAAAAAAATGTGGTCCCTTTCAAATAAACTCTGATAGTAGATAAATAAATTTGAAATGGCAGAGACAGGCATTGGTAAATAAACTAATAAGTTACTTATATATATATATATATCTTTTAATTGGAATAGCAATTGCGCTGATATATGGATCAAAGCAGGATTTTAGAAAAAAGCAGAAGAGAATGAGAATTTCTCTAAGAGCAAACATAAGGAAACTTAATACTTTGGTGTCATTGTTGAGGCAGAACATCCTCGTAAGACAGTCAGCTACTACTTCAAGTTGCTCCTCAGAAAAGGGCCCTTCTCTTGAAGTCAAAACATAATCCCGCAGTATGAGAATAACAGATTTGTAATGTTTGTTAGCCAGTTACTTCTATTCCATTACAGTGATCAAACCATGCAATAAGTTGCCAGAAACATTGGCTACCTTTAAGAAAAAAACTGAGAGTCCTTCCCATAGGTGCACATAAGACTGTGCCGGGTATCCGGGTACCTGGATACTTGACCGAAACTGTTCCATTTTTCAGTTCCAATTACTCGTAAACGACTGTTGAAAATTTCAACTGACCATTTAAGCCACACAAATGGAAATCTCCAATTTTTTGTTAACAAAATGTGTGTGGGGAATGGGGATAATATGAGTCGTTTTTAATATAGAGGTCCACAAAAGTCCATATATGACTCTAATAAAACAAGAATGTAATTTGTGTTCATATTAGTTATTTTCGTGTTTTACAAAATTGTTTATGAGTACCCACGTATCCAAATATTTCCAATTTCTGGTATCCAGTTCCCGAAATAAACAAAAACGCACAGTCTTAGGTGTACAGGACTAAACAACAAAGTGTCCAAGTAAGTAACAGTGACTTAACATTTATGAGTAAACATTTGTATACATGTTAACGGACCACAGGTCTGTAAATGAAATATTCTTTCATTCATCATGCTGACAGAATTGTATTTCCTTTTTATCTTGAACTTTCACCTCATGGGTTCAAATTTAAAAATCCTTCTTTGATGAACCAAGACTAATCCACCAATCAAGTTTGAATATTATCCATGAAGTATTTCTGAAATGTATTGGACGGATGGACACATGCAAAGAACAAGTATGCTCCTCTTTGCTTTGACTTTGGCATACAAATAAATACAAATGTTATGAATTAAAATAAATAAATAAATTTAAAAAACAATTGAAAAGTATGATGATAACCTGTGCGAGTAGGATTTTGACAATAAATCAATGATTCAAAGTCAACCACAAAAGGTTTTCCCAGTTTTAGCAATGTGAAGACCACTCTTCCAATTAAATCCTACCACTATCCAAGCATCTAAACCAACACTTTCTTTCCCCCATTGAAATATAAAAGTCGTTGACATCTCTCCTGCAAAGACAAGTTTAGAAAACATGAGGAACCATCCCCATGTGTTTGTTTTATTTTCTTTTGCTTGAGCTTATGTGATACATGTCCTCTAAAGCAGTATCTTATGTGTCAACATATCCTGGCCCTTAATGACCAAATGCTATTTGCTACTTAGACAACTTGTATCTACACAAGTACATGAGGCACATTTGATGCAATGCTCATTTCATATGAACACATCAGCATGTACATGAAGACACACATAAAGTTGTATTCATTGATGAAAATGAATCAATTCTAACAAACAACAAATGCAACCAGAAGCATGTGTGTGCATGTCTTAGATCCGAGTAGTCATGTGATGATATGATTATGAAAATTGCTCACCTTCCCTTGAAGAATGTTCGTTTAATAATACCACTTTTCCTCAACATTATACATTCATATTTTGTTAAAACGAAGTGTTTTGGGCAATTTTCCTACAGGAAATTATCATCCATTATCTTCCATATTTGTAATTAGTTTTTATCCTAACACTTGAGGCAGACCAAACAATTTACATAACCCTAACCCTGCTAAACTGTAGTAAACTGTCAAAATTAATCATATTTGATTACCTTTACAGGCCTCCCAGTGCATCGTACACCAAATATATAATTTTTTTAAAAGGTAAAAGTAAAATATAGGTTATTATAGGTTTACCAAATGCCAACATATAGGTTAATATAGGTTTTTATAGGTTATTTCCCGTGATTATGCAGTGTTAATTAACAAGTTTTTGGTAAATTGCCTTACCTACAACAAATTAAAGTACATTTTCTTTTTAACACGTTCCTTTAACACTTAATGTTACATGTACATGTATTCAATCAGATTTACATCATGGATTGAACTGCTTTCTCATTTTCTTTGTATAGGCTTCTCATAACCAGCAATGATCTCTCACATTGAAAAACATTATAATATTACATTATGCATTGAAATAATGTTAAGTTCATGATATGTGTAATGTACAGTACAAGGTACAAAGCAGTATGCTACTAGAAAGAAGCTAAAAGACTGGAAACGCTACGGTGCATACATGATTTTGCCTTGACAAAATACATGTATGCAAGTCCCCTCAGATTACATCATTGGGGATTGTAATCGATGAAGTGATTGATTTATACTCACATGTAATTCTTCTTGCACTCTTCCATCAAAATCAGTGTTACTGCAGTATGATGTCCAGCATGTATGTGCATGTTGTGGACTGTCTGAGATACAACACTAGAAGCTATGTAAGATGCCTGGATCTGAAACACTCTATAGAGCGGTACACATGTTACAGTTTGGCTACATATTTGGCTTCATCTCGATCTTTACAATGTGTTGCAGGAGATTAAACAATATAACTGCAAGATGATAAAATACTTTTTTGAAATTGCTTAAAGGAAAATCAACAACATATACTTGGTGTTAAGTTGGTACAGTTATCAATCAATCAAGTGCTTTCATTTAGGAGAATTCACAAAAAGTGTTGTGTTCCAATGTTGCACCTTCTCTTTCTCAAGGAAATTCTCTAAAAGGGAAACACTAACATTTTTAAATTCCTGGTAATTTTCATTGAGGAAAATACAAATACCATTTTGTACAAAATGACATCAAAAATTAAGATAAACTAATTATTTCTTGTGCTTTGGAACAACTGTTCAAATCACTTCTTGATTCATTTTGACTTAACTGAAACAAATAAATTTGGTGCAAATACCTGATACAGTTCCAGCAGGACTTAAAAAGAGCATTATTGATAAGTATAGGATATCCAATGAAATATAATTACCATTATTGTCTGCCTTTCTGAGTGAATCTAGCATATTAAGAATCCATTTTATCCGCAATGTGTTTTCTTGAGAATTTCTGACAACAGTCAACATCGGCCTAAAGACAAGAAATTCAGAAATAATGTAGAACATTAATCAATTGAAAAGCAATGAGTATCAGAATAATAGTTGGCTCTGATGACCCAGCTGATGATGATGAGGTCCACGAGTTTTATTGTGCATGCATATATTGTGCAGACAAATGGCACATCATTTTGACAACTAGAGCTGCTTGGTACACCCGTAGATCATAACATGGATGAATAGATTAAATGACATCTAAACCTAGCTTTAAACTATGGTCAGAAGCTTCAATAATTTCTATTTCCTCATGTTCATGAAAAGCATTATTGCATGCTCAGATTCAAGCTCTGCCAGCCTCAAGTTGGGTTAAGATCGACCCAATGCTGAGATAATGAGTACCTAACTATAAACGCCAACCCCATGTGTATATAGTCTGTGGATGTTTTTTATTTCAAACTTACAGCTGTGGTCAATGGGGTACCCGGTTCCTGATGCTTGATAATTAGTTTGTACTGAATACCGATTGTGGATGCTTTGCAGATGGGCGATAGAATTTGATGGTCTGTGAAATAATAATAATAGTATATCAATATTAGGTGCCTCAGGGTCACATGAATAGAATTATATCACATTAGGTAACATCTGAATTGTCCCATTTCACAAGGCAAAACCGAGTATTATGAGACAGTGATATAATTCTAACAATTTTTCAAAATAGAGGCACTCAATTAATATTTGTTTTATATAACTCGCACACAGATCATTGTCATTTGATTACACAATCACCAGTTCAGTCACCTTTATTTACTAATAAAGTCATTCTAAATGAGACCCAGAAATGTGTACATTGTGTACATATAACAAATTGTAACTTTTTATGTTCATTCGGTTATTTTAATATTTAATTTAGTTTGATACAATATGAATAACTTTACCCTGAAAATGCCCTGAAAATCTATTTTGCCGTCAAGTAATAGCGCACCATGATTTCACAGCAATTTCACGGTGTCTCTTCCTCTCAGATATTGGCAATAATGTTCACAGTGATTTTACGGCAAATTCACGGGGATCTAAGCTGCCCCAAAACTGCCACAAGAAGTTTGTGTCGTTTTCACTGTGAAGAAATTCCAAGAGTATTTCATGGCGTTTTCATGGCGTTTTCATGGCGTTTTCATGGCGTTTTCATGGTGTTGTGTCGTCATAAAATTGCTGTGAACTATTTATTTCATGGTAAAACAGATTTTCAGGGCATTTTTAGGGTAAAGTTATTCATAGTGTTATCTTTTACTATTTTTTCATAAGAAGCAATTATTTGCCCTTTACAAATTTCTCATTACATTAACATAATTATTTTGAGTTCCTAACCAATGTAGATCCTCCTGTACAAATGCTGAATTTGAAAGGCTTCACTGCAGCTCACTCAGCTATAGTAGTATATATGTGTATGATGAGCATGCAGTAATTTCCCTTAATACCAAAACTGACCACAGTTTTTTTTCACTATTAGTATCATGTGATAAACTTACCGAGTGCTTCGTACGTTTTGCTGATTCAGTTCTTTGGACTTGAGAATCTTCTTCCTACCAAAACAAATATAGTAGTATATATGTGTATGATGAGCATCTTGAGAATCTTCTTCCTACCAAAACAAATAATAAAATAACACAAATGTACACAATTAATGAAATTGTAATTTGCACTATTAATTGACATGCTACTCGACCTTGTCCAAAATGCCTACATGCAATTTGCAACAAATAATTCTGTGAATTTTCATAAATTATGAGCCAGGGACAATATCATCACGATCAACAGGGCATGGAATCGGAGTGCTAGTTTTAGATTAACTCAATGACTGAAAATAATACCCCACTTGATAAGGTCCTATTACTGTTAGGGCTGTGTTGAATAATCAAATATTCAATCAATGGTTCAAATATCCGGTTGGTTTTTCCGGTTCAAACATTTGAAGAAAAAAATTTAACTTTTTGTTGATTTTTTTTTATTGGCGCTTCCATCATTAACACCCCCTCCCAATAATCCTTTTGTGTACATTTGGTCAACACCTATAGCAAGTCCATCCTAATCCGGGTGACATTATGTTTAGTACATTTTTGGACCTCACTATATCAGACATGCTCATTTTATCATGTGGCGCAATTTACAATCAACGGCTTTCGAATATCGAATATTCGACTGAAATCAAAATCCGAATATCCGGTTACCAAATTATTTGAAAACGCACAAGCCTAATTACTGTTGCTGCTGCATAAATGAGCCAGAAAGTCTGTTCTGATTGTGATATAGTGTGCCTTTAATGTATGACAAGGGTATTTAAGGCATGATTAATTTTGGATGAGCCAAAACAAATTCTTTACCTGGCATACAAATGATGTACTTGTAAGAGGGTCCTCATCAGTGTGTATTCCTGATGTAGATGCTGCTGCAACCTAACATTAAGAAATCAAAGATAGAAGACACATTATTAAGTAAAAGAATGCCTTCAATGAGGATTTCATTTTGAAAATGAAATTGATGTGGGCGGTAATGACCAAGCAACAAACTGTAATTCCCTTATTAATTAAATGAGCTTACATGGCAAGAAACAAACACAGTCTCTGCGGTCTTAAATCACATTAAGGTTGACATACTTTTTACACAGCTATACTTGCATCAATCTATATCTGCAAGAACGCATACAAAAAAAATATTTGAAGACCTTTCTGGAGTTCCTTGTAAACAATGTATGGTAGCATTCATGCTAAACTTGAAAGGCTGCACTGCACTCATCATTCAGCATGCAGTAATTTTGCTTAATACCAAACTAGACTGCAGTCGCTGCGCTTTTAAACTTACTAAATAACGTCCTCGGCATTCATTTGGGGTCCAGTACACTGTACTACAAAATACTACTCATAATTCTCATAGACCAGTGTAGTAAAAGTACTCCATACTGCAGTTTACTCAAGTAGTATTTTGTAGTGGTTAGGGTTAATACCAAGCTAGACTGCAGTCGCTGCGCTTTTAAACTTACTGAGTACTTCATACGTTTTGCTGATTCAATTCTTTGGACCAAAACAACAAAATTATCAATGTTCCAATGAAAACCAAAATTAACATCTTTAATATTTTTTTGGATTTATTGTAACGTTGAATTTCTGTCTCTGGAGGAACATTAATAATTGTTGTTGCTTGAGATTGCCAATACAGTGTAGGGGCTTTAATTGAGACGTGGCATCACAAAATTAGCTAAGAATCTAAAATTTTGATTTTTGATTCTACTGAACAGAGCAGAAAGACTGCTTTCAAATTGTGTATAGACACTATTCTATATAATATTTGTCATTTACAATTGACATAATTAGTGCTAATTTAATATTAATTAACATAATTTTGTCTTCACTGGCAAATTATACAGTTTTAACTGGTGGGTATATATTGACATCAAATATTCAGTGTTATTTCAACTACTCTGATTAGAGTTAATTAATTGTTAATAACAATAAATGAAAATTATTTCTTGAAACCGTGTTCAAAAAGCAATCTTTCAAACAAATAGAAGGCCATTATTCTTTGTTTAAAAATACAAAGTTCATTTAAAAAGACAAAAAAAATCATTGTTGATGAACTGATGAAAGCATGTTGCATGTCCTTATTTTTTATCTGTTTTCCTGTGCAGCTACATAGTAGGCATTCTGAGTTTCTGTCTTATGAGACATTAGTTGGGTAACTTGATGATCCTGTCTCTGGGTTAAGCCGTGTTCGCACTGGACTTTTTTTGGTAAAACTTACCGAGACGATGGGTACTTTTCCAATTTTAAGTCCAGTGCAGACAGCCTGGGACATTTTCCTCTCAGTTACTTTTCCTGAGTCCAGCGGTTACTTTTACTGGCCAATTGCTGCCCAGGAAAACTAACCAGGTAACTTTTCCCGAGACGATAAGTCCAGTGCAGACAGTGCGAGTCGGTAGAAGCGGCTCAGGAAAGCGTACATCCGGCCCGAGCGCAAGGTCGTGCTACACAGGGACACCACGCATGCGCTTTGCATTGTTTCACCGCGCGGTGGGGGCGGGCCGGGCGCATTTAATGCATGTGCATGTGTAGCAAGTTTTCTGTGCGTTGTTGGGTCAATCGGGTCAACGTAGAAAGGTCACGCAAAGCGCCCTCATGAGTCATTATACTGACAGCTCGGTTACTTCTACCACGGTCTCGGTAACATTTTCCCGTGTCGAAAGTCCAGTGCGAATACGGCTTTAGAGTGTCGACAGCCAGAAACAAATCATTTTTGATCATCATTTTTGAAAGGCTTGCAACTGCAATGATCACCAAAACAAATATTAATTTGGCAGATATGGCAACTACAGAATCAATCCCCTCATCAGATTTGATAGAAAGAAATGTTTTACACCTGTAAACAAATCAACTTATTACACATTTTAACTTGGGAACAGAACACAGCAATCGCCCTGTTGAGTGGAACTGATCCACCCATTCTGCAGAGTGTGCATTTACAAGATCCAACTTATTAAAAGAAGCAATTCTCACCATCTTATAATTAAAAGGGAGTGTATATACACCAATGGTTAATAAATGAATGTGAATACATCCATATACTTATAGAATCAAGAGATGTATAGAAGCCAAACTGTAGAAAATGTTCACATTTGTTTGTATTTGATAAAATGTGGAAATGTTTCAATGTCCAATGATCCATTTAAGATTTGAGTGTTTCATTCATAGATTTCACATTGTCAAGTGGAATAACTTCTCAGAGTGTTCAGTATTTCGGTACCATTAACATATTACATTACAAGTATAATTCACTCAGTTACTCCCTAAATTAATTAGGACAAAAAATTACCCTTTCATTCCCGCTCTCAAAATATTCCGGATAACATCATACACTGATCCTGCAACTTGAATTTGTATGTATAAAAGTATGTTGGATATTGCAATGGTAATGAAGGGATGTATCCAAACCCCTTTTATGCTTAAACCAGTTAGAGTTAGTGTAATGCTTTCATGAGGATGCTTTCTTAAAGGGGGTATATCGTCACAATCAGAGCAGGCTTGCGGCTTGACACTGAATCCTGCACTGATAGTTTTAGATGAACTCAGATGACCCCAGTGAATGTTATATGGATACAGATAGATATACATGTATACTCGCGTACCTTTGTTGCAGCTGTTTTGCATATGATTACGTATGATGGTTTGCCTCCTGTCCCAACAAACAAGGGTGAATGTTCTGAACTCATAGCACCTGCTGAGAAATGTCAAGAAAAAAATGTCTATATTAATCTCAACCACCTTTATGCTTGAACAATAATTAAGCATTGACAATCCCATGGGGGTGTTATACTATACATGACTATATGAGGATCAAACTATATATGTGTCTGGACGTGCAAGAAACAATTCAAGACTCTAGTTTACGGTTCATGTAAATTTCAGAACCCTTTGTTACCGTAAGACTAATTGCCGTGACACCATGTGGAATCTTAATTGAGTAGTAATTAGTTCTGAAAAGAACTGGAGGTACAACTCGACATTTCGATCAGTATGCTCTGATCGTCCTGAGGACGATCAGAGCATACTCTGTTGTACCTCCAGTTCTTTTCAGAACTAATTACTACTCAATTGAGATTCCACATGGTGTCCCCGCAATTAGTCTTACTTATCATCCTCACCATGAAAAGCTACAAGTTTTTCCTTTGTTACCATATTTTAACCATTAAGGATAAAGAATCCACAAGATGTGTGTTATAAATATATAAAAAGAAATTTGATATAGAGTGTGAGAAGAAGAATTCTAACCTGAACACCCACTGGAGGCAGGCCGTGTGTATTTTATGTAGAAGCTCAGTTGCCTCTCTAGAGTTTCTTTCAATATGACTGTGGCAGCTAGGTCCAAGATGTTCTGTCTTGTGTTTGTAAACCTGAAATGAGAAATGTATTGTATCAGTAATGCTAATAAGGCTAAACAGCTCAGGTTTCAAACCCAATACTTAATACTTAATATCATGACTTTCAAAAAGCCTCATCCTTGTGATCCCCAGACAGCGGCTTCCATGGGAGTGTGATCCCTGGCCAACGACATTTATGGAAATTGAATGGATTTTGATGCTTAGTGCCCCCAGAACAAAGATATTGACAAAATAGGGAGAACCAACACAGAGCTAGATAGCTCTAGATACCGGTACGGTAACCCAGATGTTGCAGGTTCAAACCCCCGCTCTTTGTCAATTCAGTAATTCATTTTAATAGACAGATTCAGCCACTCAGTGCAATATACACACACACATGTATTCATCATGATGATTTTTTTCCCTGACACATCCAGCATTTTTCTGACTGACTTATGAATGCTTTGATTGAACATAAATTGGCAGAACTCATTGACTGATTTTCACTAAAACACATTTAACTTTGTAGAGTTCAGTGAGGAAATAAATAAACTCACCACTACATATACTTCAGTATTTTACCGAGCAATTGCTTTGTTTCAAAAGAGATAAAGATTTTGTTCAAGAACAGCTATAACTTTAATCTTTTAAACATTTATAGGGGAAGGCGATCAGAGCATATTGATCGCAACGTCAAGTTGTAACCAACCGGTTCTTTTCAGAACTATTTATAGTACTATTCAAAAGAGAATTTCTACATGGTGTCACCACAAACAGTCTTTACTAATTCTTGGTGTAAAATGTAACAGGTTTTCAAACCCAACAGTCATGATCAATGCATACTCAACTGCATGCATATACATCCATCATGAGAACAATTCCTGGTAAAATACCAGGTGTTGTAAAACTTAATTTCATAATTTGTTCCCCCTCCTCATGCCCCATCCCCTTCTATACTCCACTGAGCTTGAGACTAACAAGGTTTACTCACCACTGATCTGTGACTTCAATTCTGATTGACATGCACACTTTATATTGACAGCAGGTACTTGTTGACCGTTTTTGGTTGATTCTCATTGCAGCAAGGGTCAGCACAATTCTAAATAATAGGAAGAAATATATTTATACAGGAATTATGTAAAAGCTACATTCAGTTTTCAAATGATACACATACATGTACTTGAAACTGCATTGATACAAATCAGGTTTGTATCAATGCAGTATATGGTTAAAACTGTGCTGCACGTTCAAGTTAGCTCTGACTACAGTGGCTTAATAACAGGCAAAAACACGCTCGTCTAGCTCCAAATAGACAGTGAATATAGTGCCCGTTAAAAATCCATTCAGGTCCCAGTAAGTAGCTTGATCTATAATCGCTTATTCAATTCATGGAAATGAAGGCACCATTGTCAGTGTGATGTCACTTGTACACTTTGTAGGATCTGAAACGTTTCTTGACTAATTGCCTGTTAAAAATAGAACCATATTCAATCTACATGCTGAAAATTTTTGTATATAATAGTATTAATAGCCCTGATCCAAATTTACTTATTGTAGAGAAATTATTCATTTTCGGAAGTGAATTCATCTTAGATAAATAATAAACTTTGACAATTTTAAATTTGAATTTAAAAAGAATTGTTGTCCATAATTTTTGAACATAACAAAAACATGATCATCTTAACACAAACAAAAATTCATAGGGTACATGTAGATTTATGATATATTTCTTAAAACATTGAGGCTTGAAATGGCCATTTGTCTACACACTTCCCATTTTTTTCTTTAGAATGTTTAGTTCCAAAAAGTATAATTTCACATTTATTCACAACACATTGAAGAAAAAAAATGCCAAATTTAATCAAGTGATTTAACAAGACAATCTCTTTTTCTCTTAAGATGAAAGCACTTCTGTGTGCCTCACATCTTTAAAGGGAAGTTTGTAGACAAATGTCGATTTCAGTCTTCTATTTTTAAGAAATATAAGAATATCATAAATGTACTCAGTGAATGTTATTTGGTATACATGTACATGTAGATGATCATGTTTCTTGAGGATGATACATTTGATAATCCAGTAATTACCACTGTTACACTTGCTTTAAAAGTGTATAGACTGTTTTGGAATATTCCCTGCACTTTATATACCTTTGTGAATTAATGCATAGACCTTAAATTACTGCAATAAAAGTTTACAATATTTCCCAAAATTTGACAAAATGTGCAAATAACTCTCAACAAGTTACACAATTTCTAAAAATTCACAATGCATAAAACTTTATAAAATACCTTGAACAAAAACCCATTCCACAATTGCAGAGGAATGTTTTTAGTTTTACACTTATGGCACTTATAGCTTTCATAAAAAATTAGTAGAAGTATATTACCTGTGGCAGAACTCAAGATCTGGGCACTTTGTTCAATCAAAACCTTCAAAGAAGTATTCAGTTCCATAGTGTAATTGCAGATCAAGATTGTAGGTGTTCAGTGCAGTTGACTGGGAATGTCCTTTAGAGAAGAGTTTCTTCAACTTTCCTAAATGTACAGGGCATCAGATTATTGGATGGTTGTGGCATGGGTGTGCACATGAGTTGCAAACTTTGGTATATGGCCGGGGATCCCTGAATTTGACCCTGCATTAAAACATGTATGCCAATGTAACAGTAAAAATCATTAAGCTCAATATTGCATGACCCGTTTTCATCTCCATGGGTACAATAGAATGTAAACTCAGTCTAAATCCATACAAATGTAATAAACCCTGCAGTTGTCATATTAGAGAAGTTACATTAGATAAACTACAATATTGGTTAAGTCAAAATGTCAAAATGTTCACAATGAATGTCTACATTGCACAGTGAACCTGTACATGTGAAGGTAGAGGTTAATATTGTGTATGAAAAAACCTCCAAAGTGCTATACGGTTGGTTGGGGCTGCATACTACACAGGGAGCTGAGAAAGACCACAGGAATGACTGGCCCAATGACCAGGGGTAACAGTAAAGCGCATTGGGACATTATGTGAACTGCACCATATAATAATTAAATATTATTATTATTGCAAAATCAATAAAAAGTTCACAAATGTGAACATCAGATTAACATTTCAATAGTTTATTTAATACTCAGCCATTTATTTATTTTATTTATACATACTTGTTTTATTTTGAGTAACAATCCCTGATGAGATAGTGCTTGTTACTAAGGGTACAAGATTTGGATTTTAAGACAATCTCCCTGTAATTTCTTAATTACTCATAATAGTTAATTGATTTAATTTTGCCCTACACCGACGTGTGTATAGCACTGTATACTCAGTGCTTTCCGAGTGTCTGTGAAAAAACTACACAGGCGACTCGGGCGGGATTTGAACCTCTCAACCACTGAGCTTGCCCGATGACAATTGGCCGGCTAGAATCCCACATAGCAGCGGGTTCCACGATATATATAGGTTGATGAAATTATTGCGTCGGGAGATAAACAATCGATTTAACTTTGCCCTACACCGACGTGTGTATACCACTGTATACTCAGTGCTTTCCGAGTGTCATAAAAGTTGTCATACTTTTTTTGGATATGCACAATCCTGAAAAGGGAAGCAAAGATTTCATAAAGTTTGAAAAACAAATCCAACATTGTCTATAATTTCTGAAAATGTCAACAAATCCGTAAAATGCTTCAAACTCGCTTAGGGTGGGTGTGGTTGGGGAGGGGTTATGATGGGGTAGCTCTGGTAACATAGCCCAAAGTAAAATTTTACCGTTGACCCTCTGACTTTTTTTCCTTAATCTGAATAAATAATGTTGATTTACCTTTCAAGAGAGTTTTAGGAAATCTGTCCGTTGACCGTTGCCGATATTTTGAGATTTCTAACGTAAATGATTCAGAAAATGTTGTCGCCAAGCCGTTATAATACACATTACGTGCACGTATAAGTTTTCAAAACAATCATGTTGGGCTTACTCTTATCTTAACCCTTAATTAGTTTAATCTTTCTAAACACTTTGAAAGGTTTTAACATGTTTATTGTACGTGGTTTTTAGCTATTGGTTTTGTGTAGAAAATTTTCTTCCGTATATAGCCTACAGTATTTTTTTTTTTATAACACCTCATACATAGATTCTGCCTTATAATTGGTTGAGAGCTTGTCACATGATGTTCGTTTTTTTGTATGTATGAGGTGTTATAAAACAAATGTTGACTGTTTTCACAGTCTCCTATGTAATTTGTCACAGCGACAAATTACAAAATTATTCAAAAAATAGGACACTGTGAACGGAGGAGGAAGGAGCATTCGGACTAAGTAAAACTAGTCTCCCTAAGTGATCCCTGGAGCGTTCTATTTTCCCTTGGCTTCACCTCAGTAAAATAGAACACTCCAGGGATCACCTTGGGAGGCTAGTTTTACTGTACCACTCGTAGCAATCAATATTTGTATACTACACAGTTATTTCACCTTTTTAAAGAAACTGTCAGTCGTAAGGTTTTATGTGGAAATACATCTACACTGTTCAATTGCGTAAGTAATATGTTCTACAGTTTTTCCACTTGTCATATAACTGTCATACGTATGGATTCATTGAGTGTATATACACACTAGTTAGCAAAATTGTACGTCTAAAAGTAAGAGAGTTAATTTCTTCTTATTTTTTTTACATTCAGGGATTTAAAAGATTAACGTTAATCCCTAGTTTTGTCCTTACTTTGTTAGTCACTTTGGCTTAATAAATTTTGTTTTAGGTTTGTCATACAAATGCATTTCAACGTCTACTCATTTAGCTTTTGTTTAATTGTCTTTTAGCTGCCACATCTTGCGTCGCATGTCATACACTAATTCCTTTTCCTTTTTAGTTTTCAAATAAACTTCATCATAGTTGTGCCTTTATACACATTCCATTAGTTCTTCGGTTTAAATTAAGCTCTCTAATTTTACGACAGATTTACTCTTTTAAATTTTGCCCACCTAAGTCAGATTCCATTTTTCTTTTTTCTACTAGGGACCACAGGTTATATGGTTTAAGTTAGGTATACTGTTTTAAGTCAGGTTTTTATGTTTTAAAATGTTATACACCTCTCTATTTTGCCCTTCAAAGTCAGGTTTTGTGTTTTAAAGTCATTCACATTGCTTTTTTCTTTTTTTTTCTTTTATTTGATCTAGGAACCACAGGCTCTATGGAAGTTATGGTTTAAGTCAGGTTTACTGTTTTAAGTGTTTTTCACATCTAACATAAAATATTCACGTCAACAACTCTCTTTATTTTTTAAGTAACATGTATATTTTTCTTGCTTTCGTGCCGAGTTTGACAAAGCCTGAATCTTTATAATCAGCTAGTCGTCACTCTCATTCTACGCACTTCTTGGAATATTATAGTTTGAATCCATTTGTCCACGGTGATAGAATGAATGTTTTTGCATATCGTGAGATATGTTTAGGGCTGAATAAACCTTATGTTTATTTATACTCAAAGACAGTGTCACAGATGACACTGTGTCACTGTGGCACTATGATTCACAAAACAACATTTCATTGGATGTATACGTAGGCCTATTCATGTACATGTACTGCATACGTCAAATGCTCAATGGATCGAAACACACTAACATGGAAAACTGTCATGATTTTCAATCAATACGGCAGTGAATGTGAATGTACTTTTATTTGGGCCGAAGTTGTGGTCATCGATCAAGCGGTGTGATTCGGGCAAGCGTAAAAGATGGTGATGTTGAGTGCAATCTACAGATTTGCGCGATCTGCAGACAACTAGAGCTGCTTGGTACACCTGTACATCATAACATGGATGAATACATTAAATGTCATCCAAACCTAGCTTTAAATTATGGTCAGAAGCTTCAATTATTGCATGCTCAGATTCAAGCTTTGCCAGCCTCAAATTGGGTTAAGATCGACCCAATGCTGAGATAAAATGCAGATAAAGAGTACCTAACTATAAACGCCAACCTCATGTGCATATAGTCTGTGAATGTTTTTTATTTCAAACTTACCACTCTGGTCAATGGGGTACCCGGTTCCTGATGCTTGAATACCGATTGTGGATGCTTTGGAGATGGGCGATAGAATTTGATGGTCTGTGAAATAATAATAATAGTATAATTATAAATATTAGGTGCCTCAGGGTCACATGAATAGAATTATATCACATTAGGTAACATCTGAACTGTCCCATTTCACAAGGCAAAACCGAGTGTTATGAGAGTTGAGACAGTGATATAATTCTAATCATTTTTCAAAATAAAGGCACTCAATTAATATTTGTTTTATATATGTATAACTCACACACAGATCATTGTCATTTGATTACACAATCACCACTCAGTAACCTTTATTTACTAATAAAGTCATTCTAAACGAGAACTAGAAATGTGTACACTTTTTAATGTTTATTCGGTTATTTTGAATTTGAAAGGCTTCACTGCAGCTCACTCAGCTATAGTAGTATATATGTGTATGATGAGCATGCAGTAATTTCCCTTAATACCAAAACTGACCAGTTTTGTTTTCACTATTAGCATCATGTGATAAACTTACCGAGTATTCGTACGTTTTGCTGATTCAGTTCTTTGGACTTGAGAATCTTCTTCCTATCAAAACAAATAATAAAGTAACACAAATGTACACAATTAATGATATTGTAATTTGCACTATTAATGGTCCCTTCATGCAAGCATGCTGCTCGACCTTAAATTGTCTTAAGGCCTGCATGCAATTTGCAAAAAATAAGAATGTGTTTATCTCAACTATCGCGAAGCTGAGGTACAGGTTCTGAAAAGAACCTTATCGCACAACTCATATCTCAACTGTCGCTAAGTGAGAATGGTTCAAGGCCAATGTCGGGCAACTCGTTTTTCTCGACTGTCGCTAAGTGAGAAATATGGTACAGGGAGAACCATGGGAACTTCACGGGTTATTCTCTATGTTTCAGTAAACACATAGTGTTACCGCAAACCGAAATGATATCGATATTCCACCATGCAAAGCCTCAAATCTTATAACAAATAATATCTGGGAATTTTCATAAATTATCAGCCAGGGACAATATCATCACGATCAAAAGGGCATGGAATCAGAGTGCTAGATGTAGATTAACTCAGTGACTGAAAATAATACCCCAATTGATAAGGTCCTATTGCTGCAGCATAAATGAGCCAGTAATTTTCAGTCACTGTGTTCATCTTAAACTAGAACACAGATTCCATACCCTGTTGAAAGTCTGTTCTGACCGTGATATAGTGTACCTTTAATGTATGGCAAGGGCATTTAAGGCATGATTAATTTTGGATGAGCCAAAACAAATTCTTTACCTGGCATACAAATGATGTACTTATAAGAGGGTCCTCATCAGTGTGTATTCCTGATGTAGATGCTGCTGCAACCTAACATTAAGAAATCAAAGATAGAAGACACATTATTAAGTAAAAGAATGCCTTCAATGAGGATTTCAGACTAAAGGGTGGTATTAACTGTTATACATAGACAATCTGATTGGACAAAACGTACTTGGGATGTATTAATGGATGATAAAGACATGGCTTATGAAAATCACAGCAGCCCATATGTGCTAGCTGTTTGCCAGCTGTTTTGTGCGAAGCCAATGGGGATTTGAACCAATCAGAATGACAAAGATTGTTTTGCATCACGAGCCTAACTCATGTACACTGAAAGTGTTTCGTGTGTCCTCAAAACATGAATTTACCTATTTCTATTTGAGTTTATTCAACAAAAATTGCACGTTTTACATTTTGAAAACGAAATTGATGCGGACATAAAGGCGAGGTCCTTATCGCCCGTGACCACACCCAAAACTGGTCATTAACCTGCGGTAAAGACCAAGCAACAAACTGTTATTCCCTTATTAAATGAGCTTACATGGCAAGAAACAAACACAGCCTCTGAGGTCTTAAATCACATTAAGGTTGACATATGGGAATGTGAATAAGCATACTTTTTACACAGCTAGCTATACTTGC
Source organism: Zoroaster sp. YZ-2022 (assembly GCA_029582265.1). Lineage (NCBI taxonomy): Eukaryota > Metazoa > Echinodermata > Asteroidea > Forcipulatida > Zoroasteridae > Zoroaster > Zoroaster sp. YZ-2022. The sequence goes on from CM055823.1 coordinate 19,136,766, forward strand.
ATCAATCTATATCTGCAAGAACGCATACTAACAAAATTATTTGAAGACGTTTCTGGAGTTCCTTGTAAACAATGTATGGTAGCATTCATGCTAAACTTGAAAGGCTGCACTGCACACATCATTCAGCATGCAGTAATTTTCCTTAATACCAAATGAGACTGCAGTCGCTGCGCTTTTAAACTTTTAAACCGTTAATTATCAATGTTCCAATGAAAACAAAAATTTACATCTTTCATATTTTTCGGATTTATTCTAACGTTGAATTTCTGTCTCTGGAGGAACATTAATAATTGTTGTTGCTTGAGATTGCCAATAGTGTACGTAGGAGCTTTAGTTGAGTCTTGGCATCACAAAAGTAGCTAATAATCTAAAAATTTTGATTTTTGATTCCACTGAACAGAGCAGAAAGACTGAGCTTTCAAATTGTGTATGGACATATTCTAATATTTGTCATTTGCAATTGATATAATTAGTGCTAGTTTAATATTAATTAACATAATTTTGTCTTCACTGGCAAATTACACAGTTTTATCTGGTGTTTATTGACATCAAATATTCAGTGTTATTTCAACTACTGACCAATTCCAGCGTGACTCACGGGACAAAAGATAGCAAATTTGAATCTTTTAACTGACTGACAAAAATATAGAAGCAGAGTAACTACTGAAACTTCATTCAATTATAAAGTACTAATGATGATATTAATATAGTAGAAAGTATTCAGAAATTTTTCCATATATTTTGTGTGGAACTAAGGAACAGGTTAGCGTGACTCACGGAACAAAAAAGGGCAGTGATTTCCATGTTCTAAATAAAGTTCGCAAAAATGTATCTGTTCTGATACCTTAATATCCATTACTATATTGAAATATTTGCACGACTGTATCCTTTACAATACAATAGCAAAACAAAAACCAAATCTTCCGCCATATCCAAGTTTTGCTAAATGAAGTAACGTGACTCACGGGACATGGGAGCGTGACTCACGGGACATTATCTATGAGCAGATACACATATATCTGTGTTAAGAGTTTTGTGGCAATTTTTGAGCTTAGAATGAGTTAATACACTTTGCTGTGCTGCTCCTGTGCACCTTGACATTGGTTTAACCCCTTGATGAATAAAATATCTCATAAAACTATAAAATTCAAGGGTTAGAGAAATTGATAATTGTAGGGTTAGGGTTAAAGTTGTAAAAACAAGAAATTAACAATAATTAAAAACATTATTTTTATACAGTTCAAAGTTGCCCTCTGTTTTGAGTCTTTCTCTCCTATTACGTTGTCTCTCAGCACTACCTCCATGGTCTTAGCCATACTGTCACAAAGTTCATTAGCAAACACACTGATCAGTCATACCTCCACACACTATTGTTGTTAGAACACATACATTGTTATTAGAACAATTCAGAATGAGATCTCCAAATCCAATCAGTGCATGTATGCAGTTCATTGACCTTTGCACTTATAAAATTCCATGCACCACGTGGAAAATTCCATGAAATGTTTTGATTGTTTACAGTGGTTAGCTTGTCTGACTCATGAATGTTTGGGATTTTAAAAGCTCAAAGGCCCTTTTCTCCCACCCCAATTATGTCAGAAATCTGCATTACTGGTCAGCTGAATGGATTATGTACATGTATGGAGCATTGACAAAATAAATACAGAATTAGGTATCCTGGGATGTGGAATTCTCTTGTGCACATTATATGGGTCTTTAATGAAAACAGTACAGTAGAAAGAAATTGTAATTGATTGAAATTAAGCATCATTATATCTTGTCAGAAAATCCATGAGAAAAAAAATCCATCAAACTTCCTGGACTATTCAGGATTTCCATGGTGTTAAATAGGGGAAGGGTAAGGGAAGGGGGGGGGGGAGTTATAGACCATTTAGCTTGAATACATGTTGTTGCTTCAATAGCTGTTTTATGTGGAGACAAATTTCCATTCAAGTGACCATTTCAAATAACAGAGATTGGCCTGATATTGTGAATCATGCAACATTGTGACTCACGGGACATCGTGACTCACGGGACATCGTCAACTCGGCTGTCAACTCGGCATACGGTACGGGCACTGCTATACCGAGAGACGGGCGGCTGGTCGGTCTCTACGACGGGGACCACCGGGGCTTGACTACACGGGGTGTCTGGACGGGGCGAGAATGTGTATCAGACCGTATTAGCTACATGTAGGCGAACCAATGGCCATATCGACGCCCTGCACCATTGGTTCAACGAACGAGGCTCTGGACCGTAATAGTTCGGTATATCGCACTGTCATGGATCGAGTCGCACTGCACAGATATCATTCGGAATCGCACTACCGCTGAGATCAGGAAATCTCGAGTTTATATAGAAATCTGGGGCCTAGGAATAAATAAAACATAAGCCTAGTTTAGCGTCTTAGCCAATGAGAAGCTTGGCTTCCGCGTCTAAGGGTAGAAACGTGTGCAAAATCATGACATACAACAGGTCCTTGTTCCATATAAGGAAAGGTATTTGACGAAAGTGAAGTGATCGACAACTTAGAAAGGTGGGCGTGTACAAGGGGAAAATGCTTACTGGGCATGTTAAGCTATTTGCTTGGATGCTAAGCTATTAGTGCATGAGGGGAACAGCGGCTGTGCTTGGGTTAGGGAGCACTACACGCGGGCCACGGCTAATGACTGAGCGGGTCAGTCACGGTGACTGTTTGGCCGTGGTTCACCCACGGACCGTGTTCGGTGTGAAGGGGTGGACTCCGAGGAAAGTATTCGGAAAATAGACTAAGTCCAAAGAACGGCTCCAAGCCACGTGGCGGGAGGGTGTGGCACGCACGCAAGGCTCTCGCTGGTGTTGCATTATGCATTGCGTTAGCGCTGGATATGCATGAGGAAAAGTAGCGTCCTTGTATGGATTGCATATTCATAGCGGACAATCGAGGGTCCGGGGAAACAACCCTGGGACTTAGACTGCTTGAAATTGCATCGTAAGCAAAATATTGGAACTTGAAAGTGGAAGAAGTGAAATAGAGGGTACTAATATTTATCAAAATCAAAGGGTAAGATTCGTAACACTATTCCTCCTGTAGTTTCAAAACGTCCTCGTTTTGCATTAACACGGAAATAGGTTAAAATCATAACGAAAACAATAACAATATTACTGTTCATAAAATCTAAAGTTCATAGATGATCACATGGTGAATCAGCTACGCGATGTCGTGCTGATGAAAACAAAGGTCATAGAGTTCATTCGACGAGGCATAATCTTAGAGTTCAAAATAGTTCATCAAGTGTCACTTTTGTAGTTTTGGTCTACAAACTACAGAAACGTCTAGGCAATTAATTATGTAAATAAATCTATAATCTACTACGGAAAACTTATACTGAACACGTCTTCTCATATGCAGTTACATGTACCGTGTACACATATACAAGTACAGTTCGGACGCTGTCGCGTGGCATCTCCCACATAGCCATATCAGATTACAACCGCACACATTCTTGTAGAGTGTACAGTCTGGGCTGCAAATTTATGAATGAATGGGTCACTGCTCTGCTTTGTTTGTTTACTACGAGTTCCTTGACCTAAAGAGGTCAAATATGCAAGCAGTATCAGTGAAGGGAGCTAAGTAAGAAACCTGGCTGGTGTGCGCGTTGTACGTTGGCTTCTTCTTGTGGGAGGGGCAATGGTCGATGGTACCGTGGATGACGGGGGGCGATGGTCTTCCTTGGCTGGTTGGGAACTGAATCAGTTGTTAACAAGCACAGGGGAAGGAGGGTGGTTGACTTAAGATATAGGGGATCCCTCAGTCTGGGGTGGGTTATGGACTTTGGATATAGAAGATCCTTCAGTCTGTAGTATAGGTCGCCAAATGTCGCTGATGAAGAAACCGATGTCCTGTGGCACAGTGTCGTGTTTGACGATCTCGATGGCCTCTCTGATGCGTCTGGGGTGCCATGCGTTGATGGGTGTGATGAGTTGGGCTGCCTGCCAGTCGATTTGGTGGTCCTTGATGTGCGACTGCTTGACGATGGCGGACTTCTCGAAATCTCCTCTGCGGCCGTATCTCCAGACGTATCTCCAGACGCATCAGAGAGGCCATCGAGGTCGTCAAATACGACACTGTGCCACAGGACATCGGTTTCTTCATCAGCGACATTTGGCAACCTATACTACAGACTGAAGGATCTTCTATATCCAAAGTCCATAACCCACCCCAGACTGAGGGATCCCCTATATCCTAAGTCAACCACCCTCCTTCCCCTGTGCTTGTTAACAACTGATTCAGTTCAGTGAGCACACACTCCTCTCCCCCAACCCCTAGGATCCTAGTCTCAGTCTCACAGTTTCCCGCCTGCGCGCCTCAACGAACTAATCCTCCAGCATCCATTCATGGGATGATCCTCCAGCAGTCTACTTAAGCAGCAGCAATTTCCAGAATCCGGCATTCTCCTGAGGACGATCAGAGCATACTGATCGAAACGTCGAGTTGTACCCCCAGTTCTTTTCAGAACTAATTACTACTCAATTGAGATTCCACATGGTGTCACCGCAATTAGTCTTACTTATCATCCTCACTATGCTTAGTGTTCGCATTATTTCCATCGATATATATTTATAGTTAAAGTTCTTCCTCTGAGAATAAAGTAAACTAATCATGTCTGACTGAGGAATTACAATAATTAAGCATTGACAAGCCCATGGGGGCGTTGTTATACTATACATGACTATATGAGGATCAAACTATATATGTGCCTGGACGTGCAAGAAACAATTCAAGACTCTAGTTCACGGTTCATGTAAATTTCAGAACCATTTGTTACCGTATTTTAGCCTTTAAGGATAAAGAATAAACAAGATGTGTGTTATAAATATGTAAAAAGAAATTTGATATAGAGGGTGAGAATAAGAATTCTAACCTGAACACCCACTGGAGGCAGGCCGTGTGTATTTTGTGTGCAAGCTCAGTTGCCTCTCTAGAGTTTAATTCAATATGACTGTGGCAGGTCCAAGATGTTCTTTCTTGCATTTGTAAACCTGAAATGAGAAATGTATTGTATCATTAATGCAAAATAATAAGGCTAAAAAATAAACAGCTCAGGTTCCAAACTCAATACTTAATATCATGACTTTCAAAAAGCCTCATCCTTGTGATCCCCAGACAGCCGCTTCCATGGGGGTGTGATCCCAGGCCAACGACATGTATGGAAATTGAATGGATTTTGATGCTTAGTGCCCCCAGAACAAAGATATTGACAAAATAGGGAGAACCAACACAGAGCTAGGTACGGTAACCCAGATGTTGCAGGTTCAAACCCCGCTCTTGTCAATTCAATAATTCATTTTAATAGACAGATTCAGCCACTCAGTGCAATATATTCATCATGATGATTTTTTTCCCTGACACATCCAGCATTTTTCTGACTTACTTATGAATGCTTTGATTGAACATAAATTGGCAGAACTCATTGATTGATTTTCACTGAAACACATTTAACTTTGTACAGTCCAGTGAGGAAATAAATATACAGCCACCAGCATCTATGATATAACTTATAAACTCGTTTTTCCAATATGAAAGATGACCTGTAATATTTCACTAATTCTCCCCTTGCCTTCACCAAAATCAAGACTGCTGAAAATCGGTTAGGCTTGAATTTTACTGCGCAGCTTGCCAAAAATAAGACTTATAATTACCTGTCTGGCAACATCTGTTTCAATTCCCCTTTGGACTTGTCCAAACAATCACTGACGTATTTCCATCAATGATGAGTCCTGAAGTTGTAAATAACATTCGTTGTAAATTGATTTTCACTGAAACACATTTAGTTCAGTGAGGAAATAAATATGCTTTGTTTCAAAAGATATCAAGATTTTGTTCAAGAACAGCTATAACTTTAATCTTTTAAACATTTATAGGGGAAGGCGATCAGAGCATACTGATCGCAACGTCAAGTTGTAACCAACCGGTTCTTTTCAGAACTATTTACAGTACTATTCAAAAGAGAATTTCTACATGGTGTCACCGCAAACAGTCATGATCAATGCATACTCAACTGCATGCATATACATCCATCATGAGAACAATTCCTGGTAAAATACCAGGTGTTGTAAAACTTAATTTCATAATTTGTTTCCCCCGTCCCCATGCCCCATCCCCTTCTATACTGCACTGAGCTTGAAACTAACAAGGTTTACTCACCACTGATCTGTGACTTCATTTCTGATTGACATGCACACTTTATATTGACAGCAGGTACTTGTTGACCGTTTTGGTTGTTTCTCATTGCAGCAAGAGTCAGCACAATTCTAAATAACAGGAAGAAATATATTTACACAGGAATTATGTAAAAGCTACATTCAGTTTTCAAATGATACACACACATGTACTTGAAACTGCATTGGTACAAATCAGGTTTGTACTAATATGGCAGTTTTGGTACACAGCAATAATGTTTACAGTGATTTCAGGGCAAATTCACGGCGCTCTCGAGAATTAATGAGCTGCCCCACCAAAACTGCCACAAGGAATCCCAAGAGTATTTCATGGCGTTTTGGCAATGCTATCTCCGAGCCTGTTATTCTTGACTATTCTGTACCTCAAGGCTAAGTACTCGGCCCAATGCAGTATATGGTTAAAACTGTGCTGCACATTCAAGTTAGCTCTGGTTACGACATTAAGGTATTCTAGACATGTGATGTGTACTTAAAAGAGACCTGGACGTATTTTAAATCACTTTAATTACTCCAACATTCTCAAATATACACACTGGGCTCTCTTCTACTCATCACATTGTATGACAACCACCAGTCACTATTAACTTTACCCTGAAAATGCCCTGAAAATCTGTTTTGCCGTGAAATAACAGTTCACCGTAATTTCACAGCAATAATGTTTACAGTGATTTCAGGGCAAATTCACGGCGCTCTCGAGAATTAATGAGCTGCCCCACCAAAACTGCCACAAGGAGTTCATGGTGTTTTCACGGCGAAGGAATCCCAAGAGTATTTCATGGCGTTTTGGTAATGCTATCTCCGAGCCTGTTATTCTTGACTATTCTGTACCTCAAGGCTAAGTGCTCGGCCCACAGTGGTTTACTGTTTATACCTTTCCAGTTCGTGATATCATTTTGAAGTATAATTTAAATTACCATGTCTACGCTGATGACACACAGCTTTAAATTACTTTTAAATCTTCTCAAGAACCTGCCGATTCGTGCATTACAACACTGGAGAAATGTATTCAAGAGATTCGAAGTTGGATGCGACAAAACTTCCTGAAATTGAACGACGAAAAAACAGAATTTGTTCTATTTGGATCACGTCAGCAATTGTCTAAAGTTTCTCTTCCATTTATTACAATTGGTGACTCGCAGATAAACCCCTCATCACAAGCACGTAATTTGGGTGTTATATTTGACTCGACAATGACTTTAAAACCTCATATCTCCAACATTGTTCGCATATCATCATTTCATATCAGAAACATTAGCCGAATAAGGAAATACTTGAATAAAAGTGCTGCCGAACAAATTATACATGCGTTTGTCACATCACGGCTCGATAATGGGAATGCTCTCCTCTATGGTCTCCCGCAGAATCAAATATCTTGTCTTCAGCACATACAAAACACAGCAGCTCGTGTTGTGACTTTCTCCACAAAGTCATGCCATATCACGCCAATCTTGAAAGAACTGCACTGGCTTCCTGTTTCACAGAGAATTGTTTTTAAACTTATGCTAATTGTTCACAAATCTTTTAATAACATTGCTCCAATTTATATTTCTGAACTGCTTAAAGTCTACACTCCATCGCGCAATTTGCGCTCCAGCAACATGTCACTCCCAAAGGAACCAACTTAAAAATGGAACTGGGGTGATAGGTCTTTGAATTTTCAGTCGCGGCTCGAAGACTCTGGAATCATCTTCCAACTAAACTCAAATCTTATCATAGCAATATTTTCTCCTAAGAAGCTCTAATGAAATTGGTCCCTGGTGGTAGAGCAATTCATCCACAATTGGGTTCAAATCCTTGTTCAGTGTAATTGGTCCCTGGTGGTAAAGCAATTTATCCACAATTGGGTTCAAATCCTTGTTCAGTGTAATTGGTCCCTGGTGGTAGAGCAATTCATCCACAATTGGGTTCAAATCCTTGTTCAATGTAATTGGTCTCTCTGGTGGTAGAGCAATTCATCCACAATTGGTTTCAAATCCTTGTTCAGCGCAATTGGTCTCTGGTGGTAGAGCAATTCATCCACAATTGGGTTCAAATCCTTGTTCAGCGTAATTGGTCCCTGGTGGTAGAGCAATTTATCCACAATTGGGTTCAAATCCTTGTTCAGCGTAATTGGTCCCTGGTGGTAGAGCAATTCATCCACAATTGGGTTCAAATCCTTGTTCAGCGTAATTGGTCCCTGGTGGTAGAGCAATTCATCCAGAATTGGGTTCAAATCCTTGTTCAGCGTAATTGGTCCCTGGTGGGAGAGCAATTCATCCACAATTGGGTTCAAATCCTTGTTCAGTGTAATTGGTCCCTGGTGGTAGAGCAATTCATCCACAATTGGGTTCAAATCCTTGTTCAGTGTAATTGGTCTCTCTGGTGGTAGAGCAATTCATCCACAATTGGTTTCAAATCCTTGTTCAGCGCAATTGGTCTCTGGTGGTAGAGCAATTCATCCACAATTGGGTTCAAATCCTTGTTCAGCGTAATTGGTCCCTGTTGGTAGAACAATTCATCCACAATTGGGTTCAAATCCTTGTTCAGCGTAATTGGTCCCTGGTGGTAGAGCAATTCATCCACAATTGGGTTCAAATCCTTGTTCAGCGTAATTGGTCCCTGGTGGGAGGGCAATTCATCCACAATCGGGTTCAAATCCTTGTTCAGCGTAATTGGTCCCTGTGTGGAGGGCAATTCATCACAATCGGGTTCAAATCCTTGTTCAGTGTAATTGGTCCTTGGTAGAGCATTCCACAATTGGGTTCAAATCCTTGTTCAGTGTAATTGGTCCCTGGTGGTTGAGCAATTCATCCACAATTGGGTTCAAATCCTTGTTCAGTGTAATTGGTCCCTGGTGGTAGAGTAATTCATCCACAATTGGGTTCAAATCCTTGTTCAGTGTAATTGGTCTCTGGTGGTAGAGCAATTCATCCACAATTGGCTTCAAATCCTTGTTCAGTGTAATTGGTCTCTCTGGTGGTAGAGCAATTCATCCACAATGGGTTCAAATCCTTGTTCAGTGTAATTGGTCTCTGGTGGTAGAGCAATTCATCCACAATTGGGTTCAAATCCTTGTTCGGCGTAATTGGTCTCTGGTGGTAGAACAATTCATCCACAATTGGGTTCAAATCCTTGTTCAGTGTAATTGGTCTCTGGTGGTAGAACAATTCATCCACAATTGGGTTCAAATCCTTGTTCAGTGTAATTGGTCTCTCTGGTGGTAGAGCAATTCATCCACAATTGGGTTCAAATCCTTGATCAGCGTAATTGGTCCCTGGTGGTAGAGCAATTCATCCACAATTGGGTTCAAATCCTTGTTCAGTGTAATTGGTCTCTCTGGTGGTAGAGCAATTCATCCACAATTGGTTTCAAATCCTTGTTCAGCGTAATTGGTCCCTGGTGGTAGAGCAATTCATCCACAATTGGGTTCAAATCCTTGTTCAGCGTAATTGGTCCCTGGTGGTAGAGCAATTCATCTACAATTGGGTTCAAATCCTTGTTCAGCGTAATTGGTCCCTGGTGGGAGAGCAATTCATCCACAATTGGGTTCAAATCCTTGTTCAGTGTAATTGGTCCCTGGTGGTAGAGCAATTCATCCACAATTGGGTTCAAATCCTTGTTCAGTGTAATTGGCCTCTCTGGTGGTAGAGCAATTCATCCACAATTGGTTTCAAATCCTTGTTCAGCGCAATTGGACTCTGGTGGTAGAGCAATTCATCCACAATTGGGTTCAAATCCTTGTTCAGCGTAATTGGTCCCTGGTGGTAGAGCAATTCATCCACAATTGGGTTCAAATCCTTGTTCAGCGTAATTGGTCCCTGGTGGTAGAGCAATTAATCCACAATTGGGTTCAAATCCTTGTTCTGCGTAATTGGTCCCTGGTGGGAGAGCAATTCATCCACTGGGTTCAAATCCCTTGTTCAATGTTTGCCCTGGTGGGAAGCAATTCATCCACAATTAGGGTTCAAATCCTTGTTCAGTGTAATTGGTCCCTGGTGGTGAAACAATTCATCACAATTGGGTTCAAATCCTTGTTCAGTGTAATTGGTCCCTGGTGGTAGAGCAATTCATCTACAATTGGGTTCAAATCCTTGTTCAGTGTAATTGGTCCCTGGTGGTACAGTAATTCATCAACAATTGGGTTCAAATCCTTGTTCAGTGTAATTGGTCTCTGGTGGTAGAGCAATTCATCCACAATTGGGTTCAAATCCTTGTTCAGTGTAATTGGTCACTCTGGTGGTAGAGCAATTCATCCACAATTGGGTTCAAATCCTTGTTCAGTGTAATTGGTCTCTGGTGGTAGAGCAATTCATCCACAATTGGGTTCAAATCCTTGTTCGGCGTAATTGGTCTCTGGTGGTAGAACAATTCATCCACAATTGGGTTCAAATCTGTGTTCAGTGTAATTGGTCTCTGGTGGTAGAGCAATTCATCCACAATTGGGTTCAAATCCTTGTTCAGTGTAATTGGTCTCTCTGGTGGTAGAGCAATTCATCCACAATTGGGTTCAAATCCTTGTTCAGTGTAATTGGTCTCTCTGGTGGTAGAGCAATTCATCCACAATTGGGTTCAAATCCTTGTTCAGCGTAATTGGTCCCTGGTGGTAGAGCAATTCATCCACAATTGGGTTCAAATCCTTGTTCAGCGTAATTGGTCTCTGGTGGTAGAGCAATTCATCCACAATTGGGTTCAAATCCTTGTTCAGCGTAATTGGTCTCTCTGGTGGTAGAGCAATTCATCCACAATTGGGTTCAAATCCTTGTTCAGCATAATTGGTCCCTGGTGGTAGAGCAATTCATCCACAATTGGGTTCAAATCCTTGTTCAGTGTAATTGGTCTCTGGTGGTAGAGCAATTCATCCACAATTGGGTTCAAATCCTTGTTCAGCGTAATTGGTCCCTGGTGGTAGAGCAATTCATCCACAATTGGGTTCAAATCCTTGTTCAGCGTAATTGGTCTCTGGTGGTAGAGCAATTCATCCACAATGGGTTCACACCCTTGTTCAGCGTAATCGGTCTCTGGTGGTAGAGCAATTCATCCACAATTGGGTTCAAATCCTTGTTCAGCGTAATTGGTCTCTGGTGGTAGAGCAATTCATCCACAATTGGGTTCAAATACTTGTTCAGTGCAATTGGTCCCTGGTGGTAGAGTAATTCATCCACAATTGGGTTCAAATCCTTGTTCAGTGCAATTGGTCTCTGGTGGTAGAGCAATTCATCCACAATTGGGTTCAAATCCTTGTTCAGTGTAATTGGTCTCTGGTGGTAGAGCAATTCATCCACAATTGGGTTCAAATCCTTGTTCAGTGTAATTGGTCTCTCTGGTGGTAGAGCAATTCATCCACAATTGGGTTCAAATCCTTGTTCAGCGTAATTGGTCCCTGGTGGTAGAGCAATTCATCTACAATTGGGTTCAAATCCTTGTTCAGCGTAATTGGTCCCTGGTGGGAGAGCAATTCATCCACAATTGGGTTCAAATCCTTGTTCAGTGTAATTGGTCCCTGGTGGTAGAGCAATTCATCCACAATTGGGTTCAAATCCTTGTTCAGCGTAATTGCTCCCTGGTGGGAGAGCAATTCATCCACAATTGGGTTCAAATCCTTGTTCAGTGTAATTGGTCCCTGGTGGTAGAGCAATTCATCCACAATTGGGTTCAAATCCTTGTTCAGTGTAATTGGTCCCTGGTGGTAGAGCAATTCATCTACAATTGGGTTCAAATCCTTGTTCAGTGTAATTGGTCCCTGGTGGTACAGTAATTCATCAACAATTGGGTTCAAATCCTTGTTCAGTGTAATTGGTCTCTGGTGGTAGAGCAATTCATCCACAATTGGGTTCAAATCCTTGTTCAGTGTAATTGGTCTCTCTGGTGGTAGAGCAATTCATCCACAATTGGGTTCAAATCCTTGTTCAGTGTAATTGGTCTCTGGTGGTAGAGCAATTCATCCACAATTGGGTTCAAATCCTTGTTCGGCGTAATTGGTCTCTGGTGGTAGAACAATTCATCCACAATTGGTTCAAATCCTTGTTCAGTGTAATTGGTCTCTGGTGGTAGAGCAATTCATCCACAATTGGGTTCAAATCCTTGTTCAGTGTAATTGGTCTCTCTGGTGGTAGAGCAATTCATCCACAATTGGGTTCAAATCCTTGTTCAGTGTAATTGGTCTCTCTGGTGGTAGAGCAATTCATCCACAATTAGGTTCAAATCCTTGTTCAGCGTAATTGGTCTCTGGTGGTGAAACAATTCATCACAATTGAGTTCAAATCCTTGTTCAGCGTAATTGGTCTCTCTGGTGGTGAGGCAATTCATCCACAATGGGTTCAAATCCTTGTTCAGCATAATTGGTCCCTGGTGGTGTAGAGCAATTCATCCACAATGGTGGTTTCAAATCCTTGTTCAGTGTAATTGGTCTCTCTGGTGGTGAGCAACAATTCATCCTGATCAGTGGGTTCAAATCCTTGTTCAGCGTAATTGGTCCTGGTGGTGAGAAACAATTCATCCACAATTGGGTTCAAATCCTTGTTCAGCGTAATTGGTCTCTCTGGTGGTAGAAACAATTCATCCACAATTGGGTTCAAATCCTTGTTCAGCGTAATTGGTCTCTGGTGGTAGAGCAATTCATCCACAATTGGGTTCAAATCCTTGTTCAGCGTAATTGGTCTCTGGTGGTAGAGCAATTCATCCACAATTGGGTTCAAATCCTTGTTCAGTGTAATTGGTCCCTGGTGGTAGAGCAATTCATCCACAATTGGGTTCAAATCCTTGTTCAGTGTAATTGATCTCTGGTGGTAGAGCAATTCATCCACAATTGGGTTCAAATACTTGTTCAGTGCAATTGGACCCTGGTGGTAGAGTAATTCATCCACAATTGGGTTCAAATCCTTGTTCAGTGTAATTGGTCTCTCTGGTGGTAGAGCAATTCATCCACAATTGGGTTCAAATCCTTGTTCAGTGTAATTGGTCTCTCTGGTGGTAGAGCAATTCATCCACAATTGGGTTCAAATCCTTGTTCAGCATAATTGGTCCCTGGTGGTAGAGCAATTCATCCACAATTGGGTTCAAATCCTTGTTCAGTGTAATTGGTCTCTGGTGGTAGAGCAATTCATCCACAATGGGTTCAAATCCTTGTTCAGCGTAATTGGTCTCTCTGGTGGTAGAAACAATTCATCCACAATTGGGTTCAAATCCTTGTTCAGCATAATTGGTCCCTGGTGGTGAAACAATTCATCACAATTGGGTTTCAAATCCTTGTTCAGTGTAATTGGTCTCTCTGGTGGTGAGCAATTCATCCACAATTGGGTTCAAATCCTTGTTCAGCGTAATTGGTCCCTGGTGGTAGAGCAATTCATCCACAATTGGGTTCAAATCCTTGTTCAGCGTAATTGGTCTCTGGTGGTAGAGCAATTCATCCACAATTGGGTTCAAATCCTTGTTCAGCGTAATCGGTCTCTGGTGGTAGAGCAATTCATCCACAATTGGGTTCAAATCCTTGTTCAGCGTAATTGGTCTCTGGTGGTAGAGCAATTCATCCACAATTGGGTTCAAATACTTGTTCAGTGCAATTGGTCCCTGGTGGTAGAGTAATTCATCCACAATTGGGTTCAAATCCTTGTTCAGTGCATGGTTCTCGGTGGTGAGCAATTCATCATCCACAATTGGTTTCAAATCCTTGTTCAGTGTAATTGGTCTCTGGTGGTAGAGCAATTCATCCACAATTGGGTTCAAATCCTTGTTCAGTGTAATTGGTCTCTCTGGTGGTAGAGCAATTCATCCACAATTGGGTTCAAATCCTTGTTCAGCGTAATTGGTCCCTGGTGGTAGAGCAATTCATCTACAATTGGGTTCAAATCCTTGTTCAGCGTAATTGGTCCCTGGTGGGAGAGCAATTCATCCACAATTGGGTTCAAATCCTTGTTCAGTGTAATTGGTCCCTGGTGGTAGAGCAATTCATCCACAATTGGGTTCAAATCCTTGTTCAGCGTAATTGCTCCCTGGTGGGAGAGCAATTCATCCTGATGTGGTTCAAATCCTTGTTCAGTGTAATTGGTCCCTGGTGGTAGAGCAATTCATCACAATTGGGTTCAAATCCTTGTTCAGTGTAATTGGTCCCTGGTGGTAGAGCAATTCATCTACAATTGGGTTCAAATCCTTGTTCAGTGTAATTGGTCCCTGGTGGTACAGTAATTCATCAACAATTGGGTTCAAATCCTTGTTCAGTGTAATTGGTCTCTGGTGGTAGAGCAATTCATCCACAATTGGGTTCAAATCCTTGTTCAGTGTAATTGGTCTCTCTGGTGGTAGAGCAATTCATCCACAATTGGGTTCAAATCCTTGTTCAGTGTAATTGGTCTCTGGTGGTAGAGCAATTCATCCACAATTGGGTTCAAATCCTTGTTCGGCGTAATTGGTCTCTGGTGGTAGAACAATTCATCCACAATTGGGTTCAAATCCTTGTTCAGTGTAATTGGTCTCTGGTGGTAGAGCAATTCATCCACAATTGGGTTCAAATCCTTGTTCAGTGTAATTGGTCTCTCTGGTGGTGAAACAATTCATCCACAATTAGGTTCAAATCCTTGTTCAGCGTAATTGGTCTCTGGTGGTAGAGCAATTCATCCACAATTGGGTTCAAATCCTTGTTCAGCGTAATTGGTCTCTCTGGTGGTGAGAGCAATTCATCCACAATTGGGTTCAAATCCTTGTTCAGCATAAATTGGTCCCTGGTGGTAGAGCAATTCATCCACAATTGGGTTCAAATCCTTGTTCAGTGTAATTGGTCTCTGGTGGTAGAGCAATTCATCCACAATTGGGTTCAAATCCTTGTTCAGCGTAATTGGTCCCTGGTGGTAGAGCAATTCATCCACAATTGGGTTCAAATCCTTGTTCAGCGTAATTGGTCTCTGGTGGTAGAGCAATTCATCCACAATTGGGTTCAAATCCTTGTTCAGCGTAATTGGTCTCTGGTGGTAGAGCAATTCATCACACATTGGGTTCAAATCCTTGTTCAGCGTAATTGGTCTCTGGTGGGTAGAGCAATTCATCCACAATTGGGTTCAAATCCTTGTTCAGTGTAATTGGTCCCTGGTGGTAGAGCAATTCATCCACAATTGGGTTCAAATCCTTGTTCAGTGTAATTGATCTCTGGTGGTAGAGCAATTCATCCACAATTGGGTTCAAATACTTGTTCAGTGCAATTGGACCCTGGTGGTAGAGTAATTCATCCACAATTGGGTTCAAATCCTTGTTCAGTGCAATTGGTCTCTGGTGGTAGAGCAATTCATCCACAATTGGGTTCAAATCCTTGTTCAGTGTAATTGGTCTCTGGTGGTAGAGCAATTCATCCACAATTGGGTTCAAATCCTTGTTCAGTGTAATTGGTCTCTCTGGTGGTAGAGCAATTCATCCACAATTGGGTTCAAATCCTTGTTCAGTGTAATTGGTCTCTCTGGTGGTAGAGCAATTCATCCACAATTGGGTTCAAATCCTTGTTCAGCGTAATTGGTCCCTGGTGGTAGAGCAATTCATCCACAATTGGGTTCAAATCCTTGTTCAGCGTAATTGGTCTCTGGTGGTAGAGCAATTCATCCACAATTGGGTTCAAATCCTTGTTCAGCGTAATTGGTCTCTCTGGTGGTAGAGCAATTCATCCACAATTGGGTTCAAATCCTTGTTCAGCATAATTGGTCCCTGGTGGTAGAGCAATTCATCCACAATTGGGTTCAAATCCTTGTTCAGCGTAATTGGTCCCTGGTGGTAGAGCAATTCATCCACAATTGGGTTCAAATCCTTGTTCAGCGTAATTGGTCTCTGGTGGTAGAGCAATTCATCCACAATTGGGTTCAAATCCTTGTTCAGCGTAATTGGTCTCTGGTGGTAGAGCAATTCATCCACAATTGGGTTCAAATCCTTGTTCAGCGTAATTGGTCTCTGGTGGTAGAGCAATTCATCACAATTGTTCAAATCCTTGTTCAGCATAATTGGTCCCTGGTGGTGAAACAATTCATCCACAATTGGGTTCAAATCCTTGTTCAGTGTAATTGGTCCTGGTGGTAGAGCAATTCATCCACAATTGGGTTCAAATCCTTGTTCAGCGTAATTGGTCCTCTGGTGGTAGAGCAATTCATCCACAATTGGGTTCAAATCCTTGTTCAGCGTAATTGGTCTCTCTGGTGGTAGAGCATTCATCCACAATTGGGTTCAAATCCTTGTTCAGCATAATTGGTCTCTGGTGGTAGCAATTCATCCACAATTGGGTTCAAATCCTTGTTCAGCGTAATTGGTCTCTGGTGGTGAGAGCAATTCATCCACAATTGAGTTCAAATCCTTGTTCAGCGTAATTGGTCCCGGTGGTGCAAACCATCACAATTAGGTTCAAATCCTTCTACAGCGAAATTGGTATCTGGTGGTAGAGCAATTCATCCACAATTGGGTTCAAATCCTTGTTCAGCGTAATTGGTCTCTGGTAGCAATTCATCCACAATTGGGTTCAAATCCTTGTTCAGCGTAATTGGTCTCTGGTGGTAGAGCAATTCATCCACAATTGGGTTCAAATCCTTGTTCAGTGTAATTGGTCTCTGGTGGTAGAGCAATTCATCCACAATTGGGTTCAAATCCTTGTTCAGTGTAATTGGTCTCTGGTGGTAGAGCAATTCATCCACAATTGGGTTCAAATCCTTGTTCAGTGTAATTGGTCCCTGGTGGTAGAGCAATTCATCCACAATTGGGTTCAAATCCTTGTTCAGTGCTTAATTGGTGGTCTCTCTCTGGTGGTAGAGCAATTCATCCACAATTGGGTTCAAATCCTTGTTCAGTGCAATTGGTCTCTGGTGGTGGAGCAATTCATCCACAATTGGGTTCAAATCCTTGTTCAGTGTAATTGATCTCTGGTGGTAGAGCAATTCATCCACAATTGGGTTCAAATCCTTGTTCAGCGTAATTGGTCTCTCTGGTGGTAGAGCAATTCATCCACAATTGGGTTCAAATCCTTGTTCAGCATAATTGGTCCCTGGTGGTAGAGCAATTCATCCACAATTGGGTTCAAATCCTTGTTCAGCGTAATTGGTCTCTGGTGGTAGAGCAATTCATCCACAATTGGGTTCAAATCCTTGTTCAGCGTAATTGGTCTCTGGTGGTAGAGCAATTTCAAATCCTTGTTCAGCAAATTTGGGTTGGTGAAATCCGTCCCTTCAAATCCTTGTTCAGCGTAATTGGTCCCTGGTGGTAGAGCACCATCCACAATTGGGTTCAAATCCTTGTTCAGCGTAATTGGTCTCTGGTGGTAGAGCAATTCATCCACAATTGGGTTCAAATCCTTGTTCAGCGTAATTGGTCTCTGGTGGTAGAGCAATTCATCCACAATTGGGTTCAAATCCTTGTTCAGTGTAATTGGTCCCTGGTGGTAGAGCAATTCATCCACAATTGGGTTCAAATCCTTGTTCAGTGTAATTGATCTCTGGTGGTAGAGCAATTCATCCACAATTGGGTTCAAATCCTTGTTCAGCGTAATTGGTCTCTCTGGTGGTAGAGCAATTCATCCACAATTGGGTTCAAACCTTGTTCAGTGTAATTGATCTCTGGTGGTAGAGCAATTCCATCCACAATTAGTTCAAACTTGTTCAGCGTAATTGGTCTCTCTGGTGGTAGAGCAATTCATCCACAATTGGGTTCAAATCCTTGTTCAGCATAATTGGTCCTGTAGAGCAATTCATCCACAATTGGGTTCAAATCCTTGTTCAGTGTAATTGATCTCTGGTGGTAGAGCAATTCATCCACAATTGGGTTCAAATCCTTGTTCAGCGTAATTGGTCCCTGGTGGTAGAGCAATTCATCCACAATTCGGTTCAAATCCTTGTTCAGCGTAATTGGTCTCTGGTGGTAGAGCAATTCATCCACAATTGGGTTCAAATCCTTGTTCAGCGTAATTGGTCTCTGGTGGTAGAGCAATTAATCCACAATTGGGTTCAAATCCTTGTTCTGCGTAATTGGTCCCTGGTTGGAGAGCAATTCATCCACAATTGGGTTCAAATCCTTGTTCAGTGTAATTGGTCCCTGGTGGTACAGTAATTCATCAACAATTGGGTTCAAATCCTTGTTCAGTGTAATTGGTCTCTGGTGGTAGAGCAATTCATCCACAATTGGGTTCAAATCCTTGTTCAGTGTAATTGGTCTCTCTGGTGGTAGAGCAATTCATCCACAATTGGGTTCAAATCCTTGTTCAGTGTAATTGGTCTCTGGTGGTAGAGCAATTCATCCACAATTGGGTTCAAATCCTTGTTCGGCGTAATTGGTCTCTGGTGGTAGAACAATTCATCCACAATTGGGTTCAAATCCTTGTTCAGTGTAATTGGTCTCTGGTGGTAGAGCAATTCATCCACAATTGGGTTCAAATCCTTGTTCAGTGTAATTGGTCTCTCTGGTGGTAGAGCAATTCATCCACAATTGGGTTCAAATCCTTGTTCAGTGTAATTGGTCTCTCTGGTGGTAGAGCACCATCCACAATTGGGTTCAAATCCTTGTTCAGCGTAATTGGTCTCTCTGGTGGTAGAGCAATTCATCCACAATTGGGTTCAAATCCTTGTTCAGCGTAATTGGTCTCTCTGGTGGTAGAGCAATTCATCCACAATTGGGTTCAAATCCTTGTTCAGCATAATTGGTCCCTGGTGGTAGAGCAATTCATCCACAATTGGGTTCAAATCCTTGTTCAGTGTAATTGGTCCCTGGTGGTAGAGCAATTCATCCACAATTGGGTTCAAATCCTTGTTCAGTGTAATTGATCTCTGGTGGTAGAGCACCATCCACAATTTGGGTTCAAATACTTGTTCAGTGCAATTGGACCCTGGTGGTAGAGTAATTCATCCACAATTGGGTTTCAAATCCTTGTTCAGTGCAATTGGTCTCTGGTGGTAGAGCAATTCATCCACAATTGGGTTCAAATCCTTGTTCAGTGTAATTGGTCTCTGGTGGTAGAAACAATTCATCCACAATTGGGTTCAAATCCTTGTTCAGTGTAATTGGTCTCTGGTGGTAGAGCAATTCTCATCCACAATTAGGTTCAAATCCTTGTTTCAGTGTAATTGGTCTCTCTGGTGGTAGAAAACAATTCATCCACAATTGGGTTCAAATCCTTGTTCAGCGTAATTGGTCCCTGGTGGTAGAGCAACCATCCACAATTGGGTTCAAATCCTTGTTCAGCGTAATTGGTCTCTGGTGGTAGAGCAATTCATCCACAATTGGGTTCAAAATCCTTGTTCAGCGTAATTGGTCTCTCTCTGGTGGTGAGCAATTCATCACAATTAGGTTCAAATCCTTGTTCAGCATAATTGGTCCCTGGTGGTAGAGCAATTCATCCACAATTGGGTTCAAATCCTTGTTCAGCGTAATTGGTCCCTGGTGGTAGAGCAATTCATCCACAATTAGGGTTCAAATCCTTGTTCAGCGTAATTGGTCTCTGGTGGTAGAGCAATTCATCCACAATTATTGGGTTCAAATCCTTGTTCAGCGTAATTGGTCTCTGGTGGTAGAGCAATTCATCCACAATTGGGTTCAATCCCTTGTTCAGCGTAATTGGTCTCTGGTGGTGAGAGCAATTCATCATCACAATTGGGTTCAAATCCTTGTTCAGCGTAATTGGTCTCTGGTGGTAGAGCAATTCATCCACAATTGGGTTCAAATCCTTGTTCAGTGTAATTGGTCCCTGGTGGTAGAGCAATTCATCCACAATTGGGTTCAAATCCTTGTTCAGTGTAATTGGTCTCTCTGGTGGTAGCCCAATTCATCCACAATTGGGTTCAAATCCTTGTTCAGCGTAATTGGTCTCTGGTGGTAGAGCAATTCATCCACAATTGGGTTCAAATCCTTGTTCAGCGTAATTGGTCTCTCTGGTGGTAGAGCACCATCCACAATTGGGTTCAAATCCTTGTTCAGCATAATTGGTCCCTGGTGGTAGAGCAATTCATCCACAATTGGGTTCAAATCCTTGTTCAGTGTAATTGGTCTCTGGTGGTAGAGCAATTCATCCACAATTGGGTTCAAATCCTTGTTCAGCGTAATTGGTCCCTGGTGGTAGAGCACTTCATCCACAATTGGGTTCAAATCCTTGTTCAGCGTAATTGGTCTCTGGTGGTAGAGCAATTCATCCACAATTGGGTTCAAATCCTTGTTCAGCGTAATTGGTCTCTGGTGGTAGAGCAATTCATCCACAATTGGGTTCAAATCCTTGTTCAGCGTAATTGGTCTCTGGTGGTAGAGCAATTCATCCACAATTGGGTTCAAATCCTTGTTCAGTGTAATTGGTCCCTGGTGGTAGAGCAATTCATCCACAATTGGGTTCAAATCCTTGTTCAGTGTAATTGATCTCTGGTGGTAGAGCAATTCATCCACAATTGGGTTCAAATACTTGTTCAGTGCAATTGGTCCCTGGTGGTAGAGTAATTCATCCACAATTGGGTTCAAATCCTTGTTCAGTGCAATTGGTCTCTGGTGGTAGAGCAATTCATCCACAATTGGGTTCAAATCCTTGTTCAGTGTAATTGGTCTCTGGTGGTAGAGCACCATCCACAATTGGGGTTCAAATCCTTTGTTCAGTGTAATTGGTCTCTCTGGTGGTAGAGCAATTCATCCACAATTGTCTAAATCCTTGTTCAGTGTAATTGGTCTCTCTGGTGGTAGAGCACCATCCACAATTGGGTTCAAATCCTTGTTCAGCGTAATTGGTCCCTTGGTGGAAGAGCAATTCATCCACAATTGGGTTCAAATCCTTGTTCAGCGTAATTGGTCTCTGGTAGAAACAATTCATCCACAATTGGGTTCAAATCCTTGTTCAGCGTAATTGGTCTCTCTGGTGGTAGAGCAATTCATCCACAATTGGGTTCAAATCCTTGTTCAGCATAATTGGTCCCTGGTGGTAGAGCACAATTCATCACAATTGGGTTCAACCTTGTTCAGCGTAATTGGTCCCTGGTGGTAGAGCAATTCATCCACAATTGGGTTCAAATCCTTGTTCAGCGTAATTGGTCTCTGGTGGTAGAGCAATTCATCCACAATTGGGTTCAAATCCTTGTTCAGCGTAATTGGATCCTGGTGGTAGAGCACCATCTACAATTGTTCAAATCCTTGTTCAGCGTAATTGGTCTCTGGTGGTAGAGCAATTCATCCACAATTGGTTTCAAATCCTTGTTCAGCGTAATTGGTCTCTCTGGTAGAGCAATTCATCCACAATTGGGTTCAAATCCTTGTTCAGTGTAATTGTCCCTTGGTAGAGCAATTCATCCACAATTGGGTTCAAATCCTTGTTCAGTGTAATTGATCTCTGGTGGTAGAGCAATTCATCCACAATTGGGTTCAAATCCTTGTTCAGCGTAATTGGTCTCTCTGGTGGTAGAGCAATTCATCCACAATTGGGGTCAACTCATTGTTCAGAATAATTGGTCTCTGGTGGTAGAGCACCATCCACACAATTGGGTTCAAATCCTTGTTCAGTGTAATTGATCTCTGGTGGTAGAGCAATTCATCCACAATTGGGTTCAAATCCTTGTTCAGCGTAATTGGTCCCTGGTGGTAGAGCAATTCATCCACAATTCGGTTCAAATCCTTGTTCAGCGTAATTGGTCTCTGGTGGTAGAGCAATTCATCCACAATTGGGTTCAAATCCTTGTTCAGCGTAATTGGTCTCTGGTGGTAGAGCAATTCATCCACAATTGGGTTCAAATCCTTGTTCAGCGTAATTGGTCTCTGGTGGTAGAGCAATTCATCCACAATTGGGTTCAAATCCTTGTTCAGCGTAATTGGTCTCTCTGGTGGTAGAGCAATTCATCCACAATTGGGTTCAAATCCTTGTTCAGTGTAATTGGTCCCTGGTGGTAGAGCAATTCATCCACAATTGGGTTCAAATCCTTGTTCAGTGTAATTGATCTCTGGTGGTAGAGCAATTCATCCACAATTGGGTTCAAATACTTGTTCAGTGCAATTGGTCCCTGGTGGTAGAGTAATTCATCCACAATTGGGTTCAAATCCTTGTTCAGTGCAATTGGTCTCTGGTGGTAGAGCAATTCATCCACAATGGGGTTCAAATCCTTGTTCAGTGTAATTGGTCTCTGGTGGTAGAGCAATTCATCCACAATTGGGTTCAAATCCTTGTTCAGTGTAGTTTTCTTTGCTCATTCCAATCATACCAAGTTAGTTGCCTTCTTTATTTAGTGCCAATATTAAATAATATACAAATATCCAACTTAAATTGTAAATAGGAGATTGCACTATCAATTGGAATGTTTCAAATTTAACTCCCTTTTGTATGCAGTATTTCAACTGTGGTACCACTACAATATATATATAAATGAGTGATTAATTCTTATCAGGGCTATGCTTCACTGATACTGCAGTGCAGGCCTTTCATTCTTATGTCTACATCTTATACAAAATCAAATTGTCTATGGCAACATTTGAATGGCCACTTAGTCTAAAAACAAGGGCAATAAATAAATTGCCTCTGAGCATTTGGGGTTGCAGTGGCTGGCCTGAATCAAATAATGTGGTCCCTTTCAAATAAACCTGGATTAAAAGTAGATAAATAAATTTGAAATGGCAGAGACAAGCACTGGTAAATAAACTAACAAGTTACTTATATCTATCTTTTCATTGGAATAGCAATTGCACTGATATATGGATCAAAGCATGATTTTAGAAAAAGCAGAAGAGAATGAGAATTTCTCTTACAGCAAACATAAGCAAACTTATTACCTTGGTGTTATTGTTGAGGCAGAACATCCTCGTAAGACAGTCAGCTACTACTTGAGTTGCTCCTCAGAGAAGGGGCCCCCTCTTCAAGTCAAAACGTAATCCTGCTGTATGAGAATAACAGATTTGTAATGTTTGTAGACTAGAACTATATATTAGCACTGGTGGGCAGGAGGTCGTGGGTTCGAATCCCGCCCAAGTCGCCTGTGTAGTTTTTTCACAGACACTCGGAAAGCACTGAGCATACAGTGCTATACACACGTCGGTGTAGGGCAAAACTAAATCAATTGTTTATCTCCCGACGCAAGAATTTCACCAATCTATATATATATTAGCCAGCTACTTCTATTCCATTAGAGTGGTCAAACCATGCAATAAGTTGCCAGAAACATTGGCTACCTTTAAGAAAAGAGTCCTTCCCATAGGTGTACAGGACTAAACAAAGTGTCCAAGTAAGTATCATGTTTTAACAGTGACTTAACATTTATGAGTAAACATTTGTATACGTGTTAATGGACCACATCATGCTGACAGAATTGTATTTCCTTTTTATCTTGAACTTTCACCTTACGGGGTCAAATTTAAATTTAAGCCTTCTTTGATGTACCAAGACTAATCCACCAATCAAGTATGAAGATTATCCACAAAGTATTAATTATGACGTGTGATGGATGGATGGACACATGCACAAAGAACAAGTATGCTCCTCTTTGCTTTGACTTTGGCATACAAATAAATACAAATGTTTAGAATTGAAAAAAAAAAAAAAGATTAAAGGATGTTGACCTTACGTGCAAGAGTAGAGATTTAAACAACAAATCAAAAATTCAGTCAACCACAATAGCTATTCCCAGTTTTAGCAATGTGAAGACTACACTCGCAATTAAATCATACCACTATCCAAGCATCTAAACCAACACTTACCTCTTGAATCTTTCCTCCATTGAAACGGTAATGAAGTTGACATCTCTCCTGTAAAGACAAGTTTAGAAAACATGAGGAAATCATCCCCATGTACATAATTTGTTTTATTTTCTTTTGCTTGCGCCTATGTGATACATGTCCTCTAAAGCAGTATCTTATGTGTCAACATATCCTGGCCCTTAATGACCAAATGCTATTTGCTACTTAGACAACTTGTAGGTACATGAGGCACATTTGATGCAATGCTCATTTCATATAAACACATCATGCATGTATTAAATTTCAAAGACAACTTTTTCCTGTTTAATTGTCTTCATTGATGAAAATTAATCAATTCTAACAAACAACAAATGCAACCAAAAGATCTTAGATCCGAATAGTCATGTGATGTGATTACGAAAATAATTACTCACCTTCCCTTGAAGAATATTCTTCAAAATAGTGTTTGTGTCCAAGTATCTTATCCGTTATCATATCCTGCTCCATTTTTGCAATGCTGCAGTTGACAAAATAAACAATATGCAATGTTTTAATTTGTTTGTAAATAATCAGAAAAAGTAGATGTGAATGATCTACATGTAGAAACAAAAATTAAGAAACTAACCAACGTAAGCCCATCCTACCAAATCTTTATTAATGGTTTTTAAAGACAGCACTTAAATTTGTTGTTTAAGAACATTTTTGGCTGAAAGATGCTGAAACACTGTCCAAACACAAATGCCTTTTAATCATACCACTTTTACTCAACATTATACATTTCTATTTTGTTATCAATCAATCAAGTGCTTTCATTTAGGAGAATTCACAAAAAGTAAAAAGTAAAACATAAACAAAACTATCTATTGTGACACAAATTTCACACATTAGTTTAATGATTAATTCATGAAAACTTGAGGGTTGAATTAAACTGTACCTTCTCTTTAACAAGGAAATTCTCTAAAAGGGAAAACACTAAAAACATTTTTAAATTACTGGTAATTTTCATTGGGGAAAATACCAATATCATTTGATACAAAACATCATCAAAAATTAAGATAAATTAATTATTTCTTGTGCTTTGGAACAACTGTTCAAATCACTTGTTGATTCATTTTGACTTAACTGAAACAAATATTTGGGTGCAAATACCTGATACAGTTCCAGCAGGACTTAAAAAGAGCATTATTGATAAGTATAAAATATCCAATGAAAGAAATATAATTACCATTATTGCCTGCCTTTCTGAGTGAATCTAGCATATTAAGAATCTTATCCACAATTTGTTTTCTTGAGACTTTCTGACAACAGTCAACATCGGCCTAAGACAATTCCGAAATAATGTAGAACATTAATCAACTAAAAAATAATAGTTTTATTGTGCATGCATATATTGTGCAGACAAATGGCACATCATTTTGACAACTAGAGCTGCTTGGTACACCCGTACAACATAACATGTTCATGACAAGCATTATTGCATGCTCAGATTCAAGCTTTGCCAGCCTCAAGTTCGGTTAAGATCGACCAATGCTGAGATAAAATGCAGATAAAGAGTACCTAACTATAAACGCCAACCCCAGAAGAAGAAGAAGAAGACGAAGAAGAAGAAGAAGAAGAAGAAGAAGAAGAAGAAGAAGAAGAAGAAGAAGAAGAAGAAGAAGAAGAAGAAGAAGAAGAAGAAGAAGAAGAAGAAGAAGAAGAAGAAGAAGAAGAAGAAGAAGAAGAAGAAGAAGAAGAAGAAGAAGAAGAAGAAGAAGAAGAAGAAGAAGAAGAAGAAGAAGAAGAAGAAGAAGAAGAAGAAGAAGAAGAAGAAGAAGAAGAAGAAGAAGAAGAAGAAGAAGAAGAAGAAGAAGAAGAAGAAGAAGAAGAAGAAGAAGAAGAAGAAGAAGAAGAAGAAGAAGAAGAAGAAGAAGACTTTTTGGACTTTTCAAAAGAAAACTTTATTTACAAAAACAGACAACAATACAAAATGTACAAATAAAAGAATAGTAAACAATGTTTAACCAAAATTAGTAGTATATAATATTACTGTAATAAAAACTAGATTCG
This sequence comes from Zoroaster sp. YZ-2022, assembly GCA_029582265.1. Lineage (NCBI taxonomy): Eukaryota > Metazoa > Echinodermata > Asteroidea > Forcipulatida > Zoroasteridae > Zoroaster > Zoroaster sp. YZ-2022. The sequence continues at coordinate 19,162,644 of CM055823.1, forward strand.
GTTTACATTGTTAACACAAGAAATAACAATAAAACATTTGTAAATGCAAAAACAAAAATACATTTATAAATCATCGACAATAAACAAAGGTTGATGAAGAAAGGAAGAAAGGAAGAAAGGGAAAGGGCTCCTCTATAAGGGAGACTACAAACACCATGGTGCAAGCAGACTCCCCCGAGGATCCCCGGTGTTGGGAGCCACTGGCATTACTGGTGTGGGTCTTAAACCCACTCCAGCGGCTCCCAAAGAGAAAGAAAGGAAAGGAAAAGGAAAGGAAAGAGAGAGGACCCCACTCGTGAACAGTGGCAGAGACCTTGCCTCCAATCAGAGAGAGATTGGAGTAGCTGTTCACAAGGTGGGTCGAAACGGGGGAAAGGTGGACCGAGAGGGGTCAGATTAGATCAACCATGTCAAAATATCATTATCAAAAAGTAAAAGGGCATTATTGCAGGACCATTTTTTAAGAAAAGTATTAAGGTCGTTGCATAAATTATAATAGGTAAATTCAAGGAGGATTTTATTTTTCAGCCGATGCTGCCAGATGATAAGAGGGTCCGAAAAACGGGATGTCCTATATAAATAGTAAATTATGTTTTTACAACTGATGATGAGGAAATTGGCAAGGCGAACTGCCTCCCTGCTGCGACCTTTAGCGTGCGGAATCAGTGCCTAGTAGATGTCAAAGTTGAGTTGAAGAGACGGCAGAAGACGGTTGAGGAGTGAATGTAGAAGACTGAGGGCGGGCTGTATTGCTGGGCACAAAATAAATAGATGATGGATCGACCCCTTCTCTCCGCACCATCCGCAGGAAGAAGAGATGTCCGGATTTAGATGATGGAGGACGGCAAGGAGGGTAGAAAATTATGAAACAGTTTAAACTGTACGTCACCCTCCTTTTAGAAGTTGGTAGTTGATAGACTTGTTCCCATTGAAGTTTAGTTGAAGAGTCGAGAAAGCCAATATTTTTCCAGTGTGTAGACGAAGAAGAAGATTCAGAGTTGATTCCTTTGTTGAAAATAACGTAGAGATTTTTGGATGGTGCGGAGAGTCCATTTTCAGTCACAGGTAAATTGAAGATGACTGGAGAGTCGGGACGAAAGGAGATGTTTTGAAGTTGAGAAAAGGCAGACGACATCCCTCTTCGTGGAGAAGCAGAGGAAAGTTTGGATTAATGTCAGATGTTGACGCCGAAGGTCGGATTGTAGAAGACGAAGAGAGGGAGGACGAAGTCCTTGAAAAGAAGCGTGGAAAGTTCGGGGGTCGATCCAACGGCCGGTGTTGAATCAGGAGATGACGAACGAGTTTGATCCCGCACGCCGTAAGCCGCACAGGAGGAGACGCATCACCATCAGCTGTAAAACTAGCAAATTGGCTATTTAAGGGTAAATTTAGGACATGGTTGATAGAGACTGGTTAGCGTTTCGATGCGAGCTCCGGGACGCCGTCCAAGCACGCAAAATCTCACTGTAATAAACGGGGAGACTGGTATAAAATTTAGGATCAGTTTTCGAAAGGAAGAGCTGGTAATCAAACCCAAGTTTTTATATTGTTTGAGAAAATGACTGACGAGAAAAAGGCGGATGGGAGCATAGGTTAAGAAAACGCTGGATGGTGGTGAATCTAAAAGTGAGAATGCGTGCTTGGAGGCATGCAAGACCCATCCCTCCCCTGTCGGGTTTTTGAAAGAGAACTTGTTTTTTTAAGTAGTGTCGTTTATTAGACCAGACGAAATCGACAAGAATGTTCTGGAGTTCACTTAGGACATTTTCCGGAGGGGAGAGAACAGCCAAACAGTGAAAAAATTTAGAAGCGGCGAGCTGATTAGCTATGATAATTTTACCCTTGAATGAAAGTGAAGCGGAAAGTCTAGACCAAGAAGAGAGAGTTTTATTTAATTTGTCTTTACATTTCTCCCAGTTTTGTTTAAAGTAATTGTTTGTGTTTCCTAAGTGAACCCCTAGAAAGGGAAGCCCCTCACTATTCCAGGAGAAATTTAGTGGTTTGTCGTTTCGTCTGGTCCAGGAGCCGGCCCACAGACCCTGGGACTTTTGTGTGTTTAAACGTGCAGCAGAGGCCCGACTGAAGAGGCTATACGCCTCTTCCACCTCTTTGAAGCCCGAATCGGAGGTGACGAAAATGGACACGTCGTCTGCGTATGCCGACACGGCGCACGAAAATTCAGTGCTCGGGAGATGAAAACTAACATTAATTAATTTTGTTCTTAAGACGTTGAGTAAAGGCTCGATAGCGATTGTATAAAGTAGGCCCGAGAGTGGGCATCCCTGACGTATCCCCTTTTCAAATGAAAAGGGGACAGTCAGGGAGCCACAAACTTTTACAAGGCTCTCGGCACCCCCGTACAAGATTTGTAGATAAGAAATAAAACGAGCACCGAAGCCCATGGCTCTCATTGTATTAAAAAGATAGCCGTGATCAACATTATCGAAGGCTTTCTTCTGATCAAGGTTGATTACGGCTAGAGGAACGTCATTTGAGTTGGAGTAGAAAATTATGTCTCGAATGAGATTAATGTTATCATAAATCGAACGTCCTGGGACGCAATAACTTTGGTCTTCTTTGATGACGCTGCCAATGGATTGTTTCAGCCTGTTGGCAAGCAACTTGGCAAAGATTTTATAATCAGTGTTTAGAAGGGAGACAGGGCGCCAATTTGCGATGTCGGCCAAGTCTCCCTTCTTAGGAAGCAGAGTGATGACAGCTCTACGAAAAGAATGAGGTAAAGACCTAGAACATATAGAAGATTGCAGAACTGAAAGAAAGTCATCTTTTAATAAAGGCCAGAAAAATGAGAAAAATTCGGATGTGAGTCCGTCAAGCCCGGGGGTTTTGTCTTTGCCAAGTTGCTTGACAGCGAGGTTAAGTTCTTCGAGAGACAGAGGACTATCAAGGTCCTCTGCATCACCGGAGTCTAGTTTAGTTACATCAGTTAATAAGTAATCGAGGGCACTCTCGTCAGTTGGAACTCGGCTGTAAAGTGTTTTATAAAATTCGCGGATATGCGCTTTTATATCATCTGGGTCTTCGGAGACAAGACCAGAAGGGAGACGGATATAAGAAATATTTTTAGAGAGAGAATTTGATTTCTCAAGATTGAAGAAATACGTGGAGCACGAGTCAGTCTCATTTGTATGTTTAAAACGAGATCTGACGAGAGCGCGGTAAGGTGTACATCGGTGAAACAAAACGCAACCTCCCCATCAGATTGAAGGAACACCGAGCACACGGCCGCAGAGGACATTTCGAGAAGTCCGCCATCGTCAAGCACTCGCACATCAAGGACCACCAAATCGACTGGCAGGCAGCCCAACTCATCACACCCATCGACGCATGGCACCCCAGACGCATCAGAGAGGCCATCGAGATCGTCAAACACGACACTGTGCCACAGGACATCGGTTTCTTCATCAGCGACATTTGGCGACCTATACTACAGACTGAAGGATCTTCTATATCCAACGTCCATAACCCACCCCAGACTGAGGGATCCCCTATATCCTAAGTCAACCACCCTCCTTCCCCTGTGCTTGTTAACAACTGATTCAGTTCAGTGAGCACACACTCCTCTTCCCCAACCCCTAGGATCCTAGTCTCATAGTCTCACAGTTTCCCGCCTGCGCGCCTCAACGAACTAATCCTCCAGCATCCATTCATGGGATGATCCTACAGCAGTCTACTTAAGCAGCAGCATTTTCCAGAGTCCGGCATTCACCTGAGGACTATCAGAGCATACTGATCGAAACGTCGAGTTGTACCCCCAGTTCTTTTCAGAACTAATTACTACTCAATTGAGATTCCACATGGTGTCACCGCAATTAGTCTTACTTAACCTTGATCAAGGCTAGTAATGTTCATACAGTCACTGTGGTCATCTTAAACTAGGACACCGATTCCATGCACTGTTGAAAGTCTGCTCTGATGGCGACGATATTGTCCCTTTAAGTTAAGTTTTCTATTAAAATACTCTCCTGTCCGTACATTTCCTCCACGCTATATCCTTATATATATCCCTATATTTTTGTCAGGAGCAATCCTATTGAGTTAATTTTAAACTACTTAAACTAACTTGTGTCAGTAACTCCTGTAACACTCCCTCTTGGGAGGGTTAAATAAATCGTTATTACGTAACCATTTAAAGTAGCCAGTGTGCCTTGCACTGAAACTATCGACTTAACAACTACGCTATCAATCAGTGTTTGTATTTGGAGTTGAGTACTTCAATTATTGTGATTGCGCAACCACATCCTGTTTCTCATGTGCCTGCTGAGTGCTTTTACTCATGCATTTCGCTATAATTGAGATCCCTGCACTTTCTATATTTTATCTCCAACAAGTATTATGCATTTGAACAATTCTAATTTTTAGGCCAAATTTTGACCTCGAAAAAAATGGTCTCCGATTCGCTTCTAAATTATAATGGAAGGTACAGTCGTAAAAGGAAAAAAATGGTACATAAAGTGAAGTTTCACGCGGTGTTTGGGGGTATCCCTCCCCCTCACTTGTTGAGCAACGTTTGAGATAAAGTACTTCATTGTACGTTATGCAAACAAATGTCAATATCATACCCCCCCCCCCACTTTTCTTAATTTCAATGCACTCAACTGTTATGCATTGAAATTTATTTCTCACTTTCATTTCTCACTTTCAGGGTGAAAACCATCTATACATACAACACAGGAAAGATTGATGAAAAAACAAATAATTTCTGCATAATCTGCATAATTCTGTGTTTGAAGATACTGAGACTCAGTCTGTTTCTTTAGGCCTATACAAAATAATGTCATGCTCAGGCTTTTATATGGGGTTATTCAAATTCAAACTTTCTGTTTTCGAATACATGTTGTCTTGGTTGCAGGTCTCATATAAGTTGCCACTTTTTTCCGACCAATTTGCCTGAGAAGCAGCCTTCAAAATTACTGCTCTGTTTTCAGAATTGGTGGCAGAATAAAAAACACAATAATCACACGGCTTGAGATGCTTCAAAAAGCCAGCACTATCTAAGACACAACTAGACTGAACAAGTGCACTACCACTCCTATCCGCAAATGTAATCTAAGAACAAAATATACAGAACAGCAAAAGAAACGCAAATGTTTGTTCAGATCCAGTTTAATCAAATTAGACAAAAAATTCATTCATGATAACCGTTCAATGAATCGAAACGAAATTTGGGCAAAATGTTCTTTGGACATTTGTCTTTCAAACTGTACAGTCCAATGTTCAACAAAACGAACAAGTCACTTCCTGTGGATCAATACCGTGTGTGACCTCCATTGGCACCAATGACGGCCTGGCACCTTCGTCTCATGGAGTGGACAAGACGATTGACTTTGAGTGATCATGACGTTCGGCCCTCCCCATGCGTTGTGTTCCATGACGCAGTTGTCCTGGAAACGTTCACCTCTCCTCCGCCACACTCTGACACGACCGTCTGCATTGCTGATGCAAAACCGACTCTCATCTGTGAACAGTTGCCTCCACTTCCAGTTGGCGTGGTTTCTGGCCCACTGAAGGCGTGCCAGACGGTGTCGAAGAGTGAGGACTGGCACTCGAGCTGGACGGCAGTTCCGCAGGTCTCGCTCACGAAGTCGGCGACGCACTGTGTCACTGCTGATTGGCCTCTGGTGAGGTCCAATGGTGATTCGGGCAGTTTCTGAGGCTGTCAGGAACCGGTCTCTCTGATGATTGCGAAAAATGTGCCGATCTTGCCTCGGGGTAGTGACCCAAGGTCTTCCGCTTCTTGGTCGATCATCAGTCACTCCTCTGGCCGCGAAACGCTGCTGCAGACGGTAGACTGTAGTGAAGTGAACGTTGAATGCTGCTGCAACAGCCTGAGGGTCGTCACCAGCTGTCAAACGCCCGATAGCTCGTTCATGGTGTGCTGATGTCAGTCTTGGCATGGTTGCTGTGTCCAAAACGGGAGTGACAGCAAGCGTGCAGTAGTTTCCTTTTATTGCAAATGAACCATAGAAATCAACTGATGCATTACTTTCAAGCTGCACGTCTTGCACGTGTGTTCCGGACCATAATGTCCGCAAGTACCATTATGTCCGCGAACCGATTTAGGCCCATTATGTCCGACCATTACGTCCGCGGAACCATTACGTCCGACCCATTACGTCCGCGGAACCATTACGTCCGACCCATTACGTCCGCTGAACCATTACGTCCGACCCATTACGTTCGCGGAACCATTACGTCCGACCCATTACGTCCGCGGAACCATTACGTCCGACCCATTACGTCCGCGGAACCATTACGTCCGACCCATTACGTCCGCTGAACCATTTCGCCCGACCCATTACGTCCGCAGAACCATTATGTCCGACCCATTACGTCCGCGGAACCATTATGTCGGACCCATTACGTCCGCGGAACCATTATGTCCGACCCATTACGTCCGCGGGCCCATAACTCAAATAATGTTTGAACACGTAACGTTGGGGAAGTTAAAACCAATTTCATGGCACAGCGCTCTACTGCAAAATTGGGTTGTTAAAAACCACTGGTGTTAATTTAATAAAGTGTCTGAATTATCGTGCTTCATATGAGCACCACTGGTGTACTATTTAACATACAAGTTTTTGCACTGTAAGTACTTACAGTGCAAAAACACTTAAATTAACACCAGTGGTTTTTAACAACCCAATTTTGCATTTTTTAAGTAGAGCGCTGTGACATGAAATTGTTGGTTTTAACTTCCCAAACGTTACGTGTTCAAACATTATGTGAGTTATGGGCCAGCGGACGTAATGGGTCGGACATAATGGTTCCGCGGACGCAATGGGTCGGACATAATGGGTCAGCGGACGTAATGGGTCGGACATAATGGGTCCGTGGACGTAATGGGTCGGACATAATGGACCCGCGGACGTAATGGGTCGGACGTAATGGTTCTGCGGACGTAATGGGTCGGACATAATGGACCTGCGGACGTAATGGTTCCGCGGACGTAATGGGTCGGACGTAATGGGTCGGACGTAATGGGCCCGCGGACGTAATGGGTCGGACGTAATGGGCCCAAATCGGTTCGCGGACATAATGGTACTTGCGGACATTATGGTCCGGAACACACGTGCCGCTCGTGAGCATTCTTGTGCATTTGCAGATATCAACATGTCCTGAGCTCATGGCAAGCAGCAGCACCATAAAACTCATGCTGCGCACGCTTTACACTTCTCTGCACACGCCTCCAGTAAGCAAAACAGCCAACGTCAAAATATCGTTAACTTTTATTCAATCAAACATTGCAAATTAAATTTGCGTTTCTTTTGCTGTTCAGTATATTATCATGCAGATCAATCTTTCTATGTGCACTCATTCATAAACCATGCATGACACAAACACAACCTATTCATTGGCTAAAGAAGTGAATAAGTTTACATTACAACAAGAAAACTGTGGCTTTGCTTACTGGTTGTGCTGCTGATTGAATATTTATAAAGACAAATGGAAGACAGGGAAATCTAACAAGGGTGATGATGTAATAACCTGGCCTTATGAAGGAAAAGTTGAATTCGGACAGTAATTAATGAGCTAGAATCTTCCCAAATCAGTTATTTAATGTATAATAAACCGGTTTATTGAATATATTATTATTAGAAAAAAATAATAGCAGTTCATTCTACCAGGAATATTTGATGGTTTACAAAAGTTCACTAATTTGTTAGTTTTCATGTCTTGAATTACAATCAAGCAGCATCAAGTCACCGAATCCTCTTGATTTAGTTTATGATGGAGAACCGCTACATTTTAAAGGGGGAATTCATATTTGGCTATTGAACAATATGATTCAGTATTTTCAGTCGTAAATGTATATTTAGAATTTAAAAAATCAATAAATTGTCCCACACTATAACACTCGTCAATGGAGGGTATTACGCCACCGAACCATTTTTAAAGTCGATGCACTTAAAGATATATCGCCCGTCTTTGGCTAAGACGACCCACAAAATAGAATTTATGAAGCGAACAAATTTTGAAAGATAATATCGTTGTTAAACGAAACCATTTTTTTAAATTCGGATATCGGAAACTGTAAATACAAGCTATGATTCAAACGCGCTTGATACTGATTTCAAACGAACGTACGGGTGACGGTCATTGCATCACTGGCCAAAACGAAAAAATACAAGATAAACAAAATTGATTCCACCTTATTTTAACCACATGAAAATGCATATAAATATGTTCAAATAATGGAAACATTGGCGGTAACACGCGGAGAGGGGGAAGGAATGGGGAATTTGCCCCAACCCGAACCACTGCCGCTGACCAAAGACCATTAAGCAAAAGAGAATATACGCGAGCTTTTCTTCTCGGAGTAGTCAATATTATCTATAGACTTGATCCCAATTACCTGAACTCCATTTGTGTAAAACCAAATGTATTGGTTTATAAGAGTACCTTATTTTTTATGTTTTGGTGTAAAATTTTAGCTCCCCCAACCCCCCCCCCCCCCCTCCTAGCCGCCACTGAACTGAAATTATATTCATAGTTGCATTCTTACTCAAAGCAGACGACTGGGACTAATTGTATTCAGGAGTACCAAGTTTCTTGTTATTCAAACAAGATTTCGTTCGTTGCATTCATGCTTTGTAAAGCAGAGAAGAGTTCTAAGGCTAATAGTATTCAGGGTTTGTGTTCTTATTCAAAGCAGATTTCGTTTTCGTTGGGTAATATTAATTATTATTCGGGAGTACCAAGTTTATTGTAAACCAAACAAGATTTCATTCGTTTCAATCATGACATAGCATGCCATCTTGTTATTCATAAACGATTTTGGTTGATTTTTATTAAGGGACATGCATTCCCAACTTTTAAAAGTGAGGGTACGGGGCGATATATGAATAATTGTCCCCACTATTAATGGCCCCTAACATATTGTTTGGGTAACTATTAATGACCCATAAATATAGAGTATTTTGTGCAATGATATCTTTTATATCTTTTATTTTTATTAATCTATGTAAATGTGATTGCTAAGTTTCCTTTCCTTATCCTCTTGCATTATGCCCTTCGTGGGTGCTGCCAATATTCTACATTAAGTTTCCCTCGGTTGTTTGCTGTGATTGTTGGGGGAGGGCTTTTCATTTGGGGTGTAGGTGGGAGTGTCTTCGCACTTGGGGCCTCTTTTGGGTTTTGCTTGGGATCCAGTTGTCGGCACCCGTGGTGGGACTTATAGCGTTTTTGTGTAATGTGTCTCTTTTTAACTTTCCTTATTTACTTTATAGCCCAAAGTTATATTTCTTTTCTTGTATATTTATATGTTTATTAATGTTTGTATTGTCTTCCCTGGGCACATTTTGAAAAACAGTGTTCTACTGAAAGGTCTTCCCAGGTTAAATAATAAATAAATAAATAAAATAAATATAGGCCCCCAATGCCCAAAATAATTATGTACGCCTACAGTGAATCCTGAGGAGCAATTTTTTTCTTGCAATCCCATAATTCATAAAAGTCATCACAAAGCGCTGAGAACGCACAACTGAGCATCTTCATTCCAAACAATTCCCTTACAATGAGGCTCACCCATGCAGAGTGGCAGAAAAAAGCGGTTCCAGGCAATGGTGCTAACATCGTCTTTTCTAAAGCCGCTCCCTTCAAAATCGTCGTTGGTTATAGGTTGAGATTCACCGTCATCATGAGCTAGAACACTTATTTTAATTAATTAATTTATTTGTTATTTAATAAAGAAAAATAAATCACAAACTCGCAATTGTTTTGCCCCGAATAAAATGATGTCTAAAAGTGGGGAGGTGCTGTCCGTCCCGGGTTGCTTCCCATATTCATATTCATGTAAGTAGCGATCAACGCCAATGGTTGTGCGCTGCAGTACTTCGTTGTACATTATGTACACACAATTCAAAATTATCCCCCACTACGGTCACAAAAACGTCTTTGGATCTAGCCTTATGGGCGGAAATAACGCTTGCAAGACATTTGACATATGTACACGTACCTGAGAGCACACTCGTCATAAGAATGTCATCGGTTCATAGCTATGTCCTAATCCGGTATAATTATGGCCTATTGACTAGTAGTATTAGTAACACAATATAAATCATCTCTTCTCCTTTACGCATACTTATATGAACTTAATGCTCTAGTTCAAGGATGGCGCTTGGTATAACAATGATATAAATAATGACGTCACTGGTTGCTCATCAAAGACATGCATATTTCATAAAAACTTTCCTCACACAGTAATCAACAGTACCGTTACAAACATTTTATTTATAATCGCTTGAATTTACATGACGACATGTTTGTTTTCGATGTGATTTTTTCGGTCAGTGTCTCAATTAAAGCTTATAACTTCCTTAACCCCAGATAATAGCAATTCAACATTGCAATCTATTTTTACCGTCGATCAAATCAGCCGAAATATTCAGATTGTTTGATACCATGATAGCGTTTCGCAAATATACTTTCTTGAAAATCTGAGAACTTTGATAAGTATTACCAATGTATTTGGATCCACTGATCTAGATTATCGACACAAGCTCAATTACTTGTCATACATTTCAATCAAGCAGTAACACACCCAACAATCAAGCTAGATGGTGACCTGAGATGGTGACCTGTGAAACTAGGTAGACTTCTACTAGTGGGTGAACGGCAAGCCCAGCCATGTCATGTCGCTCTCTGGTAGGGCTCAGTTGATAGGTTTTCCTGACCTCCAGATGTTTTTAATTGTGTTTTTGATGTTGTTCACACATAATAATAACTATGGTTGGTAAAACTTGCAGCTTTGCATGGTGAGGATGATAAGTAAGACTAATTGCGGTGACACCATGTGGAATCTCAATTGAGTAGTAATTAGTTCTGAAAAGAACTGGTAGTACAACTCGACGTTTCGATCAGTATGCTCTGATCGTTCTCAGGAGAATGCCGGACTCTGCAAAATGCTGCTGCTTAAGTAGACTGCTGGAGGATCATCCCATGAATGGATGCTGGAGTATTAGTTCGTTGCGGCACGCAGGCGGGAACTGTTGAGACTAGGATCCTAGGGGTTGGGGGAGAGGAGTGTGTGCTCACTGAACTGAATCAGTTGTTAACAAGCACAGGGGGGGTGGAGGGTGGTTGACTTAGGATATAGGAGATCCCTCAGTCTGGGGTGGGTTATGGACTTTGGATATAGAAGATCCTTCAGTCCGTAGTAGTGGTCGCCAAATATCGCTGATGTAGAAGCCGATGTCCTGTGGCACAGTATCGTGTTTGACGATCTCGATGGCCTCTCTGATGCGTCTGGGGTGCCATGTGTCGATGGGTGTGATGAGCTGGGCTGCCTGCCAGTCGATTTGGTGGTCCTTGATGTGCGAGTGCTTGACGATGGCGGACTTCTCGAAATCTCCTCTGCGGCCGTGTGCTCGGTGTTCCTTCAATCTGATTGGGAGGTTGCGTCCTGTTTCGCCGATGTACACCTTACCGCACTCACAGGGGGTCCGGTAGACTCCTGCTCTGTTGTTTGGGTCCGGTTTGTCCTTGTGGGTGTGTAGAAGAGTTTGATGGGGGCTGAGTGGAACACATCGATGCCTGCTCGTCGGAGGATGCGCTGTAGTTTGTGAGACGTCGAACCTAGATAGGGGAGACAAGCAGAGAGGGTTAGATTACTTACCTTGCTTTCGGGGTTTGGAACCGGCTTCGCTGTGCTGATCTTGCTGGGGTTGTAACCGTTGCGTTTGAGGGTGGTTCGGATGTGCTGTAGTTCCTTGGGAAGGCTGTCCTTGTCACAAATGTTGTAGGCGCGTTGTACGAGGGTACGGTTGACCGATGACTTGATGCTTGGGTGATGGAAGGAGCGCTGGTTCAGGTACCGATCTGTGTGCGTGGGCTTTCTGTAGACGTTGTGGTGTAGGGAGCCGTCTGGGTTTCTGGAAATGCCAACATCAAGGAACGCGATCTTGCCGTCTTCTTCTGTTTCCATGGTTAATTTGATGATTGAGTGTTGCTAGTTGAGATGTTGTAGAAATTCCTGGAGTGTGTCTCTGCCATGTGGCCAAACCACAAAGGTGTCTCCACGTATCGGAACCACAGCTTCGGTTGGAGGTCGGCGGTGTTGAGGGAAGAGTTTTCAAACTTTTCCATGAAAATATCAGCAAGGACCGGGGATAAAGGAGATCCCATGGAGGTCCCAGCTGTCTGCTCGTAGAACTTGCCCTGAAACTGAAAACAACTCGAAGAGACACATGTTAGTAGCAAATCATGAATTTGGTCAGGGGTGAGTGATGTGCAATCATCAAGGGCAAGATCTTGTACGAGTCTGTCCTTCACCAGGAGGCATGTCTCTGTAGTTGGGACATTGGTGAATAGGGAGACAACATCAAAACTAACCAAGATGTCGCTGGGTTGAATGGTGAGGCCCCGAGCGATCTCAACGAACTGACCGGAGTTGGACACATGGTGTTGAGTGAGACCCACCAAGGGTCGGAGGATCTTAGCTAGATGACGGGCTGTGTTGTACGTAGGTGAACCTCTGGAGGCGACGATAGGGCGGAGAGGAACATCAGGTTTGTGAATCTTCGGCTGGCCAAAGAACCTAGGGCAGGATGAGCTGGATGGTCTGAGATGTCGGTAGAGTTGGGTGGAGAGGGCACCGGCACGCTGGAGGGCAAGGAGTTTGCTAGCGACTCTTTTCTCTATGGATGGGATGGGGTTCTTCTTGAGGGGGCGGTATGAATCGGATAATTAAATGTGACTTACCTTGTCGGTGTATTGTGCTCGGTCCATGATGACTGTAGCGTTGCCTTTGTCTGCGGTGAGGATGTGGATGGAGCTGTCCCGTTTGATGTCCGGTAAAGCGGAAAGCTCTCCCTTGGAGAGGTTGGGCTTGGCTGGCTTGGCTTTACGCAAAACATCACTCATCTGTAGTCGGATGTCATCAGCTTCTGTTTTGTTGAGTCGTCGCAGGGCTGGCTCAACTGACTGGATGATTTCTTCCGTTGGGATGGATTTGAGTGTGAGGGCGAAATTCATCCCCAATGACAGTACTGATGTTTCGATAGGCGTGAGGGTGCGTTGGCTGAGGTTGACAACGGTGTGTTTCTGGAACGCGTCCTGTGAGCGGAGGTGTGAGTGTTGCCTGAGGGATATAGCTGATCCCGTCGGTTTACGTGAAGCGCGGTTGGAGCGAGATATAGAAGATCTCCAAGACTCCGAGTCGGATGGTCGTGGGGATATAGAGGATCCCTTAGACCGGGTGAACGAGCGGGGGAATAGGGATATAGAAGATCCCGTATCCAGTCTACTAGAAGCGCGGTTGGAGTGAGATATAGGAGATCTCCAGGACTCCGAGTCGGATGGTCGTGGGGATATAGGGGATCCCTTAGACCGGGTGTACGCGCGGGGGAATAGGGATATAGAAGATCCCGTATTCAGTCGTTGAAGTCGCGAAAACTTGCTGATCTGCTTCCGGCGGGTGGTGGTGAACGCGTGTGTACTCGAAGACGAAGTGCGGGTGGTGACTTTCTCGAAATCCTCGGGTGGAACGTGTCGCGAAATCCTTCTTCTAGTTGGGATAGACTGCGGTCGATGTCGGCGAGGGAGGAACGTGTGGAGGCGATCCTCTCACGAAGTAAGGAGGCGCTGGCTGAACGTAGAATGCGGCGGGAACGGAGGCTGCGAACTGGGTCATGCAGCTGTAGGCCTGGCGGGATGAGGTTAGAGTCTCGGCATCGTTTCAGGAAGGCGAGGTTGTTCATGAGTTTAGAACGTCTGATCGACGCTCGTTCGAACGACCGAACCTTGGTAGTGGTATGCTCCCCGTAGAGCGTAGATAGGTAAAACTTGTAGCTTTGCATGGTGAGGATGATAAGTAAGACTAATTGCGGTGACACCATGTGGAATCTCAATTGAGTAGTAATTAGTTCCGAAAAGAACTGGTGGTACAACTCGGTGGATTAGTCTTGGTACATCAAAGAAGACTTTTTAAATTTGACCCCATGAGGTGAAAGTTCAAGATAAAAAGGAAATACAATTCTGTCAGCATGATGAATGAAAGAATATTTCATTTACAGACCTGTGGTCCGTTAACATGTATATAAATGTTTACTCATAAATGTTAAGTCACTGTTACTTACTTGGACACTTTGTTGTTTAGTCCTGTACACCTAAGGCTGTGCATTTCGGTTATTTCGGGAACCGGATCCCAGAAATTGGAAATCTCCGGATACTTGGGTACCCATAAACAATTTTGTAAAACACGAAAATACTCTCAAATGTATAAAATAACCAATATAAACACACATTTCTCTTGTTTTATTATGGACTTTTGTGGACCTCTATAAAAACGACTCATATCTTCCCCATTCAAGTATGAAGATTATCCATGAAGTATTTCTGAAGTGTGACGGGCGGATGGACACATGCACAAAGTACATGTATGATCCTATTTGCTTTGACTTTGGCATACAAATAAATACAAATGTTTAAAATAATAAAAATTTGAAATAAGGATGATGACCTTATGTGCGAGTGTAGATATTTAAACAACAAATCAAAAATTTAAAGTGAACCACAATAGGTATTCCCTGTTTTAGCAATGTGAAGACCACTCTCCCAATTAAATCCTACCACAATCCAAGCATCTAAACCAATACTTACCTCTTGAATCTTTCCCTCATTGAAATATAAAAGTCGTTGACATCTCTCCTGCAAAGTTTAGAAAACATGAGGAAACCATCCCCATGTGTTTGTTTTATTTTCTTTTGCTTGAGCTTATGTGATACATGTCCTCTAAAGCAGTATCTTATGTGTCAACATATCCTAGCCCTTAATGACCAAATGCTATTTGCTACTTAGACAACTTGTATCTACACAAGTACATGAGGCACATTTGATGCAATGCTCATTTCATATGAACACATCAGCACGTACATGAAGACGCACATAAAGTTGTATTCATTGATGAAAAAGAATCAATTCTAACAAACAATAAATGCAACCAGAAGCATGTGTGTGCATGTCTTAGATCCGAGTAGTCATGTGATGATGTGATTATGAAAATTATTCACCTTCCCTTGAAGAATGTTCTTCAAAATAGTCTTTGTGTCCAAGTATGGTATCTGTGTTAGCATATCCTGGTCCATTTTTGCAATACTGCAGTTGACAAAATAATCAGAATACAAGTGAAATACAAAACCAAAATTAAGAAACCAACCAACGTAAGCCCATCCTACCAAATAGTTATTAATGATTTTTAAAGACAGGACTTAAATTTATTGTTTAAGAACGTTTTTGTCTAAAAGATGCTGAAACACCGCATTAAAAATGCCTTTTAATTATACCAAGTGTTAAAGTGTTGTTGGCAATTTTCCATGCCGTAATGCAACGTTCACTATTTATAATTAGTTTTTATCCTAACACTTAAGGCAGACCAAACAATTTACATAACCCTAACCCTGCAAAACTGTAGTAAACTGTCAAAATTAATATTTGATCACCTTTACAGGCTTCCCAGTGCCTAATCTACTAAATACAGAATTTTTTAAAAAGGTAAAATTAAAATATAGGTTATTATAGGTTTACCAAATGCCAAAATATAGGCTTTTATACGTTATTTCCCGTGATTATGCAGTGTTAAGTAACACGTTTTTGGTAAATTGCCTACCTTCTGACGAGTACAATAAAGTACATTACCCCATACCCTGTCCGACAGTACACAGCTTCAGAGTGTATTCTTCAACATATGAAACCCACCATGTACATCTAAAATTGATTGAAAACAAAAACTTTGCTATCAGCAAATGTAGCATGACGACATTATTGAGTACATGTAAGCATCAGTAACACCATGTAATGTGATGATTAGTAATACTTGTACACTGAACATGTAACTACATGTATACAAGAACCCAAACAAAACACTTAATTTATCACTTTACTGTCTGATCTATATGGACAGCTGGGATACATCAAGTAGACCAAACTTGAACAATTCTTTTTTAATAATAGTGTCAATGCACTGTTAAGATACTTTGGAAATAAGACGAGCAAAAAACAGTGTTGGAGCAAAGGCTCTGATCCTCAAGGCCAAGGCTTTGACCCTGAAGGCCAAGGCCAAGGCCAAGGCTTTTACCCTCAAGCCTTAAGGCTAAGGCCAAGGCTTGACCCTCAAGGCCAAGGCCAAGGCCCTCTAGTATAAAATTACGACTAATATAAAACATGTCACATCATAACGAATCGCTTATAGTAAGAATACAAACTTATCTTTATTTGCAATCAAAGTATTCACGTACAAATAATGACTGAGTAGAAGTTCAGGTCTTCGTGGATACCATTTAAATATAACAAAAAGGATGGTTTGCTTCCAACTGATGCACATTGATCTAAACCGAGTATAACAAAAAGGGGGATCTAAGAACGGCTGTTTTTAACTGATGTTACCTCTTTATTATGGAAGTAATTTTATTTTCTGGGTCAACATGGTTAGAAATATTAGCATTACCTAAAACAGACCAGACTATATTTACCCAGAATTTGTCAAAAATCTTAGACCAAAATCCATTGAATGGCTTCGAGATTACTTCAGCACCTGTATCAAAGTTCAGAAAATCCCAAAAATATGGAGACATGCTAAAGTAATGGTAATTCTCAACCGAACAAAGCCGCCGAAGACCCAGGCAGCTACCGTCCAATAAGCCTACTGTGCATAATCTACAAAGTGATGGAGAGACTGATATACAATCGTATCCAACCCATCGTGGATCCTCAACTCCCATCCTGAGCAGGCCGGCTTCCGTACAGGACGCTGTACAACAGACCAAGTAACACTCCTCAGAGGACATAGAGGACAACTTCCAAAAAGGTCTCAAGAATGGTGCTGTACTGGTCGATCAATCAGCAGCATATATGACACGGTATGGCATAAAGGTCTTGCCCTAAACTACACAAAATCATACCTGATAAAACCTTAGTAAACTTTCTCATGACAATGATCACTTGCAGAAGCTTTACAATGACGGTTGGCGAAGAAACCAGTAAAAAATGCTTCCTGAAAAACGGGGCCCCGAAGGGCTCAGTGCTCGCACCGATTTAATTCAACATTACACTGCTGACCTACCAACCACTGTCTCAAAGAAATACATCTACGCAGATGACATAGCACTCCTAACCTCTGCCAAAAACTCTAACAAGCTTGAAACAACACTTGGCACCGATATGGAATCCTTAAGCCGTTACTTCAAAAACTGGAGACTCCAACTTAACATCACCAAAACTGTTTAGCAACTAGACTGGCTAACTACAAAATCAAAGTCGTTTGCAATGGCACAACCATCCCGTATGATGATTTCCCCAAGTATCTTGGTGTTACCTTGGACAGATCTCTAACATACAAAAGCCATCTCAAACAGCTCGCACAGAAAGCCAACGCTCGCAACTGTCTCATTAGACAACTGGCAGGCCTTTCCTGGGGCGCAGACTACAACGTTCTTCGAATCTCAGTAATAACTTTAGTATACTCTGTTGCAAAGTACTGTGCACCGGTATGGGCAAGGAGCACCCACACCAGCAAGATTGGCGTAGCCCTTAACAACACCATATCAGGATGTATCAGATCAACTCCCACTCAATACCTTCCAGTAGTCAGTGAAATTGCTCCTCATAAAGTGAGACGATAGCAGCAATGCCTTGCTCTTGCGCGATGTGCCGCTGGGTGTGACTCCCATGCTTCATCAACTGTTGACAAACACCAATCAAAAACCCCCACCACAACTGCGACTGCCATCAAGAAATCATTTCCATCGACAAGCCCACAAACTGCTAGAAATTAGCACTGGATTGCACCCAAAGACTTGGGCACTAAACACGTGGCGGAATATGTGGCAAGAATCAGAATCCAGGACATGGATATTTAATTACATTTCCTCACCTTCTACCAACCCACCAGGATGCAATCTACATCGCCACTGCTGGGTCAAACTTACCAGACTAAGAACTGGCCATGGCCGATTTGGACATAACATGCTCCACATGGGACTAAGTGACAACGATAAATGTACCTGTGGTCATGATGACCAGACTGTACATCACATCGTTCATGACTGTATTATTATTTTACAGATGTGATAGAAATTTAACTGAACTCGACCAGTCTGCATAAAACTGGATTCATAACCTGACCTTGTCATGTTAACTTTGTATGAACCATACGATAAATAAATAAATAAAGCAGTCCACAGCACAAATCAGATGATGTTCTATCTACCCCATATAACTGTATGCAAGTTATTTATAATTTATATCTCCCTGGCCCCACAAGTACATGTATACAGAAAATTATTATAGCTTTGTTTTGGGGGAAGCAGCAAAATGTACTATCATGGTAACAAAATGTGATGCTGTAAAAGTGAAAGTGTGTCAACACACAAATCTAGGGTGCTTTCCCTCCTCCATGGTAAAACATGATTAAATTAGATACTGCAGACTTTGCAGACAGCTGACCCCAAGTTGTGTTTGACGAAAAGCAACATTTCAAAGAAATTTACCTGAAAAATTCAAAAATTGATGGGCCTTGAAGAGCAAGGCCCTAAAGTTGCAAGGCTTTGACCCTCAAGGCCAAGGCTTAAGGCTAAGGCCAAGGCCCTAAAATCAAGCCTTAAGGCAGCCTTAAGGCCAAGGCTCAGCATCAAGGCACTACATCACTGGCAAAAACAGACTCTGAAAACAGTAAACGTAGTTTTGCTTGTATGCCAAATAAATTTAGCAAGACTGGAAACAGTGCAGCTTATTTCTGCTAGTCCAACATACAAAGCTTTTCAAGGGACGTGGTGAAAAAATACTAATATCTCATAACCATTAAGCTTAAATACATAATGTAATTAAACTTACTTCATAGTAAGGTCAGATTTACAAGATATAAGTTACAAATTATTATTTTAATAGAAGCTGACTCTTTTTGTTGATTTTCTTTTTAACACGTTCCTTTAACACTTAATGTTACATGTAGCTGCACCCGACTACCAATACTCTATTAAAGGATTTGGCGTACACGTTCTTACAGATGCCTTGACTTTGAGTCTTTATTCTTGTTTCAAGATGCACATTTTTGACCATAAATCTTGACTTCATGAAATCTCTACATGGACATCGTGAGATCTATCAAACAGGAAAATACCAACAATAGTAATGAGTATAGATCTCAACAATATGGGAAAACAACTGATAATTTCACAATGAAAAGTTCCAAAACTTCATTTAACCTAGAGCAATAAACACATACATTTACGTGTGCAGTGTGATATGCAGTATGTATAAATGACACTAAAATTCGTTCCAAAAACCCTTATTTTCTCACAATAATCATATGAGTGCAAGACCAAAATTATAACCATAACTAAAAGAGACAGTCATTACCTCGTGGGCCTTTAGTGGGTGAGCTTAAATCTTGGGATGATCACAGAAATTATGGATTAAGAATCATCAACAACAGCACTGGAATTGTCACATTGTCGGAAAAGTAGGCCATTTTGAAGAAGCAATGCATTATGGGAAAATTATAAGTTACACAAATTTCCTCAGAAATACCATAGAAATTTACAGAAACTTAATTGCAATCCGGCAAAAATGTTACCTTCAAAAAAGAATCAATATCTAGGACATATACGAATATTTTAGCTAATTCTAAAACTTTGATCATGTGACCATAACAAACATGGCGGCCTCCACATGTAAACAAAGGATGGCTCTAGCATGCATTGATCATGCATCAGGAAATACACTGTTTATAGGCAACCGTATCCTTTCTAAACTACGCAACATAGAAGGTATGATATCTGGAATATTTAGTTATCATCTTAAAGCCTATTAGAAAATGCAGGTAAGTTAAGTTGGGGGAAAATGACTCCAAAAAAAACAAGAGGATTTCCAGAGCGTCCGCTACACTCCCACCAAATTACGAATGATCAGGTAAATAATAAATCATGAGTAATTTCAATCAACTACACTCTACTTAAATTCAACAAGCATAAACCGTTTTAACCTTAGAAACAGTCTAACAACTTAACGATCCAATACTGAGCAGTAAACACTCTGACAGTCTTCTGGGATGGTCACTTGGAGTGCTCAGGCACGGGAAGGTGAGTCCTCTACTCAGATTCCAACAAGAGGACAAGCTTCTGAATAGGCCGCTCCAGGACCGACATCTTATTGACTCTTTTACCCTGCTTGTCTAGGTTTTTGGAGCCAATCTGGACTTTGCATCTTCTAACCAGATGGTCTTCACCTTCAGTGGTTTCAGTCACAATAGCCATTGGCCACTCCATGCGTGGTGTATCTTCATCTTTCACCAACACCACGTCTCCCACTTTGATGTTTCTTCGTGTAGTGCTCCATTTTGCTCTTGACGACAGAGAAGAGAGATATTCCTTCCTCCATCTTCCCCAAAACTGTTCGGCCAGATATTGAACCCGTCTCCAGCGTTTTCTTACATACAGATCTTCCTTGACGAACTTTCCAGGAGGCGGTAAGGCCACTGCTGTCTTCATAGTGAGAATATGGTTTGGTGTGAGTGGCTCAGGACTCAAAGGGTAATGAAGATTGGTCGTCGTCAGTGGACGACTGTTCACAATGGCCATGGCCTCATAGAGGAAGGTGCGCAAGGTTGCAGCGTCAAGTCTACCTGGGGTCTGCAGAATGATGGATGACAAAACACTTCTGACTGTTTTGATTTGGCGCTCCCACACGCCTCCGACATTACTTGCGTGTGGAGCATTCATTACAAACTGACATTGACGCTTTGCCAGGAAGACTTGAGCTCTCTCCACATCCAATTCCTCCAATGCTTCTCGTAATTCATTTTTTGCTCCAACAAAATTGGAACCCTGGTCAGAGCGCAACAGTTGTACGGGACCTCTCATGGCAATGAAGCACCGAAGAGCATTGATGAAGCTATCCGTAGTCATATCATCCAGCATCTCAATGTGTACTGCACATGAGCACATGCACGTGATCAGCAGCCCGTACTTCTTAAGCTCTTTCCTGCCTTCCCTGACAATAAACGGCCCGAAGCAGTCGATGCCACAAAACGTGAAGGGTGGGGAAGGTTCCACTCTATCCTTGGGCAGGTCAGCCATCTTCTGCATTTCAACTGGACGGCGCAGACGTCGACATGTAGCACACCTGTGGATATGCGAGGCTACTTCTTTGACTCCTCCAATTATCCAGTACCCATTAGCTCTGACGTCATTAAAGGTCATTCCCCGACCTTGGTGTTGCACTTTGCTGTGGAAGTGCGAAATGAGCAACCTAGTTAGATTGCTACCCTTCGGTAGAATGGCTGGGTACTTTATGATGTCTGCAACCTCTGCATTTCTCAGGCGTCCCCCAACTCTAAGAACACCCTCACGGTCCAGGAATGGATTCAAGTTGAAGATCTTGGCAGTCGCCATCACTCTACCTGAGCTTGTCAATGACTGGATTTCCTCTAGGAAGGCTTGTTTCTGAACTAACTTCACAATTTGTGTTTCTGCCTCCTGTCTTTCTTGCGGTGTAGAGAGGGTATGAGTAGCCTTCTCTTTCGGATCCAATCGTCTTATGCGTGCGACAGCTCCCAAAAGCTTTGACCAGTCAGAGAAGCGCGACAGACGATCCTCCCATTCGAGTAATCTTGGTACAACAGTAGTCTGGAGCGATGTCACATTCTTTACTTCAGGACCGCCAACATTAAGTTGGCGGACTGGTTCCTCTGCTATTGCCAAATCCTTGTTCCATAGGAACTCTGGACCTCTGAACCAGTTTGAGGCAAGCAACTCTTTGGCAAAGACTCCTCGTGAGGCATGGTCAGCTGGGTTCACCTCTGTTGACACATAGTGCCACTGACTGGGCTCGGAGAACTGGCAGATTTTTTGGATTCTGTTGGCGACGAATATATGAAAACGTCTAGCCTTATTGCTTATGTAGCCAAGCACGACTTGGGAGTCTGTCCAGAAGAATTCCTGGTCGATGGTGACTTCCAGTTCCTCTTTTATCATGTGACCCATCAGCACTGACACTACAGCAGCCGTCAACTCCAGGCGAGGAATAGTAACTATCTTGACCGGAGCAACTCTAGCCTTTCCGGCTACTAGTGTGCAATGAACCTCATCTTCTGCAATAAATCGCAGATACGAACACTGTCCATACCCATGTGTACTGGCGTCAGAGAAATGATGAAGTTCCACGCTGACGACCTTTCCAAAACCATTTGGCACGTAGCACCGAGGTATGTGAATCTCTTGGGCGTAGTCTGTCAGGAGGTGGATCATCCCAGTCCACTCCATTTTGGCACATTTCCTGGAGGATTCCCTTGCCAATAAGAACAAAAGGGGCAAGGAACCCAAGAGGGTCATATATAGAGGCAACTGAAGACAAGATTCCCCTACGTGTCAATGAGTGATCCTTGGATTGGATGTGGAAGTTAAACATGTCTGTCTCTACACACCACTGGATGCCAAGAGCCCTCTCTGTTGGAAGAGCGTCACTTCCAAGATCCACATCCTTCACTCCAGCGGCACGGTCAGCTGCCGGAATGGTCTCCATGACTTCTCTGCTGTTTGAGATGAATTTATGGAGGCGCAGCCCTCCTCTGGCACATACCTCTTGCGCCTCTTTCACCAACCTTTTCGCTTCATCTTCGGTTTCGGTGCTTTTCAGACCATCATCGACGTAGAAGTTCCTCTTGATAAACGATGCTGCTAGTGGGAATTCATTCTCATGCTGATTTGCCAGGTGTTTCAAGCCGTAGTTGGCACACCCTGGGGATGAAGCTGCACCAAATAGGTGGACCTTCATGCGGTATTCCTGAGGCTTATTACTTGTGTTGCCATTCTCCCATCATAGGAACCGTAAGTAGTCACGGTCTTCTTCATTTACGAGAAACTGGTGGAACATCCTCTCTATGTCACACATGACGGCTATGGGATGTTCTCTGAACCGACACAGCACTCCAAACAACTTGTTTATCAAGTCCGGTCCGGTAAGTAGATGACCATTCAGCGAAGTCCCAGCATGGCGTGCAGAACAATCGAAAACCACTCTGATTTTTCCTGGTTTTTGAGGGTGATACACTCCATGGTGTGGAATGTACCAAACCCTTCCTTCCTCTCCTTGGCTCTCAACCTTCTCTGCATGACCACTCTCTATGATATCTTCCATAAACTTCTTGTAGTCAGAATGGTACTTTGGGTTGGTGTCGAACTTCCTGTTGAGGTGGTTAAGACGAACTGCGGCTGTTCTCTTGTTGTTCGGCAACGTGAGTTTGCCATCCTTGAAGGGAAGTGACATGCTGAAGTGACCACCGCTCGTATGATGAATGCTGGTCTCTAGGTGGTTGATAAACTTAATATCCTCTTGGGATATGGTCTTCTCGGCATGATGTTTCTCTGAGAAATCAGCTTCTAGTATGCTGATTACGTTCAACGGCGATATGCATGGGGCCTCCTTTACCGAGACACGGTGGCAGACACTGGTAGTGCGACTGTTGGTACTTTGCTCATCATATCCAACGATGGTCCAACCAAGGTCGGTCTTGACAGCATATGGTTCTTCATCTGATCCAACTATGGTTTGTCGTGGTGCCAAGGCTTGTGAGCAATTGTATCCGATCAGCATTCCCACCCCACAGTTCTGTAGAGGTGCAATCTCATGGATTATGCTGTAGAGGTGGGACCATCTTCTAGCAGTGTCTGCAGTGGGGATGTGGGACTTGTCCACCGGGATGAAATCCCTTGTGTACGATCGTGGAATTTGTATTCTGTTAGACGAAGACATCCCTCTGACTAGTATGTTTGTGACTGCGCTACAATCTATCATGGAAGATGCAGAAGTCATAGTGGAGAGCTTCAATCGCACTGGCTCGCAGTGGGCTGAAATAGACCTGGCGGTGTTGTCCAATATAAACGTGCTGTCGCTTTGTGTGTCTAACAGAGCATAAGTGAGAACTTCCTTCGAAGGTGTCTCTGCTGACGACACCCATACTGGGACTATCATTGATGTCCCCCTGGCATTTTCCAGATGGACACCACAAGACACCGCCGTTACTATTTCCTCTCTCTTTGGTGACTTCACTTCCTTTTGGTTGGAGGACGTACTCTCTGTTGTATCATAATGGAGCATCGTAGGGTGTCTTCCTTTGCATTTGTCACAGGTATGTCTTCGTCGACAATCCTTTGAGAGATGTCCCTTCTTGAGGCAACCAAAGCACAGTCTGTTTTCCTGGACAAACTTCTTTCTATCATCCAGTGACTTGCTTGCGAAGCCGGGGCATCTACTTATGTGGTGATCCGTTGACTTGCAATACAGACAAGGTTTTGGCTGGAATGCTGGTTTGGAGGGCAACTGGCTTTCGTTGGACTTCTCAACTTCGCTTGATGCAGTTGCGAGCGTCGTACCTCTGCTGCGATTGGCTTTTCTTCTTTCGCCTGTTTTAGTCTCTTCTGTCCCCGAGGTCTCTGTTCCCTTTAGTGCATACAATGATGAAATAGGATTACATGCAACACGGGCTTCCTTCCGCACAAACTTCACAAACTCTTCAAAACCAGGATAGTTGCCTGTGTCGTCCAGCCTATATGAGACTTGCCGATTCCAGCGAGCTGCCGCCCAATCTGGTAACTTCGACAGTAGACGTCGGTTTTCCTCGCAGTCGTCCAGTATTTTTAGCGCAGGAACATGAGGTATGGCATCATTACACGCCTTCAGGAAATCTGCAAACTGTTGTAGGCCGGCCGCATCTTTGGGGCTTATCTTCTGCCAGCTTGATAACTTATCTCTGAAGGCCTTTTGTATTTTGAAGGGATGGCCGTAGCGCTCCTCAAGCAGCTGCCATGCTCCCTCGTATGACTCAATTGATGTATTATAAAAGAAGCCTTGTACTGCTTTCAGTGCTTCACCGCCCAAGTATCTCTTGAGATAATACACTCTCTCCGCTGTTGAGATGGCCTTCGACTCGATGAGCGTCTTAAAGCTGGCTTTCCACTCCACATAGCGGATGGCCTCACCTGTAAACACACTTGGTTCTGGTGGGGGCAATTTGTGTAGTGACATGCAGTCTTGGAGACTGCGGACCAGGACTGCTATTTGACCATCTTCGGATACTTGGGCTGATTTTGGTAGTGTCTTCTGTGCTCCATCTTTCTTTACTTCAATTGTGTCTTGGTGTGTTTCGTCAAGAGAGTGACCTATATCACTACTGTCATTAAAGCCCTTGCACTCCCGGTCATACACTTCGAATTGTGCACGGGCCTTGTCCACCTCTTTCTCTATTTCTAGTCGCTCTATTTCTCTCCTTTTCTTCTCCTGTTGTCGCTGCATTTCTTCTTGCTGACGCTGCAATTCATCGAGCTCTGCTTGCTTTTTCTCCTTGACCTCCAGAATCTTTATTTCAGCCTCTTGAGCTGCTAATTCGGCAGCAGCCTTTGCTCGCCTCACCGATGGACTGTCTGAAAGGTGGGACGATGCTCGGCTGGATGGTGCCGAAGAGAAGATTGATGCATTGTTGTCTGCGTGTAGTACTTTTCTCAATTGACTTGAAACATCTGCATCTGTATCTTCCTTGTCTGCAACCACCCTCAATAGTTGTTTGGCTATTGCTGCACAAGTGTCAACCCGTCGTCGCATTTCTTGTTCAGGTGGGCTAAGTTCCCGGCAGGCTTCGTATACTTCAATCAGTTCATCTCGGGCACTGTGCAATGACGAACATATTTGGTTCAAAGTATGCTCTGTACAGAAGCCCTTCAGCACTTTCCTTACATTCTTGCAGCAATCCTTCCAAGATTCGTATTTGTGATCAAAGTCTTTCTTCAATCTCCTTTCCCTTTTTGCCTTCTCTGAGGCTTGCAATTCTGTCATCTTGGCTGTTAGTTGCCGCGTCCTGCTGCTCTTTCGGGTTTCAGATTCGCTCTCGGCTGCTTTACTCAGTTGAAGGATTTTTTCTTGATTCTGAAAAATAGCTTCTAAAATCCCTTCTCTTTCTGTAGGATCATCTACTGTCTCGAGGGTTGTCGTGTATTTTTCTATCTCTTCTTCGAGCTGATTCACCTGTTCATTTATTTCCTTACTAGCCATCGCATTAATTTAGGAACAATATCAATGCAAAATAATCTCACATCACTTTCTTAAAATTACCTTCATCAACAATTACAATTATTTGTGTTGAATGACACACGAGTGCACCTTTAAATTTATTGTAATAACCTTAAATGAAGGTGCACTGTGCTGTAAATTAAACAAAAATTGAACCGTAAATGTACAGTATGCAATGGGCAAAGATCAGCAAAATATGTATGGTAAATAATTAATCAGAGAAAATACACATGTACCATATTCAATGAGCAAAATTAATCATCAAGCAATACACATCAAGCAATGAGGTAAAATCAATTAATCAACGATACTGCATAGTGAACAGAAATTGATGTAAAAATTGATCTTAATTATCACACAACAACCTTGCAAATGTACCCAGGGGATGGTTTTTACACTCTGGTTTACTGAACAGTTTGACAGAACACTCTATACGTTGTTGCTCTCAATAAAGTACAGTACATGGAACAACGTTTGTTATTTGACCGTCAACGACCGACTGTTTGTTGTCTAGTTCTGTGTAAAGTTTTGCACCGTTCGCGTTATTTTACCGTCAATATGACCGACTGTTTGTTGTCAAGTTCCGTGTGTAGTTTTGCACCATTTGTGGTCCTCCTGAAGTTTTATTCTCCCGAAGTTGATCAGCTCTCTCGTCTCCTGGTCTTTCTCTGTCACTGTGCTGATCCGTGCTTCAGATGTTCCACACGATGCTGTTGTGCCTGAATCTTTGGTGCTACATGAACCTGGATTGCTGCATGGCTACGGTGCTGCTCGAAGTTTGCCTAGCCTCGAGTAGTATATCAGATGGGCGTCACAGGACACCTCTTAAAAAGTAGGCGTGTCTAAATATGAAAAGGTCTGATTGGTTAAAACTTGATGACGTCATAAATTTTGATGGCATCATAAATTAAAAAAAAGTGTAATAAAAAACTGAAAAAACAAAATAAGATTATCTATGAGTATAATAAAGATGGCAACTGAAAAAAGGTGATCGTGCCTTGCGAATGGCTTTTAGTTGGTAAAACAACTAAATGTTGTATACTTACCGGTAGCTCCCCTAATTCAAAATATTGCAACCGCCATAAATGGAAACTTAAATGTGGAAAAAGTATTCCCGCTGCGTGCCATAGATGTAAAGTTGGCACAAAATCAAAGTATGGTTTATGTACAAAATGTTCCAAGATATTACATGTAGTAAGTTTTGCGCAAGCTAAAGGAATATCAATACGGAAATATAATTTAGTGATGAAAGAGTTGTTAGAAAGAATTTTTTTATAGATTATAGTTGTTAAAAAACCGACTTAAAAAAGTGAGATTTTGTTTTTAAAATATAAGTTTTTAAAAACCGACTTTTAAAAGTGGGATTTAAAAATAAGAAAAAAAATTAAAAATTATTATCTTGCTATATAATATATGGAGAGAAACGAAGAAAGAAGAAAATATTTATCAAAATGGACATTACCAGAATTGAAAGAGTGTTCGCGCAGACCAGAGCACTTTGGTAAAATTCCTTTTGCGATAAGAAGGAGGGGTAAAATTACTAAACGCGCATATTATAAAGGTATAAAAGATTATATAAAACGGAACAAACCAACGCCATTGTCTCAATTAAGTTTAGCTGAATTGAGAGAGCGTATAGATGATGAAAATATTGAGCTACCAGAACGCGGTGCGGGTAGACGAAACAAGTTGGTAAAAAAATATTATGTGGCTGCTATTAGAAGGTTTTTAGGTCAAGAAAAAAAGTTGAAATTTACAACGTTGAGGGAGGGTGGAAGATATTTACGCGAACGAGGAATGATAGTTCCGCTAAATCATAGCAAAGAAAAAGATTTAATCGTTTTTTGGGAAGCAGTAAAACCAGAAATTATTGCCAAGTTAGATTTAGATTTGCAAGAATTAGGGTCGTACAAGTTTATGATATATATACATATTAAATTACTTAAAGAAAACTTAGATGGTGATATAGATTTTGCGGAACCAAGATTTCATAATAAAAGGCAAATTGTTTTATTGAAAAGAAGAATACAACATCAATGAGATATTTAAAAACCCCATAAAGATTACAATGACTAAAGAAAATGCAGAAGATTTTAAAAACGCTAAACAGTGTTGGATATGCGAAATAATTTTTTATGAAGGTGGTGATGGTAAATTGAGCAAAGTTAGAGATCATTGTCACATTACTGGAAAGTATAGAGGTGCAGCGCATAATTGTTGTAATTTAAAACTAAGTTTAAAACCAGATAAAACTTTTATACCGGTTGTGTTTCATAATTTACGAGGTTACGATTCTCATCTCATTATGCAGGCCGCAGGTAAAACTCATAAAAAAATATCGTGTATTCCAAACAATATAGAAAAATATATTTCTTTTTCGATTGGTCAACTACGCTTTATTGACAGCGCACAATTTTTAATAGCTTCGTTAGATAAACTCGTCAAATCAAATAGTTTTTTTCGTATTACTAGCAAGTTTGAACCCGACGAAAACAAATTGAAACTTGTAAAAAGAAAAGGTATTTACCCGTACGAGTACATGGATAGTTTTGAAAAATTTGAAGAAACTAGTCTTCCTTCTATAGAATCTTGTTATAGTAGTTTATACAACCAGCACATTACTGAAAAAGAATACTCGCATGCAAAAAACGTTTATAACAAGTTTGATTGTAAAAATTTAGGTGATTATCACGATTTATATGTGCGTACAGATACGTTGTTATTAGCAGATGTGTTTGAAAATTTCCGCGCTACTTGTATTCGAGAGTACAGTTTAGACCCAGCTCATTATTATACGAGTCCTGGATTAAGTTGAGATGCTTTATTAAAACATTCAAAAGTTAATTTAGAATTATTAACAGATATCGACATGCATTTATTTATAGAAAAAGGTACACGAGGGGGAACAGTTATGGCGAGCAATAGATATGCAAGAGCAAACAACACATATTTAGATGATTACGATGAAACGATTGAATCGAGTTACATTACGTATTTAGACGCGAATAATTTATATGGGTATGCGATGAGTCAACCTTTACCAACGGGTAATTTTAAGTGGTTAAGTGAAAAACAAATTGATAAACTTGAAAGAGAAGGATTTAAAAACAATAAAGGCTACATTTTAGAAGTTGATCTAGAATATCTAACTAGTTTACACGATTCTCATAATGCATTTCCACTCGCGCCAGAGTCGTTAGTAGTACCGAAAGAATACATGTCACCGTATCAGCTCAAGTTATTAAAAGACAAACCAGCTCCAAACGTTGCAAAATTAGTACCAAATTTACGCGATAAAACAAATTATGTAGTTCATTATCGTAATTTAGAATTATATTTACAACTCGGTATAAAACTAACTAAAATTCATAAAGTTTTAGAATTTAACGAATCATGTTGGATGAAATCATACATTGATAAAAACACACAACTCAGAAAAAACGCAACAAGTGATTTTGAAAAAGATTTATATAAACTTATGAACAATTCAGTTTTTGGGAAAACGATGGAAAATGTACGAAAACGCGTTAATGTGAATTTGAAACGGTTAAATGAGGAAAATGCTGAAAATCAACTTCGTAAACTTATTGCCAAACCAAATTTTGCAGAG
Source organism: Zoroaster sp. YZ-2022 (assembly GCA_029582265.1). NCBI lineage: Eukaryota > Metazoa > Echinodermata > Asteroidea > Forcipulatida > Zoroasteridae > Zoroaster > Zoroaster sp. YZ-2022. The sequence goes on from CM055823.1 coordinate 19,192,330, forward strand.
GCAAGAAGTTTTGATAATGAACTAGTAGCTATTCACATGCATAAAACAAGCCTCGTACTCAACCGCCCAGTTTACGTAGGAATGAGTATTTTGGAATTATCAAAACATTTAATGTACGATTTTTATTACAATCATTTAAAGCCAAAATATGGTAAAAAATGTGAGTTACTGTATACAGATACGGATAGTTTGTTACTCGAGATTCAAACTCAAGATGTGTATAAAGATTTATTAAAAGACAAAGATTTATATGATTTTAGTAATTATAAAAAAGATCATTTTCTATTTTCCGAAAAAATAAAAAAGTGATTGGTAAAATGAAAGACGAGACTGCGGGGACTTTAATCTCAGAAATTGTATGTTTAAGGCCAAAAATGTACTCAATACTTTTATCAAATAAAAAAGAAATAAGAAAAGCTAAAGGCGTTAAAAAACAAGTTATTGAAAAAAACATTAAACACAACCGGTATAAACAAGTTTTATCTCAAAATAATACGCTTCATCATTCTATGAATTTTATTAAGCATGAAAACCATAGACTATATTCAACTCGAGTAAATAAAATATCACTATCTCCTTTAGACACAAAAAAAATATTTTAGAGGATGGAGTACATACTTTGGCTTACGGTCACTATAGGTGTAAAAACTTAAACTTACTATATGAGCTACCGTTTGCTAGCGTTTAATAGGAGGATTTTCTGTATCTCTAGGAATAATTTGTAATTCTTCTTTTACAAAACTACGAGCGGGACCCGCATCTAAATAATATAATATGGGTTGATTCGCAGCTTTCATCGTTTTAGATATTCTATAAATTTGTATACTCCATATAGAATCAGTCGCGCGTCGTCTCGTATCTTTTTCAACTTCACCGGGTGCGTATAAATATCGAACTAAACTGTTGTTTGGGATTCTTTTTTCCGTCTTAGTAATTTTAAGAGCTGGTGAGGCTGGATTTTGTTCTACAACACTCGATTTAATCGCGTCTTTAGGTTTTAAATTTATAAGTTTAAATTTATATGCTTTTACAACCGCTGGTAATCTTTGAACCCGTACTCTACATGTAGATCTCTTTTCCGTTGCTATTTCTTCTGCGTATTGATGAGAAAATAATCTTTCAGCTAAAGTTCTATTAAATCGCTCTACTATACCTTGCGCTCTATGATTACCAGCCTCACTCCTTTGGATTTTTACATTATGTTTACTCATTAATACATTAACGCTTGACATAAATTCTTTCCCAGGATCTACTTTTATAATTTTAGGCCAAGTTAACGCGCTCCGTTTATAAATTTTCTGAAATGCATTACCGACTTAAATAGCTGTTTTATCGGTTAACGGTTCCGCTTCTTTATATCTGCTAGCTTCATCTACTACAGTTAACGCATACTTGTACGTCTTTTTAGCTATTGTATCATGCGGAAGAAATAATAAATCAGCTTGATGAACTTGATTTACCGCTTGTAATGTACTATTTGAACTAGTAGGTCTTGGAATATATTTAGGATAGGGTAAATAAATTTGCCATAGCGCTTGTTTTTTAATCCATTGTTTAATTACTTTTTTATTTACTTTAATTTCTTGAGCTAATTTATTAATTGCATCTAAACCTTTATAATATCCTTTTGGACTATAATATGCATTACTAAGCTTGGTTTTTATTTGTTTATCCATTTAACATTTATAAATATTTATTTATTTATTCATTCTATAGAATTTTTAGGCATAAGAGAAGATGGTAAAATGCCTTGTTTAACTAACCACATTTGCGTCATTGAAGATAATCCAAGCGTTACGGTTAATTTTAATCCATCTTGTATATCTAATCTAGACAAGTTGGCTGGTTCTACGCTTAATGTTTTTTTTACCTAGCATACTGTTTAAAACAGTAAAACGTGTTAAAACACTGCTATGATAAGCTGCATCGGCGATTGTTTTTGTATCCATCTTATTTTATACTTGATGTTTATAATATTTTTTTATAATTTTTAATTATTCCATTTCAATAACTACGTTTTCTTTCACTTGCGTCGCTTGCGGCGGCATCGACTCTACTAAAGCTGTAGGACTAGGCGAGTTGTAAACAACTTTAGACAGCTCTGGGTTTGGCTTAAGCAAAAAATATACAAAACTTCCAATAGCTAAACCGATACCAATATAATAGTAGTAGTTTATGTTATTGTTTGTTTCACTCGTTGCTGTTGTTGTTGTTGTTTTAATGCGGCTAGCTACAGTTTTATTACCTTTAGTAAGGGCAAGTTTTTTTTCTTTATTTAGTTTTGCAAGTTTTTTACCCGCCGCAATTCGGCCTGGGTTTTTATTTTCTTTTTTAACCGGTGTTTTCGTTACCACCGATGGGTTCGGTGACTGCTGATTGGTTTGGCTCGCAGACTGCGTCGCTTGTGGTAATCCGCTCGATGTAGTTGTTGGCTGTGCATTCTCCATCGCTTTTATTATCTAAACAAGATTCTTCTTTTCTTTTTAAATGATTTGCTGTAATTAAAGTTAAAGATAGTGGACCTAACATTGCGCCGTACTTGTAGTATATTTCACACGCGATTGTAGAAAGCATACTCGAAATGAATGGGTCTTTTTCTAAATTATCAATTTGAAATTTATACCCATATAGATCAATACGATCTAAACTTAATCCTAATATTTTGGCATATAACGTTAAAATAGTTTTTCCTAAAGACTGTGTTATAATACTACCTAATTTAGTTTCGTATTGCGTGTGCAGTACGTTACGCTGTTCTATAGACAAAGCTTCAATATCGCTAACGCTAAACTCTTTGCCAAAAAACTGTTTTGATTCTCCTCCTACAACAACCTTTTTTAATTGTTCATCTCGTAGTTTTTGTTTTAACAATAACGCATCACTCGCATCTACGCTATCAGTTGTAGGCGACGAAGGTGGTTGACTTAACATTTGTGGATTTTCATTTATAAGTTTATGTACCTCTTCCATTTATTATAAGTACTTATAGAATAATCTGTTAAATATATAAAAAAATATAAAAACCAATAATTAATTTTAGATAACCCATCAGTATTTAAAAGTTGTTTAAGATTATATATTAGATCTTTTACTCGTTCATTATCTATACTAGTAAATATACTTTTTACTTTTTCAGAGTTTGTATTTAAAACTTGTACAAGTTTATTTCTATCGTGTTCAGTATTAGTAAATTGTACAAGATCATAGATAAAATTATTTAATTGTTCATTATCTATACCAGTAAATAAATGTTCTAATGTTATTGTATTCATGTTTATAAATATATATTATAATATTTATTTTTAATAACCTAAGTGACTTGTCAAAGTACTTGTGTAAGTACTTGTAACGACTTGAGTAAGTACTTGAGTAAGTACTTGAATAAGTACTTGAGTAAGTACTTGTGTAAGTACTTGAGTGTGAGTCACCTAGTCTATAATATGATAACTAGTAGCAGTAGCGGAACAAGTTACCGCCGGGCCGGGGGGCAGAGCGCACGGTCGCCCCCCCCCCCCCCCCCCAGGCATCATTCCCTAACCACACGTGATTTCCGAGAGACCCGTCATGATTACACTTCATGTTTTCAGGGTAGCTCAAAATAAAGAAAGGGCCCGGTTGATTTGTGTAAGTTCCAGCTCGGGCCCGGTCCCCCAACCAGCCCCACCCCCCCCACCCCCACCCCCCTCCACCAGAATGTTAAAAAAAAAATTGTTTTTTCTTCTTTGGGGAGGGGGTCCGAACCCCTCCGGGCCGGGGGACGGCTGCCCCCCAGCCCCCCTGACGGTCCGCCACTGACTAGTAGGTTGATCCGTTTTTAAAATCACTTTGCGATGTTTAGCTCGTTTGAGTAATTCATGAATTTCAATTCTTTTTTCTTTCGTAGGTATAACATCATTTTCTCGAAGACAATCTTCGAATGAATCTCTATCTTTACAATAAAATAAACATACCCACTTGAGTTGCTCTCTAAAATCTTTCAGCACACTATTATATTTTTGTGATAAAATCCAACATGACTGGCGCTTATGTCTCCCGCTAAAAGCTAATAAAGATAACTCATGCTGTCGTTGATCTTTTAAAAACTTTTTATATTTTAATCCTTTATTGGCGCTACAATCATCAATAATAAACAACGTTTCATCTCCTTCGAACACATCGCTATAAATGTGTAATGCTCTATCTAATGAATCATCTTTTAAATCATTAACAAGTACTCGCTCATCATTCCAAATCCATTTTCTATTTTTATAAGTGTCATTAATAGCGATAGTAGGACATAATATAATTATATATTCAAAATGATTAAAATATTCTTTTTCTAATAAACGTAAAACGTATTCAGTTTTTCCACATCCGGTTTGGCCACAAATTAATGCAACGTGTGGATAATTTAAGAACATTCCTTTTAATATACGCTTTTTTAAAAGGTAACAGATTCAAAACGCGAGTTTCGAATAATGAGTTGCGCATCCATAATAATAAAAGTATGCATTTTTAGTTCACCCGCAGTTTCTGCTTTTTTTTCCATTTGAATTACTATTCCTTCAGATAGGTTTAGTACTCGTCTTCCACTTCCGTGAATTTTATTGTCGGTGCTAGTTCTCATATCTAAAAATAGACCGTATCGGTTTAATAAATAATCAGCTAGTTTAACATTAGATAAATTTAAAGCTTTAGCAACTTGTATAGCGTGTTGCTGTTTAGAATCACCGAAATATTTTGATATTTCTTCCCAATGTTGATAAGGTTGCATGGAATGCGCATAAAGTTGGTTAGGAACACCCTCAATCGTAATTGACACTTTATCGATTTTTGGATTATAAAATTTATTGCTTTCTTTTACGCTAGGTTCTTTGAATAAAAACAATATTCCTTTCATACTTTTTGCAGGAGTATTTAAATTTATATTCCATATCGTATCGCGTTTGTTCAGCTTATTATCACCATGTTTATGTATACGATCAAACAATATACTTAACCGATTACTATATTGATTTCTAATTGTTCGAGCGAGTTCTGGCATATGAACAACTTCATATTCTAAAGAAATTCCACTTATGTTATAAGTTGCCTTATCATCGCTACTTTTAATAACCTCAGAACAGCCATTAAAAGTAAGTTCGTAAGACAATCGATCGCCGATTCCTGATTGATAGTAAGGTTGATGATCACTCAACAATTCAAAATCAAGTGGAATGTGATATCTATTTTTATATGTATCTGCGATAGCTTTATCTTTTCCTTCATTCGCAGTAATATCTTTATCGCTAGCGTCTATTCTTAATTTAGTTACGTTTTCATTTTCAATTCCTTGATACGCTAAATTATCACGTTGTTGAGTTGTTAACCATTCATCTTTATAACAATTGAACACATTTGCCTCGTTTAATACAAATATTTCATTTCCTTCCATTTTAATACTGATATTTTTTATGATAGCTCTGCCAATATTGTGTACCAACGTTCTCGTATCATCATTCGCAGAAACAAGATCAATATTAAAAGCTAATCTAACTGTATTTGGAACAACAACGTCATTCATTCCTAAATTTGGAAAACGAACTGATAATGTTTCATTTTCGCTAATTGTACTTGGATTATGTGTAATAACAACTTTTTGACGTAATCCTTTTATACCTCGAGGTTCTCTTATTCTTCAAGCACATCTCCGTATGTATTAGCCATAGTTTTATAATTTTAAAAGATAATAATTTTTATATTTTTTAAAACTAAATTATAAAATGGTATCTATAGCTATGACGATTGGAGGAGCTGTTGTAAACGCGTTAGCATTTACCGGTAGTAATTTTATATTTGGTAATTTTAGAAATAATGACGCTGAACAAGAACGTAAACGGCATGATTTAGCGTTAGAACACCTTTCAAAAGCTAGAGATGAATTTAGTAAAAAACGATTAAAATATCTAGATTATTTTAATGAAAAAATCCAAAAAGAATCGGGCGCTGTAAGAACGTTTAATAATATTGACGATGCGATGAAAGAATATTCACGAGTTACGGGCGAATATGCAACATTACCGCAAGATTTATACGACGAACCTCAACTAGAAGATTTTTACGCTCCTAGCGAAGATCAAAAAACGCGTGAAATTATATTTATTGTAATTGGAATGAGTCTTGTAGGCTACGCGAGTTATAAATTATTAAAAAAAGATAAAAAGTAATTATAAAATGGCGGAAGGAGGAAAGTATGATCTTATGGAAGCAGATCCAGCGTTTAATAGGCCCGAAGAAGAAAATGATGATGAAAATTTTGAATTAGCTAATGACCGCGACAATGTAGATAAAAGTTCAGAAGAATTAAAAGAAGAGTTAAATGAAAGTTTTAAAATAGATGATGAAGAAGAAGCAGCAGCGAGAGAAAAACTGCCACCACCACCACCAACACTAGCTTTATCTCTTGAAGAAATAGCAAAAAGAGCAACAGTTGATGCCTTTTATGATAGTATAGAGCATGAAAACGCTTTTAAAGACTATACTAGATTTGAAGAACATTTTAATGAAGAGGAAGGTAAAAGTTTACTCTATTTTAGAAGAGGTAATAAATTAACTCGACTAACGGGAAAAAGAGTACCCTTTCTCAAACCAAACGCAGCACTTTTAAAAGAATTATTATTATTTGATGAAACAAGAAAAGCTATAGAAAATGCTATAACCGTAACAGAAAAACCGATGAAAGAGTCAGCCACTCAAACAGATAGGGGAAAAAGGTTACCCTCTATACCTTTACAACGCGTAGAAAAATCAACACAAGTAAAATAAGCTATTGAAATGGTTGTTATGGAGATGCAAAAAGCTAATGTAGAAACTCAAACGCAATTAAAAATTCGAGAAGTGTTAGCACTTGATAAAATTTTAACTACGAGTCGAGGTGAACAATTAAATCTTCTAACTAAATTAAAAGTAGTTAACCAAAAAATCAATGATAATCAAGAATTAATTAGTGATGCAGAAGAAAGAGGGTATGACGTTGATGAAAAATATCAAACCGAGTTGAGTAAACTAAAAGATGAAAAACAAGTTTTGATAGAGCAAATTGATGCGCATGATTACGTTCTGCGTAGTCAAATTAATAGAATAAAAGAAACGTTTCAAAAAATGTTACAAAGAGATGTTACATTAGGAGATAAAATTAAAACTTTATTTAGAGAACAAGGCATAACGATCGTCAGTATATTAACAGCTTTTGTTATGACTATTACCGCTATAGGTGAAGCGATCGCTAACGCCGTAAGTTCTGTTATACCTAAACCTATTCCACCCACCCCAACACCTGCGCCACCAAAACCAACCCCTCCAACTCCAAGCGGTGGAGGTGTAAAAGAGTGGATAGAAAAAACATTAAAAAATCTAGCTAATACATTATCTAAACTAGGAGCGAAAGCTTTAGCTGCTTTACCTGCTATTATAGGTGCGGTTTTAAATTGGTTATTTAAAACAGCCTCTAGCGTTGTTACATGGGCAGCGGAACATTTATGGTTAGCGCTAAGTGGAGTTGGTGTTTTAGTTTTAGCTTATACGCAAAAAATGTTAAAATAATAATTCGTAAATCATAACGCCTAATCCACTTAAAACCGCAAAACCAATAATTAAAGAATGTTTTTCTTCTTTGTGATTGTCGCGTTCTTCAAAAGAGTCTTCTTTTATTTCAGAAACGTGTGGTTCTTTTAAATTTATCGAGTCGAGAGAGTCTTCTTTTATCGTAGTTTCTAAAGAGTCTTGCGGATGCGCTATTGTAGTTTCTAATTCAATATTTTCTACGTGTTTTGCAATTAATGGAATTGGTGGCGAAGAATCTAAAATAGGAGGAGGAGGAACAGGTGTTGAGTTTAGATCTAAATTTGAACCTAAAGATAAATCACTGGTTGCAATTAATAAATTATTGTTGTATCCAGCGTACGTCCCTATTCGTAAATTCATATCACTCGGCATCATGTATAAATTTTCTCCAATAGCAAAATTTAATTGCGAACGAGCGTATTGTAAAACATCTTGATAGCGTTGAATAGAAGATTGTAAATCAACCGGAGAATCAATCTCTGCATTTACTATATTTATAAATTCACGCTGCGCGTCTAAACCAGTACCACCCGCTAAAAAAGAACATTTTGCTTGCGCTTGAGCTCCTAAAATCGCGTAAACGTACGTTCTTATAGAATCGTTAATTCTTTCCGTACCTATATCCGTAAAACCTCGAGCTTTGTTGAGTATGTATTTAGTCCAACCTCGTTCATCTTCTAAAGATTGTTCTATATAATCAATCGTTAAATAATCTATGTAAGGCTTAAACTTTTGAGGCGGGTCTTGTTTTATATCTTGCCTAAATCTCATAATTGTTATTTTTTGGTTATACACACCGTTAATAAAACGAGTATCTACATAATTTTTACCCGGTACTGCTTTATATACACCGTTTTTTATATATTCGTAAGCCGTACCTAAACCCTCAGAGTTTAAATCTAGTTGTTGTTTCCATGCTGTGTCATGGAGTGTCATGGCCGAGCGGTCTAGTGCACCGAACTCAAGTTCTGGTGTTGCCAGCAGCAGGGTGTGAGTTCGAGCCCCCGGTAATGACACTTGTGTCCTTGAGCAAGGTACTTAACCATAATTGCTTCGTCCTTCGGATGGGACGTAAAGCCGTAGGTCCCGTGTGTTGTGTAATGCACGTAAAAGAATGCGCCTTGAGCACCACTTAGTTGGTGGATACGTGCGCTATATAAGTCCACACATTATTATTATTATTATTATTATGTATCTGGCGATGCGTGAAATTGTCTACATAGAACATTATACGCGTTAATGTCTATATTATTTTCAAACGCGCTCCAAATTGGATTCAAAGGTACGGGAATACTCATTTCTTTTAGTATTCGCCTAATTTGATAATAGACGTGAAACCTAAAAAAACTACGAATCATCGAGTTGCTATGATTTAAATGTAGATAACCTACCCCGCAACCCGTCGTGCTACACCACGTTACAAAATTTATTTGATTTTGATAAAACAGCTTATAAACAAATCTGTATCGACGTACATCTAAATTATTATAAACGCGTGGTAGCCTGTAATTTTGAAAAGGATTACTCAGTTGCACGTTAAAAAACTCGTTTTCGTTTACGTAAATATTTAGACTCGTTAAATCGTTAGCGTTAAAATTTTGAGGCGCTCTAAAATTTCCAGATGTTGAATATCGTTTTGATAAATTACTCTTGAATGCTAATGGAAACGTCATTTTATTATTAATAATTTATAATATAATATAATAAAATGTATCATACCTTTGAAATCGAAATTGAAAATAATGGTGGACAAGTTACATTAAGTAACCCTATCGATAACAGAGATGGAAATTTACATATTGGATTAAAAAGCATAAACATTTGGGTAGGATATTACAACGTGCGTAAAAAAGAAAAAATTATCTATCGTACAGCGGATTTAGATGATGTTAAAAAATTTATCGAACCGGGGCTTTACAATATTTTTGAAATTATAAATATTATATCAAAAAACGAGTCTTGGATAACGTTTACGATCAATCATGAGATAGGTACTTACACGTTAAAGTTAAATGATGACGTTAAGTCAGTAAAATTTACAGCTGGTTTAGCTAATTTACTAGGACTTCATAATGAATTTTTAACCGTAGGAGAATATAATAAAAAAAATCAATATAAACCCTTTTAAAATTTTAAACATTCATTGTGATCAAGTTTCTACAACTGATAATTTTTTTAATGGTAAACCTAGCACCCTTTTAAACGTTTTCCCTTTGCAAGGAAAATCATTCGGAGATAGTATGTGGATGGAATATAAAAATCCATCATTTAAAAAATTACAAATCAGTACTTTTAGCGAATTAAGTTTTAAAATTAAAGATTCAAGGGGTAGAGATATAAATAATCACGGTTTTCCCGTTATTTTAAATCTAGAAATTATATAAATATGGCTAGTATTTACGGCCCTAGACGTACAACTCTAACTGCAGATAGTGGCGTAACCTCGATAAATTTACGAGCATCACCTAGTGAAATTTATGATCATGGTTATCTCAATAGAGATGAGATTTTACAAAATATAGTTCTAATTGAAAAATTTAATGTTATACTCGGATGGCACGCTTATTTTAAACAACCCTTTTTTATGTTTAACATTTCACCAACGTACTGCAGTATTTTTACGCAATTTATAAAAACCGATAGTTTTGTTACGCATTCAGCAACGCGTGATTATGCAGCTAACGTACATTATATTCCTTCTCCTGAACGAAATGAAAAATTTCATTTTATCGATAATGAAACGCAACATCTAAAGTATGAAATGTGTTTTAAAATACAAAATGTACAACAAGTTTTTGCAGAGGCAAGTTTTTTTGGCGCATTAAATTCAAAAATATGTTTTAATATAAAAATGTAAACTTTACCGTTAAATTAATATAGATATTAAGTATAAATATGGCAAGTATTTATGGGCCTAAACGTACAACTTTACCCGGTAAAGGTACCAGCGATAAAATTCCATCCGTCGTACCAAACAATCAAAACATTATTGAAAAAAGTGGACATATTATTGATGTTCTGCTTATTGAACCATTATATCGATATAATGATTTTTGGTTTACTTGGCAAGGTCAATATGGCGTGAGATTTGATTTATTTTCACTAATAACAAATTGCACAACTTATGCTAAATTAACTACTAATAATAGTTCACAATCATATTTAAACAAACGAGAATTTAATCCTCGTCCCGGAGAAGGAATAACCTTTTTTATAGAAGATCGTCATCTATTTCGATTTACTAACGATCTAAAGCTTTTAGAATGCGGCATTTGCTTTACACAACAACTCAATAACACTACTCAAAAGATGTTTGCTCAATTTGTTTTTTTCGGATCTTTAGATAACGGAATCTGTTACGATATAAAAATTAATAAATGTTAATATAACAATTAAAATCTTTTACTATTGTAGTAAACAACAATGAGCGCGCCTATAGAATCAACAAATGTAATTTATCCAAATTTACCGTCAATTAATGATGATACTAAAACATTTCGATTACAAAAAATTGATAGTATTCAAAAAGAATTTAAAAATGAAATAAATCAACGTGAAACTGTATATAAAAAATATAATAAAATTATTAAAGCTTGCTCTATCGTAGAAACAATGGCTGAATTAGGGTGTATGGGCGCAGGAGCCATTGAAATAGCTAGTATCGCCACCGTTGTATCATCACCCGTAGGATTTGTTTTAGAAGGTTTAGCTTTAGGGTTGGGTGGTGCAGCGTTTGCTTTAAGATACGCTAAATATAAATTATCTAAAAAAGCTAAAAAACACGATGAAATAAAAATTCTAGCTTTATCTAAACTCAACACGATTGAAAATCATGTTTCAAAAGCCATCGAAGATGGTGTTATTACCCAAAATGAATTTGTACTCGTATGCGAAGAACGAGATAAATTTTCTAAAATGAAAGAACAAATCCGTGACAACTATAATAAAGATACATCTACACCAGTTAATAAACCAGTAACTGAAAATTCAGAGCAACAAAAAAAAGAGGTTATACATCTTGTAGAAAAAATTATGAGTTTAAAGTAAATTTAATTTTTACTGTAAATAAAAATAAATCGTATCGAGATATACCTTTGCAAGTAAAAATAACAAATAGGCCGCCGCCGTATAATTATAAAAATGTTTAGCTTCCGCCACCATAAAAACCACCATCAAAACTCTCAACCTCTGCATCGGAGTCACCGTCTTCTTTATTTTCTAAAAAACTTTCGTCTTTAATGTATGCGGAAAGCGTACCTAAATTACCTACTGGTACAACAATCTTTAACAACCCATTATCTTGTAACGGAGCATAAAATTGGATTTGATTGTCCAATATTGAAATTTTTAATAAAATGCTAAATAAAACTGTAGCAAAAGTAGCTAAAAAAGTAGGATTTTGGTTTTTATCAAAATCTCCTAATTCTAAAGCCGCGCTATAAAGAGTAGCATTATCGCTATAAAATCTAATGCAATCTAAATCGTACATAGCAATATTAATTTCTTTATTAACCGGTAATATCTTTTTAAGTCCTTGAAAATCAATACTTTCTACAACACGAGGATATCTATAATCATCATCATCTGGTAAACTAATTGGTTTATTAATTAACACTGTTAATTGCGCGTTTGTTTTCGCCGCATGATCCAACAATACACGTTTTAATAGAAAGTTGTGAGTTTTTAACGTAAATTACCAAAGATACCTTTTTTTTAATAGCACGAGTAATTTTTTGTAAATGTTTTAAATTAACCATAAATTTAATTGGATTTTCACATTTAAATTCAAAATTTTTTTCACGATTTAATACTATATCAACGAGTATTCTTTCTGAGTTATCCATCGCTCTACAATAAAAACCATTATAATCAACTTTAAAAATAACCTTTGACTGAATAACTACTAAAACGTCTATTAAACTTTTAAATGTATAACCCTTTTTTATTTTAAAATAAAACTCATATTCACTAGATTTCTTCGTCGGTTGAGACGCGCTACCTATAGAATCATAATTTAAATATTTTGAGTCATCAAATAATACCGGTGCTAGTATTTTATATTTTGTCGCCATCTTTATTATACTCATAGATAATCTTATTTTGTTTTTTCAGTTTTTTATTACACTTTTTTTTAAATTTATGATGCCATCAAAATTGATGACGTCATCAAGTTTTAACCAATCAGACCTTTTTCATATTTAGACACGCCTACTTTTTAAGAGGTGTCCTGGGACGCCCATCTGACATACTACTCCTCGTTTTCTTCATCATGGGCCAGGGATGACGACAACTTTGGTTTAGTTTCCACGCTTAACTCAAGGTAACTCTGCATTGACAGGGCGTGGAGATCTCACTGTAGCTGCACCCGACTACCAATACTCTATTAAAGGATTTGGCGGACACGTTCTTACAGATGCCTTGACTTTGAGTCTTTATTCTTGTTTCAAGATGCACATTTTTGACCATAAATCTTGACTTCATGAAATCTCTACATGGACATCGTGAGATCTATCAAACAGGAAAATACCAACAATAGTAATGAGTATAGATCTCAACAATATGGGAAAACAACTGATAATTTCACAATGAAAAGTTCCAAAACTTCATTTAACCTAGAGCAATAAACACATACATTTACGTGTGCAGTGTGATATGCAGTATGTATAAATGACACTAAAATTCGTTCCAAAAACCCTTATTTTCTCACAATAATCATATGAGTGCAAGACCAAAATTATAACCATAACTAAAAGAGACAGTCATTACCTCGTGGGCCTGTAGTGGGTGAGCTTAAATCTTGGGATGATCACAGAAATTATGGATTACGAATCATCAACAACAGCACTGGAATTGTCACATTGTCGGAAAAGTAGGCCATTTTGAAGAAGCAATGCATTATGGGAAAATTATAAGTTACACAAATTTCCTCAGAAATACCATAGAAATTTACAGAAACTTAATTGCAATCCGGCAAAAATGTTACCTTCAAAAAAGAATCAATATCTAGGACATATACGAATATTTTAGCTAATTCTAAAACTTTGATCATGTGACCATAACAAAAATGGCGGCCTCCACATGTAAACAAAGGATGGCTCTAGCATGCATTGTTCATGCATCAGGAAATACACTGTTTATAGGCAACCGTATCCTTTCTAAACTACGCAACATAGAAGGTATGATATCTGGAATATTTAGTTATCATCTTAAAGCCTCTTAGAAAATGCAGGTAAGTTAAGTTGGGGGAAAATGACTCCAAAAAAAACAAGAGGATTTCCAGAGCGTCCGCTACACATGTATTCAATCAGATTTACATCATGGATTGAACTGCTTTCTCATTTTCTTTGTAGCCTTCTCATAATTTTAACCAGCAATGATCTTTCACATTATGCATTGAAATAATGTTAAGTTCATGATATGTGTAATGTACAGTACAAGGTATAAAGCAGTATGCTACTAGAAGAACCTAAAAGACTGGAAATGCTACGGTGCATACATGATTTTGCCTTGACAAAATACATGTATGCAAGTCCCCTCAGTTTACATCATTGGGGATTGTAATCGATGAAGTGATTGATTTATACTCGCATGTAATTCTTCTTGCATTCTTCCATCAAAATCAATGTTACTGCAGTATGATGTCCAGCATGTATGTGCATGTTGTGGACTGTCTGAGATACAACACAAGAAGCTATGTAAGATGCCTGGATCTGAAAATCTATAGAGTGGTACACATGTTACAATTTGGCTTCATCTCTTTATACATGTACTTAGGAAGTAATTTTTCTTCAAAGCCATGAGGACTTTATGAGGAAGTTGAAAATGTGTTGCAGGAGATTAAAAATAAAGGTCTTTATAGGTTAATACATTTTTTCTTGGGGGTGGGAAATAAAAGCTCCAATTTTGAAATATAGGTTTTTATAGGTTTTATATGTTTCGCTGGCAGGCCTGCCTTTAATAAGATTTAGTAAAAATGTATTAATTATACAAATAAAAACAAATGTGTTACAATAATTTCATTTTATTAGATTAAACTGATTAGACTGTCATAGCATAATGATTGTACACCAATTTACATCAATTTAGCACATTACATACATGTACATGTCTTCATCTGTATAATTATTACAACTGCAAGATGATAAAATACTGTTTTGAAATTGCTTAAAGGGAAATCAACAACATATACTTGGTGTTAAGTTAGTACAGTTATCAATCAATCAAGTGCTTTCATTTAGGAGAATTCACAAAAAGTATTGTGTAAAACATAAACAAAACTATCTATTGTGACACAAATTTTACACATTAGTTTAATGATTAATTCATGAAAACTATAAGGTTGAATTGAATGTAAGTTTCCAATGTTGTACCTTCTCTTTAACACAAAAAATCTCTAAAAGGGAAAAACACTAACATTTTTAAATTCCTGGTAATTTTCATTGGGGAAAATACCAATACCATTTTGTACAAATCGACATCACTCATTAAGATAAACTAATTATTTCTTGTGCTTTGAAAGAACTGTTCAAATCACTTGTTGATTCATGTTGACTTAACTTTAAAAAAATAAACAAATAAATAAAATAGTGCAAATACAGTTCCAGTATAGCAAGCTCTAATTCAATATTGTGAAGGACTTAAAAAGAGCATTATTGATAAATATAGGATATCCAATGAAAGAAACATTACCATTGTGAAGATAATTACGTGCAATTTATGCAGACAAATAGCACATCATTTTGACAACTAGAGCTGCTTGGTACAACCGTACATCATAACATGGATGAATAGATTAAATGCCATCTAAACCTAGCTTTAAATTATGGTCAGAAGCTTTTTATGGTCAGAAGCTTTCCTCATGTTCATGACAAGCATTATTGCATGCTCATATTCAAGCTTTGCCAGCCTCAAGTTGGGTTAAGATCGACCCAATGATGCCGAGATAAAATGCTGTCACATGTGAACTTAATTGTTACACACGGCAGAGAAAAGATCTGCAAATCGATATAAAAACCAACTAACAAATACCCAACAAACCAGCAATAACAAAGCAAGACGACAAGATATATAGATATTAATCAATATTTAATTACAAATTACACATCACATCAATTTACATAAATACAACAAATAATTAAAGTAATTAACATAATGTATGATTCGGCCAAAAAAAATAATACACAGGCGACTCGGGCGGGGTTCGAATCCCACCCGAGTCGCCTGTGTAGTTTTTTCACAGACACTCGGAAAGCACTGAGTATGCAGTGCTATATACACACGTCGGTGTAGGGCAAAATTAAATCAATTGATTAACATTATTATATATTACCAATGCAGAACCCCTGTACAAATGCTGAATTTGAAAGGCTTCACTGCAGTTCAATCAGTTATAGTAGTATATATGTGTATGATGAGCATGCAGTAATTTCCCTTACTACCAAAACCGACCACAGTTGTTTTTCACTATTAGTATTAGTATCATGTGATAAACTTACCGAGTGCATCGTACGTTTTGCTGATTCAGTTCTTTGGACTTGAGAATCTTCTTCCTACCAAAACAAATAATAAAGTAACACAAATGTACACAATTAATGATATTGTAATTTGCACTATTAATGGTTCCTTCATGCATGCATGCTACTCGACATTGTCTAAAAGGCCTGCATACAATTTGCAATAAATAATACCTGGGAAATTTTATAAATTATCAACCTTAACTGGACAATATCATCACGATCAAAAGGGCATAGAATCGGAGTGCTAGTTTTAGATAAACTAGTATGCCAACGAACTCTTTTTATGTCGATGCACTTAAATACTATGTACTGATATTTAGTGAATCTCAGACAGGATAATTTGTCAGGTTATATGATACCATGACAGTGTTTCACAATTTTGCTTTCTGGAGAATCTGGGAACATTGATAGATAATTTATTTTGTTTAAATACAAATTAGAAAAATACGAAGTAAATGTTTGTTCATAGAAATATTTGTATGCATGCTAACTATTTGGGAAACTAACTGCAAGCAGTGTCGTAACTATGGCGGGGACCTGTTCTCCCAGATACCCTAATTCAGAATTTTGAAGATTAAACAATTTGGTCCCAATTTGAGGCTGCAGGAAAAAATGTTCAAGTATTACGCATCACGCACTGTGCACACAGGATGAAGGCCCCGAGCTTTACCAATTATGAATCGAACGTTGTATAGACGTTGTGGCCGGTGACGTCACATCTAAACCAAAACATGATGCGCGCGCGTACCGATGGGCAAAAAACCCAGTGTAGTCGTCGTCGACCGGACAGTTCCCGAACCTAGCCATGGTTACATTGTATCTCTTAGACTGATACTCCAAAATAATTCCAATAACACAATACATTTAATACCAAAATTGAAAACAAAAAAGTTTCTTGCTGTTTAGAATGTTGATAAATCTTTAGTGCAGTCTATTGCATTTCCGTTTAGATTTTTTTCCCGTTTAATTAATTTCTGGCAGAATACTTTTTGACAGTATTTGAACGATTTAAGGACAATCTAACAACATTTTGTGAACTGCAAAATAGTAGTTATTGGCAAAATGGACGAATGGACAGACATTCACACAGACTTCAACACAAGAAAGGTCAGAAGTTAGTAAGGGGTGAAAGGAACACAAAAGATGAGAGTACAAGAAGCAGAGTCATGTACTGGTCCTAGGACTGGGCAAAGGATGGATTAAACGTGAATAGACGAGGGTGCAGGAAGAGTGGGAGTTTATGACTGAAAGAAGAAATCAAGGATGAGTAAACATGAAATAGTCAGTCATGGAGAGATAAACAAAGCAACCAAAACATAATGTAAAACAAAATAGTGTTAAATATCTGTGGGGAAATAGTAAAATTAGTCATTCCCGTTCTGCATGTTGAGACCATGGGGTGAATGGTGTGGATACGCCTGATCCACCTCTTTTCTCTGCTGAGATGGATTTTTAACCCTTCTTTGTTTTCCATCTTAGGTATCTCCAGAACAACAAAATCAGTGAAATTGAACCTGGAACATTTGATGGTCTACAAAATCTTGAAGTCTTGTAAGTATTTATGCCACGAATTTCAATCACGAAGCATCGAGCCACCGAGTACTTTTGAATGAAGTTACGTTCCACTGCAAACAAATTAGTTGAAATACGTAGTTCATGTTTGCCGATTGAAATATATGTATGCATTTTCACTGTTTCGATTGTATATCGAAATGCGATTTCAACAAATATTATTAATTTATTGTATTAAGAAATACTTTGGAATTGAAAAAAAAATAGTAATAATAATTATTATACGGATTCCTCTTGAATGATATTACGATTAACAGCGAAACACATTTAAAAACGTGTGATATTCATCTTTGCCGATCGAAAAATATGTATGAATTTTCACTACTGTCTCGGTAAGACACGAACATTTAAACCAATCCGTTTTGATAGGTTTTCTCGGGGAATTTCGGCAAAAATGCAGCGTTTCGCACACTAGCCTATGCTTTCTTGAAAATATAAGAAAATTGATAACTATCACCAATGTATTTTTGTTTAAATTCAATGTTGTTAACCATACTTATGCCCGACGACGAAACAAAATGGGAGGGAGTACGAAGTTCGTAATTCCTGCCGATCGAAATATTTATATGCATTTTCACTCAGGCAGAATTGTTCAACTCCTTTGATACCACTACAACGTTTCACAAAGTATGATTTCAGGAAAATCTGAGAACATTGATGGATATACGGTGTACAACGATGTTTTGTAACCATACTTCGTTATTTTATTTTCTATACAGGCCTAATGAGCTACAGGCGGAAACATTTTTCATACTTTTTGACATAATTTTGCAGGGCTTTGAGGCGCTTGGTAACCGCGGGGAATCGGCCGTTGTAGCAGAGAAAAGATGTGGATTAGGCGTATTGATACCTGGTCTCAATATACAGGAATGGAATGTGACTAATTTTCCCATTTTTCTCCTTTTTCTTTCTCCACAGACATATTTACATTTACTTTACATTTATTTTACATTAATTTTACATTTATTTTCTCTGTTGTTTTACTCCCTCCCCTGTCTGACTCATTGCTTTTCACTTATCTGACAATCTCTTCTTCTAGCCAAAAACTACTGATACTTCTATTCATGTGTAATTCCTCTTTTGTCCAGTCCCAGGACCAGTACATGACTCTGCTTTTTATATTATTTCTTTTGTGTTCATTTCACACCTGACTAACTTCTGCTCACTCTTGAGAAAGAACCTGCTATAGGTTCGAAACGTAAGGTCAATAACAAATATTTTGAGATTCAGTTGTAAATTTCACTAATTATGCTATCAGGAAAATCTAAAAACATTGGTCAAAATAACAATTTTACCGGACTTTGATTTAACCCTATACTTTGTTCCATCTTAGATTGCTGCAAAACAACAAAATCAGTGCAATTGCTCCAGGAACATTTTCTGGTCTACAAAATCTCAAATATTTGTAAGTATTCATGCCATTTATTTCAATCGTGAGCATCGAGGCACCGATTTCTACTGACATTAAGTCTCACCTAAAAAAAAAAATAATAAAAAAAGAAAGAAAAAAAATTAAAGGGTCTATAAAATAGACCGTTTTAACAGTGTAAAAAGTATGCCTATTGGAGAATATATTTGCTCTTTGTCCATTTTGTTCGGCGTCCATTTGTACAATTAAAAGTTACATTCTAAATTTAGGGGGCGCCGCGCTCCTCCCATTCTTCCTTCCATATAATCTGTGACGTAGACCTTAAGATTTTAGCACTAACTTGTGTTTATGTGGTACTCTGTGTCATGGTTTAATGTTTTAATGTCAACAGTCTTTCTTTTTTGGTTCTAAATACCGTAACATACGTTATGTTTACCGTAACTCAATTATTTTTATTTCACAAATAACGCCTGCGGAATTGTCCGTTGGTATGTTCTGATTCAATGGAGGCGTACGCTGCGTGTTGATCGGGGCTTGCAAGTACATGTTTATTACGTAAGTCGTGTGTACACACATTGCGAACTGTTTATTACCTAGTGGCAATAATGATGGCAGACAATTGGCGTACGCTGCGTGTTGATCGGGGCTCACAAACTTAGAATTAATATATAAATGTCATTTTAAAGTAACATAAATAATTGTACTTAGGCCTAAATCCTGTGGGTGTGACGAAAATCATGTCCTTTCAGTACCACCTTACTATTTTATAGAACCGGCAGCCATCCTTATTTTGTTAATATCCACTGAGCCATTGGGCTGCACCTTTTTGTTTACTAAAGAATCTGTTGTGAATTTAGTTTCCTTATTTGGCTTAAACATGCAAAGGTTTCGTAACATGAGTGAACACGCACAATCTGGATCAATGAATATTCAAATTTATGGTATAAATGAATATTCATTATTGGTGTCGTATATAAAGAAAAGTAAAGGGGTTTGGGAGACACTTAGCAGCTTGACCACCGGCTCGATGATTTTGGGCGCTGAGGCCTCTGCCTGTGACCCCACCCTGGAGGTACGGATCTGAGCTCCAATAATGCCGGTCTGATCAGCCGTTGTTTTTGTGTCAATACCGG
Source organism: Zoroaster sp. YZ-2022 (assembly GCA_029582265.1). NCBI lineage: Eukaryota > Metazoa > Echinodermata > Asteroidea > Forcipulatida > Zoroasteridae > Zoroaster > Zoroaster sp. YZ-2022. The sequence goes on from CM055823.1 coordinate 19,212,501, forward strand.
CTCTGTTAGCCGATGATTTGGAGGACATCCGAGTTGTGATTTCCGAGACTGGGGCCAAGCTGCTAAGTCGCCAAAACCTTTAAGGTTGATTTTTATATAAATAATTTTCTGGGATTTGGGATCTGGTCGGGACGTGGAGAGGCACGACGCCGATTTAGAGGAAAACCTGTCTTGTGGACGTGACGTCATCCGCCGAGGCACGCCAAGGGTCTCTGTTCGGTATAACCGCCGCACGCTCAACCAGCCACTATACACAACGATCAACAACTGGGTTCGAATTCATCATTTATCTAAATTTACTTGAGTTGTATTAAATTTATTTGGTGTTATGTTTATTGTAAGTTTATTGTTAGTAATAATTAAATTATATTTAAAAAAATGTATCTTAATATGTTCCTCTGCTTCATTTTGTTGGTGTGTTCATTTTCCCTGGGGTACCTTTTAACTGTATAACTTTCACGCTGTCCCAATCATGGTGGACTTTGTGACATTGGGGGCTTGTCCGAGAACCTTTCTCGTTTAAAAAAAAAAGGGTTCCGATACAGTTATTGGGAAAACCAGGTGAAATGTTCATGCTCTGCAGATGAATCGAGGTTGTCGACTCATATTAGTTTACCAGTCGATTGCGCTACTTTGAACATAAATTAATGTTGTATTCATGAAATAGGTTTAGACATGAAGAGGTTCGAAGGATTTTTAGCAGTTGGTAATAAGTTAGGGTTAGAAGGAAAGGAATTACTTGCATTTGCGGAAGACCAAGAGGCTAAAGCATTAGAACAGGATAAAATAGATCGTGATGAAAGACAGAAGGAAAGAGATCATGACAAAGAAATGAAAGAATGCGATCTTAAAATTGCAGAAAAGAGTAACACAGTTAACACTACTTCAGTCAGCAATGCGAAACCAAGTAGCAATGTAAAAAAGCCTAGGTTACCTGCGTTCCAAGATAGGAAGGATGACTTGGATGCTTACATAAAGCGATTCGAAAGATTTGCCACTACAGCAGGTTGGCCAGAAAATGAATGGGCCACAACTTTAAGTACCTTATTGACTGGTAGGGCATTAGAGTTGTACTCGAGATTGCCAATTGAAAAAGCTGATAACTACAAAGAACTAAAATTAGCACTCCTTCATAGGTATGATTTTACGGAGGAAGGGTTTCGCACTAAATTTAGAACCGCTCGGGTAGACGAAGGAGAGAAGTATAGTCAGTTTGCTGAACGCATAGCTGGATATTTAAATAGATGGATAGAGTTAGCTGAGGTTGAGAAAGCGTATGATGCCCTAGTTGACCTCCTGGTAAGGGAGCAAATGCTTTCATCCTATCCAAAAGACCTAGTCGTTTTTCTGCGAGAAAGAAAGCCAAAAAGTGTTAAAGAAATGACTACATATGCAGATCAGTATGGCCTTGCTCATGATATTGGTAACCGAACAGACAAACCTAAGACGGCATATAGACGGGCCCTAGTCCATCAGGTAGATTCGAAGTCTAGTAGTAACTATAGTAAGCCTATGAACCCAGACAAGACTATCACAGAGAAAGATTGTTATGTTTGTGGAGGAAAAGGCCATATAGCAAGACATTGTAGGTACAGATACAAGTCCCTAGCTTATCAAAACAAGAATAAAGTCGCTGGACTAGATGTAGTTGAACAAAAGATAAATGCAAGGACTGATAGCTCAAGTCCGCCCTTAGGGGCATGTATTCAAATAAGCCCTTGCCAACATGTTACCTTATCTTCAGGCAGGCACATAAAGTTAGCTTGTGGCAGCGAACTCCCAATAGTTAGCGCTGCATGTACATTAGGAAGTAACATGCCGGTCGTTCAAGGACTAGTAGGCGATCAGATAGTTGAAGTACTAAGAGACACCGGCTGTAGTACAGCCGTAGTTAAACGTAGTCTGGTAGAAGTAAGTCAGCTATTACCAGAAGAGAAACAGTGCGTATTAATAGACGGAACAGTTCGTAAATTTCCAGCCGCTCAAGTAACAATAGATACGCCATATTATCAGGGTAACATCGTAGCACTGTGTATTGACCGACCACTATATGGTCTGATATTAGGGAATATACCAGGCGTTAGAGAGGCTGTAGATCCAGACCCAAACTGGCAGCTTCCAGTACTAGACACTAGAGATAAACTAGAGAGCAAAGGTACTGAAATTGGAGCAGTAGAGACAAGAAGTCAAAAAGTAAAAAAGGACCGACCATTTTCTTCACTTAGAGTACCAGCTTGTAAAAATATCGCAAGTAGAGAGCAGTTTACTAAGGCTCAGAGAAATGATAACACGCTTGATAAGTTTTGGAAGTTTGCAGAAGATGGATCAGTGCGGAAAACGGGTTTTGCAAACGAGGTCAAGTTTGTAGTCGATAAGGGTACGCTAGTAAGGGAATTTATGTCACCTAAGGTTAACAATGGAAGACTGTTTAGACAACTGTTAGTACCTGTACAGTACAGAGATCAGGTTATGGAAGTAGCTCATGACACTACCATGTCGGGTCACTTAGGTGCCAAGAAAACTAGTGATCGTGTGTTAGCTAATTTCTACTGGCCAGGCATATTAGATGAAATAAAACGGTACTGTGCGTCGTGTGACATTTGTCAAAAGACAGTCTCCAAAGGAAAAGTAGGCAAAGTTCCGCTAGATGAAATGCCATTGATAGACACTCCTTTCCGTAGAATAGCAGTTGACATTGTAGGACCAATCCACCCTATTACCGACAGTGGTAATCGGTATATCTTAACCATTGTAGACTATGCAACACGTTACCCGGAGGCAGTTCCCCTCCCTAAGATTGAAACAGAACGGGTCGCAGAAGCATTACTTAATGTTTTCTCACGTGTTGGTGTACCACAAGAAATACTTACAGACCTAGGTACACAGTTCACTTCTGAAGTTATGAAGGAAGTTAGTAGATTAATCTCAGTGAGACAGCTTCATACAACACCATATCATCCTATATGTAATGGTCTGTGTGAAAGATTTAATGGCACAATGAAACGTATGTTGCGACGCATGTGCTCAGAACGCCCAAAGGACTGGGATAGATATCTACCCGCCCTTTTATTTTCCTATAGAGAAGCGCCACAAGAGAGCTTAGGGTTTTCCCCTTTTGAACTTTTATATGGTCGTACAGTTAGAGGTCCCCTATCGATAATTAGAGAACTTTGGTTAAAGGAAGATAATCAGGAAGAGGTAAAGACTACATATGAGTACGTAGTAGATTTGAGAAATAGATTAGAAAGAACTTGTCAGTTAGCTCAAGACGAACTCTCAAAATCTGCCAAAAGATACAAAAAATATTATGACGTAAGATCCAGAGAGAGAAAGTTCAGTGAGGGTGATAAAGTTCTCGTACTCTTACCCACTGATACTAATAAATTGTTGGTTCAGTGGCAAGGACCTTTTCAAGTAACCAAGAAAGTTGGTAAAAATGATTATATGATAGACAGAAATGGCAAAGATAAAATCTATCACGCTAACTTGCTGAAGAAATATGTAACCAGAGAAGTCAAAGATGAAATTACATATGCCATTGCGTATTTGGAAATTATAAGTACAGGCATAGTAGATGAATATCATGAGGGAGAATTGGAAGAAGTAGAATTTCCACCAGTAGAACCGAAAGAAAATATGCATGATGTTCACGTCAGTGAGAAATGCGACAGAAATGAAGCCACTCAGGTTAAAGAATTATTAGAAGAGTTCGAAGATGTATTGACGGACTTACCTGGTAGAACTAATTTGATAGAGTATGATTTAAAACTCACCACGTCAGATCCAATACAATCTAAGCCATATGCTGTACCTCATGCTAAGCGAGATGCACTTAGACAGGAGATTGATGTAATGCTACGCATGGGGGTTATTGAATAATCTACCTCAACTTATGCTTCTCCAATAGTTTTGGTTCCAAAAAGTGATGGGTCATTGCGGTTCTATATTGACTACAGAAAATTAAACTTAATTACCGTTTTTGATCCCGAGCCGATCCCAAATGTTGAAGATTTATTTTCGAAAATTTCCGAGGGCAAATATTTTACGAAATTTGATTTAACCAAGGGGTATTGGCAGATCCCGGTAAAAGAAAGTGACCGAGATAAGACAGCATTTGGTACGTCAGAAGGGGGGCTGTTCCAGTTCACAGTATTACCTTTTGGCACAGTAAATGCTCCCGCAGTGTTTACTCGTATGATGCGGTTGTTACTAGAGAGATGTGACAATGTGGTGAACTACATTGATGACTGTCTGATATATTCAGACTCCTTTGAGTCTCACCTAAAACATGTCCGCTTCGTTTTAGAACGGTTGCGAGAAGTTGGGTTAACAGCAAGACCTAGCAAATGTTTTGTCGCACAAAGGTCGCTTGAGTTCCTCGGTCATGTGGTGGGAGAGGGAAAGCTAAAACCAGTGCCAAGTAAAGTAGATGCAATCCTGAAAGCTAAGGAGCCTCGAACTAAGAAAGAAGTGCGTTCCTTTTTAGGTCTTGTAGGATATTATGGCAAGTTTATTCCAAACTTTTCTGCCATTGTGGCACCAATATCAGACTTGTTAAAGAAAGGAAAATCTAAACAAGTACAATGGAGCGAATCACAAGAATATGCTTTTACCACTCTGAAGGCAAGGCTGGCTTCTGCGCCAATTTTGCAATTGCCCAATCCCGAACTAACGTATATTTTGAAGACGGATGCATCGGATAAAGGCATCGGAGCTGTGTTGATGCAGGAAGTTGAAGGGGAAAAGTTTCCAGTCTGCTACGCAAGCAAAAAATTGCTGCCCAGAGAACAAGCATATTCTGTGATCGAACGCGAATGTCTTGCATTAGTTTGGGCAGTGAAGAAATTCTATGTATATCTATTTGGAAAACAGTTTATCTTAGAAACCGATTATTATCCTTTGGCATATATTGCAAAAGCAAAGTTAAATAATGATCGAGTAATGAGATGGGCATTTGCTTTACAACCCTATAGGTATGTGGTTAGAATTGTAAAAGGTTCATAAAATCATGGTGCTGATTTTCTGAGCAGATGTCAAGTACAAGGGTAATTAGTTTAAATTTAAAAATACTTTTTAAGTTTGAATGTAATGTTGTAGTAAATTCAAATGTTTGGTGACCTATACAGAGAGCTTCATTTAAAATGTACCTTCTTAGGATGGGGATGATTGTCACAAACTTAGAATTAATATATAAATGTCATTTTAAAGTAACATAAATAATTGTACTTAGGCCTAAATCCTGTGGGTGTGACGAAAATCATGTCCTTTCAGTACCACCTTACTATTTTATAGAACCGGCAGCCATCCTTATTTTGTTAATATCCACTGAGCCATTGGGCTGCACCTTTTTGTTTACTAAAGAATCTGTTGTGAATTTAGTTTCCTTATTTGGCTTAAACATGCAAAGGTTTCGTAACATGAGTGAACACGCACAATCTGGATCAATGAATATTCAAATTTATGGTATAAATGAATATTCATTATTGGTGTCGTATATAAAGAAAAGTAAAGGGGTTTGGGAGACACTTAGCAGCTTGACCACCGGCTCGATGATTTTGGGCACTGAGGCCTCTGCCTGTGACCCCACCCTGGAGGTACGGATCTGAGCTCCAATAATGCCGGTCTGATCAGCCGTTGTTTTTGTGTCAATACCGGCTCGGTTAGCCGATGATTTGGAGGACATCCGAGTTGTGATTTCCGAGACTGGGGCCAAGCTGCTAAGTCGCCAAAACCTTTAAGGTTGATTTTTATATAAATAATTTTCTGGGATTTGGGATCTGGTCGGGACGTGGAGAGGCACGACGCCGATTTAGAGGCAAACCTGTCTTGTGGACGTGACGTCATCCGCCGAGGCACGCCAAGGGTCTCTGTTCGGTATAACCGCCGCACGCTCAACCAGCCAACTATACACAACGATCAACAACTGGGTTCGAATTTATCATTTATCTAAATTTACTTGAGTTGTATTACATTTAATTGGTGTTATGTTTATTGTAAGTTTATTGTTAGTAATAATTAAATTATATTAAAAAAAATGTATCTTAATATGTTCCTCCGCTTCATTTTGTTGGTGTGTTCATTTTCCCTGGGGTACCTTTTAACTGTATAACTTTCACGCTGTCCCAATCATGGTGGACGTTGTGACAATGTGGTACTCTGTGTCATGGTTTAATGTTTTAATGTCAACAGTCTTTCTTTTTTGGTTCTAAATACTGTAACATACCGGTACTCAATTATTTTTATTTCACAAATAACGCCTGCGGAATTGTCCGTTGGTATGTTCTGATTCAATGGAGGCGTACGCTGCGTGTTGATCGGGGCTTGCAAGTACATGTTTATTACGTAAGTCGTGTGTACACACATTGCGAACTGTTTATACCTAGTGGCAACAATGATGGCAAACAATTGGTTAAAAAGGCATGCTATCAAGCGATGAACACCTTTGTTTGCTTTGTTATCTCGGGGAATCGAGTTGGAAGTGATTGTATATTATTACAGCACATGTGAAGACACTACGCACTCATGTTAGACTGGTATCCGTATCGCCTCTGGAAGGCTCCCTGCGTCGTGTAAAATTTGAAGAAAAAAAAATTTAATTTAAAAAAATCCACTCAAGACACAAAACAATAGGTCTATATGTCTGTATTTTCACAATTTTTCTATATACGACACAATATAATCAGAAACATTTGTACAGACCCATTGTCTTGAATCATAAAAGTAAAAATACCCATGTAATATTTAAAATAACTAAAAACGTTTTAAACTAATTTACAATCTGTCCCACTGTGTCACACTTGTCAATGGAGGGCTGTAGGACAACAAACCTTTTGACAAATTCGATGCAATCAAGTGTTGTCTGTCGATGTTTATTGTAATTTTATTTTCAAAAATGTACTTTTTCCAAATGATGATGATGACGATGACGACAAGTAGTTTCCCAGCATTTCCAGTTTTTGGATGGCAAATGGATGGTGGTTTAAAGGGATGAGTTTATTGTGCATTCAGAATGCAATTCTCGGCATTTTTCCTTGAAAAGTATTGATGCCACTCAAAAGAGTAGTTAAAATATTAAAAGTACCAGTCACAAAGTGGTCCGTTTTCCCTTATTTAGCATTCGGGTAAAATGGACCTTCTGAATTACTTTACAAATAAACACTCGAGTTGTTCCATTTTACTACATTTCATTTCCTAACTATTCTACATGACCCCCATTCCCTCGTATCAAAATAATCCATTTTGATTTGGTATGCTCATTGTTTTTATGGCAGCTGTTAATTTAACATACATGTAGGTGCAATTAAATTTCATTTTTTCACTGGTAAATCCATTGGAAAATCTGGGCTTCTGATATTGTAAAACATTAAATAAAAAATTAAATATGTGTTTGCGATTTATTGTCAACTTCTTATTGCCGAATTGATTTAAATTATATCATGTGACCACTTCTAGTACATTTTGGGAATCCAATATGGCCGTGGCGCTATGTTAAAATGCAAATTAAATCCTTTTCTATTAATGTTCAAGTTTATGTATCACGTTTTTGAGGAATTTTCTTGCTCAACGATTGAGTTAATTACATACATATACAGGCGTAACTGTGAAGTACAACTGGTGTGGTTTTATTGACAATTATTTAAATTTTGGATAAAGTATTGATAATTTTGGATTTGGCTCAAATTTACCCACAATCTTGATAAGTGTGACTTAAGTTCATAACTGCCGTCATGTTATTTTATTCACCACGATATATGTGCCAAATTCTAAGACCAACTGATACGTGCAGGAAAATATAAGAGAAATACATTTTTTGACAAAACATTTAAACAAATTAGAGTAGTACCCCTTCCCCAACGGCAGCTACCATACGGGAATTTTTTTAATGTCAATTAATCAATTTAGTTCCAGACCACATCCCCCGCTAGGCGAGGTGTCAAGAACAATATCAAAGAGGGGAAATATGTCGCACTCCACCTGGAATGCGAGAACGCAACAAAGCACAGGCCCTATGGGATTAATAATTATTTAAGATTTATTGTTATTATCTTTTACGAGTTATCGTGCGCCAAGTCTAAGAAACAAACAAACAAACAAATAAACAAACATGTACACCCCAACACCCAAACAAACAAACAAACAAACACCCCAACACCCCAACAAACAAACAAAATATGCTAAAAACATCGATGCAAAGTGTGTAGCATTGGGACGTAGATACTAACGAAAAACATAATAACAAACTAGAAAAGCAATGTTAGAATTTCAGAGAAAAAAATCATAGAAGTCGTCAATTACCTTATTTGATTATGCTGTACTCGTAGATAAATTTGTACAAATAAATAAGTAAATAAGTAAAATCCCCAGCCGTACATGTAACCCACTGAGCCAACGATTTTTGAAAATTGACGAAAACAAGGTTATAAAGTATGTCAGTAGTGCACCCCTATCGGTTCTACTTCCTAAAATCGGATCTTCATCAAAATCTAGTCGATTGATCCATGTAGAATACTAACAAAATTCAGCAAATTTCATCTGAATTCGTGGAAAAGGTTTTGAGATATCTTGTACAGAATTTAATACCCCCCCCCAAAAAAAAAAAAAACCTTACATATGCAGTTTGTGTGGTACTACCATTGTGTTCCTACTGTCCCATTTATTTAGAATTTATCTTGTGGGGTACACGGAAACAAAGAAAAATTTGTGGGATACCATTGTCCCCATTGTGTCAGTACCCCTCAAGTGGCCTCCTACAAGTACACCCCCACACCCTACACACAAGAGTGAATGCTCCGCCCAACTTACATTGGTGGAGGTAATAAAAAACGCCGACCCACCAAACCCACCTATTTGAAGTGATTAAGAGGCGTTCCAGTTTTGTAAAATTTTCCTCCAACACAAAATTCAGTACCTTCTATCATCTGATTTCTGGATCCACCCGGACGCATGTATTAAATTAATATTGTTTGTTTATTTTCAAGGGATGTCAGGAATAATCCACTCAATATCATACATAGCAGGGCCTTCGATGGACTTACGCAACTAAGAATCCTGTAAGACACTGTTCTTCTCTGTTTGATAATAGTTGTCGGCATATTTCCCAGTGGGCACACAATGTTATTTCAACGTTGAATGTTGTTTTTTCGACGTCGCGACGTCATTTCAAACAACATTCATCGTTGAAATAACGTTGTGTGCCTATTTCAAACCCAGTTGGGTTTGATATGTGATGAAGTGTGGTTAAAAACGGGCAACAGACGTAATTAATCAGACGTAATTAATCAGACGTAATTAATCAACACATTGCATGACATCTTTAATTTTCTCTGTCTTAAATTAGGTTTGGATGAGTAAATGTTCGTTATTTTACATTGTTTATTTACCAGGGTACTGATCAGACTTAACACATCCACTGATGATGACCCAATTGATGTCCAAGATGGAGCTCTAAATGACCTTGTGAACCTCAATAACCTGTAAGTGAATGATGAAACCGCTCGGACACGGTTAATACTAATTCATAAGAAACTTCCTTTGCCTTGAATGAGAACAATGCGTGCGACGTGTGACTGGAAGATGTATCGCACGTGTTTTGATAAGACGACACACAAAATAAAATTAATAAAGTTAATGAATTTTGAAAGATATTTGTTGTTACGCGAAAATACTAAATTGATGAAATTCGGATGTCGGAAACTACAAATAAAAGCAATGTTTCAAATGTACTTGATTCTGGCCAATCGGAAGACTGACCACGCCCTCGACCCGTTACATATAATAAATTGTGTGGTCACGTGCAGCCTGAGGATTAAAACGCAGGGTACCGCCTTTTATTAATATGGGTTTTGAGTTTTACTGGTGCTAATCCTTCAGGGATTTTTTGGGGTTCATTTTCTCCAATGAGTGAGACATCTTTAAACTAATAAGGGTATCTTTGGTTATTCTTGTTTTGTTGTATATTTGTTAAGACTGATATTAACACTTTATCTTGTCTGTATTTAGCCCGTTATCTTGCAGGCCTATTTAGCCCGTTATCTTGTAGGCCTATTTAGTCCTTTATCTTGTCTATATTTACCCCCCATTGTGATATTTATTTATAAAATCTCCATCAGAACGCTTCGACCGATCACGTTAAAAATGTATTTCTTTAGCTTTAGAACACCTCAACCCCCTCATATCCAAACGACTTTGGGTCTTCATGGTGTCATGGTATCATTGAATTTCTATGGTTTTTGGTGGCGAATACCAGATTTCTGATACATTGAATAATTATTTGTTTTAGGGTTTGTTGTCAACTTTCAAACGGGAGAAAATTTAGTCATGTGACCAATTCCAATTCTTTCTGTGAATCTAATAATGTCAACCATTGCGTTTAAACCACACTCGAACAGCACTGGGTACGGCTAATTCTCGCTAAAAATCATTCAATGTATGATGACTAAATTTAAGTTACTATTCAATAAAGATGATTCATTCCCTTTATGTAGAAAAAAATACTAAATAATAAAAATAATCAATTTGACCAGTGTTCCGCGGCTCCTCACAGCGTGTTTTGCAAAATCCCCGCGTTGTCAGTCTCATGCATATATTTATTTTTCATTTGATGACGTCTATTGAGGGGCCCTCCCGTAAAGCGAGTTGCTGATGAGCCGTACTATACTATGCAAGTTGCATAGATCGCGTGAGCAAAAAGCTCTGAAAATGTCGGAAAGTAGCAAATCATGGGCGGAATATAGCGTTGACGAGAAAGAAGTGTTCCCTTTCAGTAATTCTGATGATAATAACGATGATTCTAGCACCAGAGGGAGTTCTACAGAAGAGAAAAAGGGCTACGAAAGTGACGAGTCATGCAGTCCCGTCAAGGATTCGTGCAGCAGACGCCATAGCGATTGGAGGCACTCGCTGCTGCAGCCACAGCCACAGCCACAGCCGGAGAAAACGAGAACGAAGACGATGTAGATTTCTAAGGTCGACTGCCTAATACAGCATGGCAAATCCCCACAATCATTGAAAAACCATGACAACAAAATCATGCATAGAAATATCACTGTTTATTGTACTTTATTTTTCACGCTATGGTTGATGGGTTGTTCTTAAACCCCCTCGACCCCCACGACCCCCACGACCCACGACCCACGACCCACGACCCACGACCCACGACCCCTCGACCCCACGACGTACGCTCATATAAACGAAGCACATGTACTCGTGGAATTCACTACCACCAGTGCAGAACGAATGTATGTATGTATTTCGCAATGCCCATGCGCAAGCATGTCGCATGGCTGGCCGGCCTGCGCCAGAATCAAATTGTATCCCAAATGGGAACCTGTTTACGGCCCGAGTTCGAAAATGGTTAGCTGCTGTTGCGTCGTTTGCTGCATGACGACCTGTCGTCGCGAAATCAACTAATTTATAATGCTGCCACAAGCCAAATTATTCCGTTCCCGAGTAGATAATTTCATATTCTATCAAAAAAATTGCATACTTATGTCGGATTTTTGCTAGTTGGGTGAGGGCGCAGTTTTTGGCAACGTTCTTCCTACAACTCATTACGGTCGTAGAAGGATATCGCTTCCAAGACGGCCGCATGGCTTTCCGGCATCCTGATTGGTCAATAAGCATTACATCACAAACTGGCATGCGCGCACAGCCCCGAATGTACATTTTACTTGATGGACGTGGACAAAAATCCCAACTATTTTGTCTGTCAACATTTTAGCAAAACATAATTATTTCTCATTTAATAACCTATTTTATATTATTCTATTTCAGAATTAGACTTTTGGAGGAGAAAAGGATTTAGTTATTTTGCTGTCCATTCGATCCTCCGGAGCTCCGTTTGTTCACGTTCAGTAGTACGGGCGTGCAGCGGGCGTATTCGAACACATATTCCGATTTGGGACACGATATGATTCTGAGCGCGCGTACGTCGTGGGGGTCGAGGGGGTCGAGGGGGTCGTGGGGGTCGTGGGGGTCGAGGGGGTTTAAGAACAACCCATGGTTGATGGATGGTCCAAGCAATTCAGATTGTGTACGTGATGTTTACACTGTATACATGTATAGGCCTACATACTAATAAACTATCACCTCATAAACAATAATTCTCATCAATTTTCTTATTAATTTCTCATGAATTTTTGGAAAAACAATGATTAGAATTAAAATAATGGTATTGGGTCAAATTGTTGTTGTCCTCTTTCGGCTGATCCCGTTAGGGGTCGCCACAGCGGATCATGATCTGCATATTTGATTTGGCATAGGTTTTACGCCGGATGCCCTTCCTGACGCGAACCTCCAATTTATCCGGGCTTGGGACCGGCACTAAAGCATGCACTTGCTTGTGCATCCCCAGTGGCTGGGTTCAATTCGACTCTCACAGCAATTATGGTAAAGTGTCTTGCTCGAAGACACAAGCACCATGTTTTTTTTCTTTCACAGGAACTGTGTCATCCAGCCATTATTAACGGTGCTCCTGCAGTCAGTGTGTCATCCAGTTATTATTAACGGTGCTCCTGCAGTCAGTGTGTCATCCAGTTATTATTAACGGTGCTCCTGCAGTCACTGTGTCATCCAGTTATTATTAACAGTGCTCCTGCAGTCAGTGTGTCATCCAGCCATTATTAACAGTGCTCCTGCAGTCAGTGTGTCATCCAGTTATTATTAACGGTGCTCCTGCAGTCACTGTGTCATCCAGTTATTATTAACAGTGCTCCTGCAGTCAGTGTGTCATCCAGTTATTATTAACAGTGCTCCTGCAGTCAGTGTGTCATCCAGTTATTATTAACGGTGCTCCTGCAGTCACTGTGTCATCCAGTTATTATTAACAGTGCTCCTGCAGTCAGTGTGTCATCCAGTTATTATTAACAGTGCTCCTGCAGTCACTGTGTCATCCAGTTATTATTAACAGTACTCCTGCAGTCAGTGTGTCATCCAGCCATTATTAACAGTGCTCCTGCAGTCACTGTGTCATCCAGCCATTATTAACAGTGCTCCTGCAGTAGTGTGTCATCCAGCCATTATTAACAGTGCTCCTGCAGTCAGTGTGTCATCCAGTTATTATTAACAGTGCTCCTGCAGTCAGTGTGTCATCCAGTTATTATTAACAGTGCTCCTGCAGTCAGTGTGTCATCCAGTTATTATTAACAGTGCTCGTGCAGTCAGTGTGTCATCCAGCCATTATTAACAGTGCTCCTGCATGTCAGTGTGTCATCCAGTTATTATTAACGGTGCTCCTGCAGTCAGTGTGTCATCCAGCCATTATTAACAGTGCTCCTGCAGTCACTGTGTCATCCAGTTATTATTAAAAGTGCTCCTGCAGTCAGTGTGTCATCCAGCCATTATTAACAGTGCTCCTGCAGTCACTGTGTCATCCAGTTATTATTAAAAGTGCTCCTGCAGTCAGTGTGTCATCCAGTTATTATTAACGGTGCTCCTGCAGTCAGTGTGTCATCCAGTTATTATTAACGGTGATCCTGCAGTCAGTGTGTCATCCAGTTATTATTAACAGTGCTCCTGCAGTCAGTGTGTCATCCAGTTATTATTAACAGTGCTCCTGCATTCAGTGTGTCATCCAGCCATTATTAACAATGCTCCTGCAGTCAGTGTGTCATCCAGCCATTATTAACAATGCTCCTGCAGTCAGTGTGTCATCCAGTTATTATTAACAGTACTCCTGCAGTCAGTGTGTCATCCAGTTAGTATTAACAGTGCTCATGCAGTCAGTGTGTCATCCAGCCATTATTAACAGTGCTCCTGCAGTCACTGTGTCATCCAGCCATTATTAACAGTGCTCCTGCAGTCACTGTGTCATCCAGTTATTATTAACAGTGCTCCTGCAGTCAGTGTGTCATCCAGTTATTATTAACGGTGCTCCTGCAGTCAGTGTGTCATCCAGTTATTATTAACGGTGCTCATGCAGTCAGTGTGTCATCCAGCCATTATTAACATTGCTCCTGCAGTCAGTGTGTCATCCAGCCATTATTAACAGTGCTCCTGCAGTCAGTGTGTCATCCAGCCATTATTAACGGTGCTCCTGCAGTCAGTGTGTCATCCAGCCATTATTAACAGTGCTCCTGCAGTCAGTGTGTCATCCAGTTATTATTAACAGTGCTCCTGCAGTCACTGTGTCATCCAGTTATTATTAACAGTGCTCCTGCAGTCAGTGTGTCATCCAGCCATTATTAACAGTGCTCCTGCAGTCAGTGTGTCATCCAGTTATTATTAACGGTGCTCCTGCAGTCACTGTGTCATCCAGTTATTATTAACAGTGCTCCTGCAGTCAGTGTGTCATCCAGTTATTATTAACAGTGCTCCTGCAGTCAGTGTGTCATCCAGCCATTATTAACAGTACTCCTGCAGTCACTGTGTCATCCAGCCATTATTAACAGTGCTCCTGCAGTCAGTGTGTCATCCAGTTATTATTAACAGTGCTCCTGCAGTCAGTGTGTCACCCAGTTATTATTAACAGTGCTCCTGCAGTCAGTGTGTCATCCAGTTATTATTAACAGTGCTCCTGCAGTCAGTGTGTCATCCAGCCATTATTAACAGTGCTCCTGCAGTCAGTGTGTCATCCAGTTATTATTAACGGTGCTCCTGCAGTCAGTGTGTCATCCAGCCATTATTAACAGTGCTCCTGCAGTCACTGTGTCATCCAGTTATTATTAAAAGTGCTCCTGCAGTCAGCGTGTCATCCAGCCATTATTAACAGTGCTCCTGCAGTCACTGTGTCATCCAGTTATTATTAAAAGTGCTCCTGCAGTCAGTGTGTCATCCAGTTATTATTAACGGTGCTCCTGCAGTCAGTGTGTCATCCAGTTATTATTAACGGTGCTCCTGCAGTCAGTGTGTCATCCAGTTATTATTAACGGTGCTCCTGCAGTCAGTGTGTCATCCAGTTATTATTAACAGTGCTCCTGCATTCAGTGTGTCATCCAGCCATTATTAACAATGCTCCTGCAGTCAGTGTGTCATCCAGCCATTATTAACAATGCTCCTGCAGTCAGTGTGTCATCCAGTTATTATTAACAGTGCTCCTGTAGTCAGTGTGTCATCCAGTTAGTATTAACAGTGCTCCTGCAGTCAGTGTGTCATCCAGCCATTATTAACAGTGCTCCTGCAGTCACTGTGTCATCCAGCCATTATTAACAGTGCTCCTGCAGTCACTGTGTCATCCAGTTATTATTAACAGTGCTCCTGCAGTCAGTGTGTCATCCAGTTATTATTAACGGTGCTCCTGCAGTCAGTGTGTCATCCAGTTATTATTAACGGTGCTCATGCAGTCAGTGTGTCATCCAGCCATTATTAACAGTGCTCCTGCAGTCAGTGTGTCATCCAGCCATTATTAACAGTGCTCCTGCAGTCAATGTGTCATCCAGTTATTATTAACAGTGCTCCTGCAGTCAGTGTGTCATCCAGCCATTATTAACGGTGCTCCTGCAGTCAGTGTGTCATCCAGCCATTATTAACAGTGCTCCTGCAGTCAGTGTGTCATCCAGTTATTATTAACAGTGCTCCTGCAGTCACTGTGTCATCCAGTTATTATTAACAGTGCTCCTGCAGTCAGTGTGTCATCCAGCCATTATTAACAGTGCTCCTGCAGTCACTGTGTCATCCAGCCATTATTAACAGTGCTCCTGCAGTCAGTGTGTCATCCAGCCATTATTAGCAGTGCTCCTGCAGTCAGTGTGTCATCCAGCCATTATTAACAGTGCTCCTGCAGTCAGTGTGTCATCCATTTATTATTAACAGTGCTCCTGCAGTCAGTGTGTCATCCAGCCATTATTAACGGTGCTCCTGCAGTCAGTGTGTCATCCAGCCATTATTAACAGTGCTCCTGCAGTCAGTGTGTCATCCAGCCATTATTAACAGTGCTCCTGCAGTCAGTGTGTCATCCAGCCATTATTAACAGTGCTCCTGCAGTCAGTGTGTCATCCAGTTATTATTAACAGTGCTCCTGCAGTCAGTGTGTCATCCAGTTATTATTAACAGTGCTCCTGCAGCCAGTGTGTCATCCAGCCATTATTAACAGTGCTCCTGCAGTCACTGTGTCATCCAGTTATTATTAACAGTGCTGCTGCAGTCAGTGTGTCATCAAGTTATTATTAACGGTGCTCCTGGAGTCAGTGTGTCATCCAGTTATTATTAACGGTGCTCCTGCAGTCAGTGTGTCATCCAGTTATTATTAACAGTGCTCCTGCAGTCAGTGTGTCATCCAGTTATTATTAACGGTGCTCCTGCAGTCAGTGTGTCATCCAGTTATTATTAACAGTGCTCCTGCAGTCAGTGTGTCATCCAGCCATTATTAACGGTGCTCCTGCAGTCAGTGTGTCATCCAGCCATTATTAACAGTGCTCCTGCAGTCAGTGTGTCATCCAGCCATTATTAACGGTGCTCCTGCAGTCACTGTGTCATCCAGTTATTATTAACAGTGCTCCTGCAGTCAGTGTGTCATCCAGTTATTATTAAAGAGTATTTGCTATAAAGAAATGCCGAAGACTTTAGAAAAGATGACAGTCTATCTCCACTCCACCATGGTGTTTTTGAAACAGCCGATCTCCAGTACTGGGCTGCCTTGATCCCAACGTATTACATACTTGCCATTGGCAAGTTCTCCAGAAAACTGGAGAACATCTGATTGGTTGAATCCCCAAATATATGAATTTTCATAAATCAACTGCACGTGTACAATCTGAATGGAAAATTCTAGAAGAGCTCCTATATACACGTGTACACGGAGCTCTTCTCAGCGAAGCTTCCATTACGATTGCAGGCTAGGTAGGCCTGCAGTGTATTTTTTAAGTATTCGAGCGACAGCGCGAAAACCTCGGTTTTTAGGTGTTCGTGCGACACCGTGAACACCTCTTAAAATTGTACGTGTTTCTTCTCCTTTTCTACTCAATGAGACTTATCGAACAAAAACTAGAGCTCAAGTGTTTGTTAGAACAAACACACGGTGTTCGTGTCAACTTCCGGTTCAATCAAATTATCATCGATGATATCAATCATAATTTGAACTTCCTGTTTAGACCGGAAGTAAAGGTCATATATATGACATAATGAAAATCCCTCATGATCATCAAAAAATAACGTTACCAAACATTTTTTTAAAGATAAGATGTCACTTATCATTTTATTCACAGAAGTCATATTCAAATTTCCTATGGTTTCTGAGATATAAACCCGCCGCCAGAGAGCGCTGTGATAGGTGATGACGTCATCAGTCACATTTTTGAAAAGGTCACATGTCAATAGTAATTTCGTACACGGAAGGCACGCCCAATCATATTTTACAAAGGTGTATCATCTTTTATTATAACAATATCAATTTCATATTTAAAAGTACTACCAATTTTGCTTAAGAATGTGTTGAATTTGAACTTCCTGTTTGGACCTGAAGTAAAGGTCAGATCAGGTGATTTGAAGGTCATATATATGACACAATAAAACTTCCTTATGATCATAAAAAATAACGTTAGTACCTGCTTTGGTTCAATATCTGAGATTGGAAATTATTCCCTTTTTAAAAATGCCACTAGGGGCGCTGTGAACTTTGATAACGTCACCAAACATATTTTTAAAAGAATATCACTAATCACTTTATTCGCAGAAGTTATATTCAAATTTCCTATGGTTTTTGAGATAGACAATTGTTATTTTTCTAACCCCGCCGCCAGAGGCCCTGTGACAGGTGATGACGTCATCAGTCACATTTTTGAAAAGGTCACGTGTCAATAGTAATTTCGTCCATGGAAGGCACGCCCAAATATCATATTATGGACTCTATATAAGTGCTTCATAATATTTTTTTCACTTTATAATAAACTTCCGGTTTGGACTGGAAGGGAAGGTCAGATTGGGTCAAGATCTGTAAGATGATGCAAAGATTGTGTGATTATCTTTTGTGGTTCATGAGATATAATTTGTTGAAATATTAAAATTGGATTTTAGTGTATTTCGATATCTGATGACGTCACCACGACGTCACAACTTTACCTGAAACTAAATGTCATAACGTTATTTACTATACTACATGTTATGGTCTAAGTATGTGTCAAGTATTCTGACTCATTTTATTTAAATGTTGGTAATTTTGCATTTCATCATAAATAGTTTAACCTAGTTAATAATGGAATCGTCTACCAAGGTTTTAGGAGCGCTCTCATTGGCCATACCTACGGCAACTCAAACGTAGGCGCAGCAAGTATTTATGGAGGTTTGTGTAATCCCCTCCCACCCCAAATGTTAAAGGGGGACTGACATGGATTTAAATAAAACAGTTAAATATGTGATCGTTTTATTATTTTATATCAGTAAAAGATCAATACAATTTTTGTTTTGTGTTTTTATTGTTTTTGAGAGTGTTATTTTCCATTGTAAAAATGCCCCCCACTTTTACGCCCTGCACGGAGGAGCTGTTCGTGACGTCATGTCGGGAAGAGAAATTCGGCTCAAAACTTGGCTCAAAATGATCGCTGCACAAAACTATGTGAGCCGATGGACCTGACCACTTTACTCTTGTCAGTCGAACTTTGCTCGTCCAAATACGGCGATTTTTGGGTCACTTGGGAACAGATGAAGGCTAACACCGTCTTTGGTGGTGTTGCTGCATCCTGCAGAAACACATCTTCCCGGCATTTTATTAGTTCCGGAAACAAAAATCACGGAAGAAATGAAATCGACGCTACGTGTGTGAAACGTTTGTATGTATATGTACATCATGTACACATCGGATCTTCCCGACCTTACGTCACATATCTTATGCAAATGAAGCTTCCACCAAACACTTCAAACATTGTTTTAAAATACTTGTACTCATAAATCAATGATTAAATAGACACAGGTGGGTCTCAAAAACAATATTTTATTACAAAACGCCTTAAGTACACACACAATAAAGGATGTCAGTCCCCCTTTAAGGATTCCCAGCTGAATTTGACATGATGGTGGCTTAAACAATGAGCTTCAGAGACCCCTTACCAAAATATTTTCAAATTTATCTTTCGTTTTTCTTTACATTACAGTTAACAAATCCTTGACAAGTAAAACTTAATGATACTTTATCCCCATAGTGATAACTAGTGTACTACAAGTGCTAAAAAGGAGAAATAACTGTATCCATTAATTCATGTGCGCATGATATGCATCCAAGTACAGCGCCCTCTAGAGGTAGTTTCCATGGCAACGAATGACATCATCTTGACGACATATAAATGAACATTTATTGTGCCAAGGTTGATTCATGTAGGTCAAAGCATGTTCGAGAAATAAAAGATTATTCAATATGTAGTGATATGGACGTCCACCTAAGCTTAATACCATGGGGGCTAAAACAAAAGTCCCCCAGAGATAGAATTTTTTTTTAAAAAACATCTAAGTTAAAACATTTTGTGGTTACTTTAGACATAGACAAACCCATTTAAGGCATAAATTACTTAAAACCCTGCGGAGTGCCATGGCGCTGTTATTGAGAGTAGATTTGTAAACAAAATTTAATTACTCCGTTCATGCTCACCCCAAATTTCTCAAATTCCGTAAGTTCACTGTTGAGGTATCCCCAAATCGCATGGTAAATTCTCATTAGCCTGCTTTGAACCCTTGACCCAAAAAATCCTACTGCAAAAAGCATGGTCCCATAGGACCGTGTACAAATCCTGCATGGTCCCATAGGACCGTGTACAAATCCTGATGCCATCTGTCAACACACAAGGGCATTGACTTCGGCTCTGAGCGGCTTATCAAAAGCTATCAGTTACCCACTATATTGTGCCTGACCATGAATCCAGACATGCTGGCACCCTCAGCCATTGGATGAGAGATTTTTATTCCTATAACTGCTATGGGTACACATAATAGGGTATATTTTATGTCGATTTGGAGTAGGGGAAAAAGCGTTATCAGAACTAAAATAAACATCAACCTAAAGGGCCCTTACATTTTATTTTTTTGCTTCAAATTGTTGTCTAGGGTCTAGAGGACCTCTAGGCATCTGTTAAAACCATTGGCAGTTGGTAGTGTTCAACGCAACAGAAGTTATAGCGCCCTTTCACACCTACTGTAAAAAAAAACGCGATGCAACCGCGGTGTGAGTATAAGTGTCATGGGGCGTCGCAGGGTTTTAATTATTTTGGTCTTGATGAAAATATAAAAACTAAATGACTTATGAGATATTTTTCTTAAAGTCCCAATAATTAAATATGTATAAATTACATGCATTTATAGCGCCCTCTAGCAGTCGTTGTGATGAGAACTGATGATGTCATCAAGACAACATTAATTGTACCAAGTTACATTATAATAGGTCAAAGTATGATGGAGTAATGGCGAGATGTTTGATTTTCTTCCACTCCTAGTGCTATGAATTATCAGCTCGGCTCATTGTGAGGGCAAACAAATAGTGGGCCAGAACAGATAGTGCAACCAAAAATGTTCAATGTTAACATCTTTTTTCGTGTTTAGGACATCCAAAGGAACAACAAATATCAGTGGCGGTGGGTTATGGGGATGAGGGGTGCACGATAGACCCCTCCAGCCCACAGACTATAAACAATGCGTTAACATTATTCAAGTCTGTATATTCAGCCAAACTTACGTGATCAATGCTGCACATTGGGGGCGCTATAAATAACGCTTATGACAAACTGCAAGGAGCACAGACAGATATACGGTATCCCCGGATAGAGTCCACACAGCACGTATAGTGCATAGCGTGGATCTAGTTGTGAATTGCGAACTCGTACGTTCAAACTCAAACAACAACCTTGATTCTTCTTTAATCGGAATCCTGATGGAAATTTCTCATAAGTATAATAATAAGTATAATTCCACATACAGTATAATAACTTGTGGTCTAGATAAAAAAAAAATTAAAAATCTATTCTAGGGGGATGGGGCTGGCAAAACAAATTGTATGGTTGTATGAGTTTATAATTGTTTGTATTTAATCTTTTATTTTTTGTATAATTCTGTATTTTTTATTGATATTCTTGTTTTTAAATTGACTGGGAAAACAAATTTCATGTTTTTACATGACGAATTGAATTGAATTGAATTGAATTGTGGGCCGTTAATTTTAATGATGACCAATCAAATGCCCCTAGCTTTGACCGCGTTCGATCACACACAATTTATGTACGTGACATTATAGTGAGCATGGTTGCTGGGCCAACCAGTAACCAATGAGAGCATGTCTTTCGTTTTTAAATTAAGTATATTTGCTCAGCCTTGAATGTTGGCAAATACAGAAGGATCAAGGCGCGACGACGAATGTATTATGTAGCCTTTATGTACATGTGTATGCATATGGATCTGTGTGCACACATGTACTGTTACCATGTGAGCTGTAGTCCAGTTGGGATGGCTACAGGATAGCTAAGAGGGGCAACATTATGCGATCAAACCGTTCCGTCGCGCCTTCGTCAAGGCTACTCTTTATCATGTGGTCTTTTTCAATTAAACAACCTCTACTTCTTTTCTAATTACACTAATTAGAACTAATTACAACTCAATAGAGAATTTCACTTGGTGTCAACGCAATTAGTCTTACTTAAAACAAATCAATAAAATTACCATAGTCAAAATATGATCTGTCTAAGATGTTGTTTTAATGAAACAAACTGATTTAGGATTCCATTAATATGGAATATCAAATAATACATTGTGAAATTAACAATTAAAATATATATAATAATAAATTAGATAATTGAAAACTGTCATAAAACTTCAAATGTTGTTTGTTCACTGCATACACGAACTTCCTACTTGTTTCAATGCTAGAGGAGTTGACATACAATATTGTTGATGACAACCTTCTAAGATCACATCAAAGTTTTGTTTTTTATGTAAAGAATAGCCTCGTATCGCTAATCACGACATCAGTTATTTGTTTGTATGGCTGGAAATACTGCTTTCACCATGTGTCATTTTGAGATTTCCTGAAATAAAATAATGCTATCAGAAATATACATGTATATATATTCAATAATGTAACAAAACAGTGGTCTCAAAACATAATTCACTTCATGATAGAGGGAAAAGTAGTTGATAATAAATAATAATTGTAACTGTAAATTGTGCTATCATTTTAGAAAAAAATTCCAGTTTGAAGTTAGAAAAGAGTACTCTTTTCTAATACCGTGTTAGAATGAATTCAACAAATCCGAATGAAATCTTTACTAAACACATGTCAATAAACAATCTAGATTACTGTAGTTTACCTGGGTTCAAATATTTTTCATTTTTCCGTGGAGGATTTGAATGAGTGTCATTCGAAAGATTTGATAAGTTTCTTTTGATGCTCAGTATATATGCAATAGCCCATCTACCCACAACCATTTCCATTTCCAATTCCACAACCCTGTCAACCCACAATCAATTTTTTTTCTTTTTTGGGGGGTGTTTTTTTATTTTTATTTTTTTAATTTCTTTTTTTAGGAAAACTACAAAACATGAAAGAAAATTGCAAAACACCAATAGTGCAGTTATTTTGTATTATTATTATTTTTTTTTTTTTGTTCACCTATCATAATAATAACGCTATATTTTATGAAGGTTTTTATTGTTTCCGCCGCCGGTGATGTAGGGCTAACCTACAGGTTTCATCAAATAGATGCTCACGTATTCGAGAAAATGAGGAAAACAGTTATAATATTGTATGTTTAACAAAATGTTGCCGAACTTTCGACATATAACAAATCGTGTGAAACTTGCACTCATTCCTTTTGACTCGAATTCAAAAAGGCTTTTTGGCGTACCAAACACGTCACATACAATACTTTGACAATTCTGAAAAACCTTTATACGGTATTGTACATCAACTGGCGTACCAAATACGTCACATAATATTATATAATACTTGGACAATTCTGAAAACCTTTTTACGGCATAGTACCAAACACGTCAGATACTGTATTATACTTACACGCTTTTTCGAGCTATATCACAAATGCCTATAAACTTCTCGTCCCGTATATACCATTATTATCATCCTAAAAATGTCTTGTTAATTTGTATATATAGGTTTTCCCGGCCATTTTCAACATTTCTTTATTCATTTTAACGCCTGGCTCATTCAATTTAGATTGAAAGTGAAAAATCGTGCAGAGCGTTATTCAACAATTACAAAGAATCATTCAATCTCGCTATCCGAGCATTCTATCGCGGTTTAGCTGTATTCAAATTAAAAGTATAGCATTGATCATTCAATTTCGTCTGAACAGGAGCAAGGGGTTGATCGAGCATTCAATTCCATTAATGGGCAAACATATTCCACATTTTTCTAGTCATATTTTAAGACATTCCTGCATATCCGTATTCCTATATAAAAGCCTGGGCTCTCTCAGCGTAATCATATCAAACGTCTCCAATCAGTGTGTGCACACCTTTATATCTCTCTCTTAATTAAGTGTTCAGACATAAAGATGGCGGCCAGTCGACATTACAGTAGGGTACAAAATGTGGATAGGGAGAGATTGATCGACGCATTCGAGAATAACAACGCCGACTATCTAGAGCTAGCAGATACTCTGGGAGTCAAAAGAGCGACTGCAAGGTCCATCGTTGCCAATTATGTTCGCACTGGTCGCCGTCAAAGTCTGCCCAAAGGAGGAGCTCATAACACCAAGATGGACGAGGAATTAATGAACGAGCTACAGCGCATGCTAGACTTGAACCCCCTTCTAACTCTAAAGCAAATGAAGGAAGACCTGAAGCATGCCCTGCCTGAGAAGCCGCATGTTTCTCCCAGCACCATTGCTCGAGCGTTGGATGGCATGTTGATTACCCTGAAGCTAGCAGAAGACGTGCCTGAAGTAAGGAACTCCCCTCGCGTACTTGACATGCGCGTCGAGTACGCCCAGTGGTTTCTCCAACATGGTGTGTTGGCCCACTGCGTCTTCATCGACGAGACAGGCTACAATATCTGGACGAGACGTTCGTTCGGACGAGCCCTTCGTGGAGTCCCAGCTAGAAGAGTGGTCCATGGGCAACGTGGTCGCAATTGCAATGTAACCTTTGCAGTTTCTGGTGAGATAGGACTGGTCCATCATCGCATTGCGTTTGAAACCGTCACAAGAGAGAGGTTTGAGGGGTTCCTGGCGGAAACAGCACGCAAGTGCGAGAATATGTTTCCCCAGGATGAGCCGATCTTTTTCGTCTACGATAACGCCCACCCACACGTGAACGCAGAGCTACCACCAGATGCCCCTCCCCTGATCCAGTTAAAGCGACTCCCTTCCTACTCCCCATTCCTAAACATGACTGAAATGGCTCACTCTGCCTTCAAAGCCGGAGTCAAGAGAGATCTAGCCCTTCCAGAATGGCAACAAAGAGTAGGGGATCGACAAGCCGCAAGCAAGCAGGAATGAACATGCAGGATTGGAGATGTGATCGTCTGATGGAAGTGGCCCAAGAAAACATTGGACAAATTACCCAAGAGAAGTGTTCCCGGTGGTATAACAATTGCCAAACATACATGCCACGATGTCTTGCACGTCAAGAGATTGATGGGTAATTCAGCTTACAAAACCAGAGCGAACAAGAGGCAGTAAACAAACGTCAAAGGGTTAAAAACATGTCAGCATAAAGATGTCCCCTAAAGATTTGTTAACACTTAAAATCAAGTAGAAAAGATCAACAGTTAAAAAGAAAACCCCGTCCCTTTTCGTTTCATTATTTCGTGAGATCGTTATATCACACATGTCTGTTTGATAGAAATGTTTAAGACACACAGATTTTGAACCTAAGCAAAAACTGGTAACTTTATCCATCAATTTTGTTTTAATTTGACTGGCCAAACGATGAAAACGATTGCACATAAACGAAAAAGAAAAGAAAAGTATGGTAAATATGTCACATGCTCACCAACAGTCGTGAATTTTAATGAATTAACCGTCAAAAGATAGCAATCATTTAATTTAAGAATGCTGCGTATTAAGTATTGTGTGCCCCAAAACGAAATAGAATGCCCAAAACTAAAATGAACGCTCCGGAAAATAAAAAGGAGTGCCAGAAAATCGAAATTGGATGCCCAGCAATTAAAAAGAAACCCAAATAGAATGACTGATAATGAAAATGATCATAAAAAGTCGCAAATTCGCCGGGAAAACCTATATTAATAATAATAATAATAATGTGTGGACTTATATAGCGCACGTATCCACCAACTAAGTGGTGCTCAAGGCGCATTATATCATTACCCCTACTCATAAGGCTCATAAATCATTCCTGAAACCATCTCAGCTCCCTGGGGAGTATACAGCTCAATTGCTGCCATTACAGCGCATATAGGGCTAATCAACCAACTCTGCCGTCACAGGTACCCATTTAACCCCTGGGTGGAGAGAAGCAATTATGGTTAAGTGTCTTGCTCAAGGACACAAGTGTCACGGCCGGGATTCGAACCCACATTCTGCTGCTAACACCAGAACTTGGGTCCGGTAAGCTAGACCGCTCGGCCACGATACTCCAATCATTAAATTGTTGTTGATACCAACAGTATTATATTTAAGGATAAGTTATGTTGTTTAATCGATTGAATATTATGATGTAAATCTTACCTAGTAAATATAGTGTGTCTATGCTTTGGGATTGGTTTATTTTTTCCAGTGTAAATTTTAAAAAGGAACTTCTGGTGAGCAGTCAAATGCATAAATATGTTTTATTTGTTAAAACATTTGTCAAATTATTGGTTAAAAGTGTTCGAACAGAAGTTCTAAGTTCCTATAATATTGAGAAATCGCTTTCCTGATGTCGCCCTTGCAAAGTCATGCCATCAGTAAACAAAATCAAAAAATCAAGTAAATAACACCGAAAATATCGTCTCAGGTGCATAATTATGTACGAGGGCCATTTTGTTTTTCCTCCAGTGGTTTTTCTGAAATCAAGACAAAAGAAGTTCGGATAAAATTACTTTTTACAATTAATTTATGCTGTTTATTTTACTTATGACATAACCTTTCTAACAATAACAAATTATGCTTTATAACATTTACGTTATATATAGCTTAACGTTAACGTTACGTTTGAGTTATTGTCTACAGACTGTTTTACTTACTTGTGAAAGGAAAAATCCACTTTTCAGTTCCTCTGCACATCCCTGGGCGTTTTTCCCCTTCTCACCTGGGGAGGGGCTCATTGTGCCCTCCGTATTTTCTGTATTCAAGAAAATTTAATGAAACTTTGTAGGCATGTTTGGTTTGGCACGATCTATCTAATGGGGCCATGAAATCTTTCACCGTTAGGGGGCGCTATACATATTTTTTGGTAATTTTTCCTCATTTTTGGTAAAAAATAGTATTTTCCAAATACTTCCTTAATGTTTATCCAAAGTCCACGAAATTTGGCACAAATGTTGTCTTTAGTAAACAATGGGACATCATCTAAATCAGTGTGCGCTTAAGCAATATATTGGGTCATTTTGTTCCAAAAACATAATTTTTTAAGATTTTGACCCAAAATTAGGATTTTTTAACCAAAAGTACAATAAAGGCAAATATAATAACATCCATGATACTAATGATGACATAAATTTATACACTAAGCAAAAATTCTGAAAAAAACCTTTAAAAAAATCATGTTTTGGGGACAACATATAACTTATTGCATTTAAACGTAATGGCGGCTATATTGGATTCCCAGAATGCACTGGAAGTGGTCACATGACTCAATATTGTCCAGTTCAGAGTATTGTCCAGTTCAGAGTTTAAAAAGTTGACAACAAACCAAAATAAACAGTCATGCTAAAATGCAGTCTGCTTACCGACCATTCCATAGCACTGAACCTGCTCTTCTTCGTGTGCAGAACGACATCTTGCTCGCCCTTGACCAGCGTAAAGAAGCTGTCTTTGGTGCTTTTGACACAATTGACCATAACCACCTCTGTCATCGTTTATCTTATCTCTATGGCATTAAGGGTACAGCTCTTAAATGGTTCTCTTCATATCTACACAATCGTACACAGTCTGTCCTCATTAATAACGTTAATTCAGACTGTCATCATCTCTGGTGCGGTGTTCCTCAGGGTTCTGTGGCAGGGCCTTTGGAATTTGTAATGTTTAGTGCTCCTTTGCAACACCTCATATCTGCTCAGGGTGTTTCTATTATCGCTTATGCTGATGACACTCAGCTTTACATTACTTTTGATCCTGCTGACCGTGCATCCGCCGTGTCTAAAATTGAAGCCTGCATTCAGGATGTAAAATCATGGGCAGTACAAAATAAACTGGCTTTAAACGACTCTAAAACTGAAATAATATACTTTGGTTCACAATTCACTTCACTTTTATCACCACCCACCTTCCAAGTTGGCCAGTCCCTTATTGTACCATCCTTAGTTGCCAAAAATCTTGGAGTCTTGATGGACTCCTCCCTGAATATGAGTGATCATGTGGACCATGTTTGCAAAGCCGCTCTCCTGGCAGTTAGGAAGATAGGTAAGATTCGCCGTTACCTTGATAAGGATACCACCATTTGTCTAGTTCATGATCTCATCACATCGAGGCTTGACTAGTGTAACTAACTTCTCTACGGTCTCCCTGCAAAAGAACTCGCAAGACTTCAACGCGTACAAAATACAGCTGCTGGTCTTGTCACTTGTGTTCCTTTGTTCTCATCATATTACACCCATTTTACGTAATCTTCATTGGTTACCTATTAATATGCGCATCGTCTATAATATCCTTCTTTTGACTTTCAAAGCAAACCTTGGACTTGCTCCCACTTATATATCAGATCTTCTTCACAATTATATTCCAGCTCGGTCATTACGATCATCCAGTCAGTCTCTCCTCGTTTATCCATATTACGTTTCTTCAAAATACTATGGTCAAAGAACTTTTTCATATGCTGCTACGACATTATGGAATAATTTACCACTTCACATTCGCAAAGCTGACAATGTAAACATTTTCAAATCAATGTTAAAGACTCATTTGTTTAAATCTACCTACATCTGATTGTATTGTAAAGTTTCTTGCTCTTGTGTAATTTCTTGTCATATTCATCACGTTTTGTATCTTTCTTGCAATGTGCGCTATCATCATCTACTACTACTACTACTACTACTACTACTACTACTACTACTACTACTACTACTACTACTACTACTACTACTACTACTACTACTACTACTACTACTACTACTACTACTACTACTACTACTACTACTACTACTACTACTACTATAATTATTATAATTATAATTATTATAATTATTATAATTATTATAATTATTATAATTATTATAATTATTATTATAATTATTATTATAATTATTATTATAATTATTATTATAATTATTATTATAATTATTATTATAATTATTATTATAATTATTATAATAATTATTATTATAATTATAATTATAATTATTATTATAATTATAATTATAATTATTATTATAATTATTATAATTATAAGTATTATTATAATAATTATAATAATTATAACTATAATAATAAGTATAATTAGTATAATAAGTATAATTATAATAAGTATAATTAGTATAATAATTATAATTATAATTATAATTATAATTATAATTATAATTATAATTATAATTATTATTATTATTATTATTATTATTATTATTATTATTATTATTATTATTATTTTTTTTTTTTTTTTTATTTTTTTTTTTTTTGAGCAAGACACTTTACCATAATTGATTCCCTCCACCCAGGGGTAAATGGGTACCTGTGAGGGCAGAGTTGGTTGTTGTGTTTGATTAGCCCTATATGCGCTGTAATGGCAGCAATTGAGCTGTATACTCCCCAGGGAGCTGAGATGGTTTCAGGAATGATTTATGCGCCTGATGAGCAGGGGTAGTAATGTCATGCGCCTTGATGAGCTATATAAGTCTACATTATTATTATTATTATCATTATCATTATCATTATTTTTATTTATTTATTTATTTGTTGTTTTATTTAATCAGGGTGGCCTTATCAGTTAAAAAACTGCTTTCCGTAAGGGCCCTGCATTAAACATTTAAATTAAAACAGTTTAAGAAATTGAAATGACATGAATTGAATTAAAATAAACTCATTAATCAGAAACAAACATATTATAAACAATAATCAACATTAAAATCAAATGAAAAACATTAAAAGCAGGTTGAATAGTTTCATTATATAAAATTATTTAAATTATGTACAATAATTTAAAACATAATACAATTTAAATTAAAATTAAAATGCCAAAAAATTAATTTAAGAGGGCTTTAAAAACATTTAAAGACTTAGCCTTTCGCTGGGCTGTGGTCAAATTGTTCCATCCCAGGGTCCCACAATACTGAAATGTGTGTTTGGCGGCATTTGTCTTGGGAACAATGGGCAGATGTAATAAAACGTTTGACTTAGAACGAGTATTGGCAGTATGAGATGGCATTTCAAAGCGTGCATTAAGATACGCTGGACTAAGGTTATTAAGACATTTATATACCTGACATACTCTATGACTTTCCCAGCGAGATTGTAATGATGACCAAGAGAGCGCTTCATGTAAATCATTAATATGTGTTCTCGGATGTGCATTAAGGATTAATCTTGCAAGACGATTATGTAGTTTGAGCAACTTGTCAGAATGACAGTGTGCACAATTGGACCATACCACATCACAGTAATCGAACAATGGGATAACCATGGCTAAACTTAACATGTTGAAGGTGGAACTGGGAAGACATGGTTTTGCACAACGTCTTAGAAACCCTATTCTCTGCGAGATCTTTTTGGCAATATAATCAGTGTGGTCGGCCCATGTCAGTTGCTCATCCAGAATAACTCCAAGATACTTATAATGATTTACTCGTTTGATGGTCACGTCATTAACTACTATCTGAACTTGGGTAAAAGTGGATAGACGTGGACGACTTCCAAAAATCATGAACTTAGTTTTGCTTACATTTAAAGTTAGTTTGTGTTTTTTGAGCCATTGAACCACTTGATTGATTGCCGACACCATGTTACATTTAATATCATCCGGGGAAGTGCCATCGATCATAATCATCGTGTCATCCGCATAAATACTAACTTTGGTACCTGGAAGAGTAATACTGGAAGGAAGGCTATTAATAAATATAATAAAAAGAAGCGGTCCTAATATAGATCCCTGTGGGACCCCAACACTCACATCAGCAAGAGGTGAACTTATGCCGTTGATTTGGTGGACTGTTTTCTTCCTGAAAGGTAAGAGACGAACCAATTTAGTTCAAGGCCCTTGACACCGCAGCTGAGAAGTTTGGAAAGGAGAATGTTATGGTCAACGGTGTCAAAGGCTTTCTTTAGATCTAGAAACACAACACCTGTCACCTTACCAGAGTCAATGTTATTTAATAAGTGATCCGTGACATCTAAGATTGCAGTTTGCGTGGAGTGGCGTGGTCTGAAACCAGATTGTTCTGTAACAAAGAAATTAATATTGTTAAGAAAACTAAACAGCTGGTTGTACACTGCTCTCTCAAGGATTTTACTAATTGATGGTAAAACAGAGATCGGCCTGTAATTAGAATACTCTTCCTTGTCGCCATTTTTAAATACAGGAGTAACCTTAGCTGTTTTCCATCCTTGTGGCACAATACCATCAGCTAAAGATTTATTTATAAGATGATTAAGGGAAGGACAGATGGCATTATCATTATCATTATCATTATCATTATCATTATCATTATCTTTTTTTTTTTCTTTTTCTTTTTTTTCCCCCTTTCAATGGAGTTGTAGAACTCCTTTTATTCATGTATTAATCAAGTATATACAAAACATAAGGTAAAGTTTAACATGAATAACAAATATATGTAATCAACTAACTCATTAACAATCTAATCAAGTAATCAATCAGTTAGTCGATCATTAAATCAATCAATTATCCATAACAAAGTAAATGAAATAAATTACATTACTTAAATGTATGTAAAAAATTAAGTTTAACATGAAGATACAAAGATTAATAAACAATTAACAAAATTATTTACTACTTAATAAGAGCTATTACAAGGCATATACATTCTTAATATACATTCTATATATACTTTCTTCATTTGTTTAAATTTTAAACTTAATTTGTTTGTTTACAATAGTACACAATACTGAATTCTTGGCGTATATTGATTCAAATACAAATTCAGGTAACTTTTAAGTTAACTTGCTAATCATCTTTCGGTATGGCCCGTCCACGTCCTTTCCTGTTGTTGTAAGGTACTTTTCTATTCGAAATGGCAATGGTTCCTGTTCCCCTTCTTCTGTATCGTTGTATGCCTTGCCGCACCCAGGGTACCATATCATCATCATCGTGTTGATCTGATGAATCGCCGGATGCAACTTCCATCCTTTCATAGTCAGACCTTTGATCGATGTGTTTCTTTTTGCTGTCATGTTTCCCTTTGTAGTTCTTTTTTCCCATCTTGCCCTTGCTTTTGACTGCATCTGCCCAGCTCGAGCTCGGTACAGACTCTCTGTTTTTGGCCGATGTCCCCGGTTTATCTGCTACTGATAATCCTGGGTTTTCTTTTGTCGATGTTCCTGCTTTTTCCCGTATCGATGTTCCTGGTTTTTCCCCTGTCGACGTTCCCGACTTTTCTTTCGGTGCGTTCTGGTCTGTTGGAGTATTGTGGTCTGTAGACGGTCCTGCTGTAGTTGGTGATGGGTGCGATTTGGCCGACCTTTTAACTGGTGACTTTTCCTGCTCTTGGAGGGGTTCCTGGGTCAGTGGGCTCTTAGATAGTGACATCCCATCTTTGCTTGGTGTGTTTCGGTTATCTTTTTTGCAAGGTGCCGACTGCCGGTCAAGTTTCCTGGTCTTTAGTGGGGGGTCTTCCCGTAGTTGTTCCTCCTCTTCCACATCCATGAATTGACTAATTATTATACTTTCTTCTCCTTCTTCTTCTTCTTCTTCTGCGTCTCCCTTGCATGAACCAGAGTCATAATCTGATTCATCGCCACGGCTGTTTCCAGTCTCGCTCAACTCACTATTGGTATCCCAAAATCCTGGCAGTTGTCGTCGCTGCTCTCCGTTATTCCTGTGCTGTTCTGCCTTGTGTCCTAGTGCTCCGCATACAAAGCACCTATTTCTCCTGTCGCAGTCCCTTGCTAGGTGCCCTGGTTGTTGACATAGCCGACACGTTCTTATTTGCCCGCGATGTCGTACTGGTAGTGTGAAATTACCGACTCGAAGAAAACTCGGTATAGCTTTCTTTAGGTTCTTTATCAGTAGACTTCGTACACCGGTTTCGATATCGCTGTCAAAATTATGATACTGCCGACGTATGTTGATTACTGTCCCAAAGGGAGAGAGTGCTGCCATTACTACCTGGTCGGACATTTCGTAGGGCGCGGTCACGTAAGCTACCACAGATTCTTCTACGCTGGTTCGCTCACACGGTATTAGCATGCCTTGGAATTTAAAACCATTGTTCGCAAGCTGCTCACAATGGCCCGTATTGTCGAAGGACACATTGAACCATCCTGTATTCAGTTGACATATGCATTTGATCGGTCCCGTTGACCCAATGTCCTTCTTGATGATGTCGTACACATTCTCTGACGTTATATCAACTCCTCTTGGGTTGAATCTTATGGTGTTGTCACGCTTCAATACGCCCGTGTACCCTGTGTAGGCAGCCATAGCGTTTCAAAAAAAAGATGGCGGCGGCGTATACGCCGCGCCCTTGCCTGCAACTGAAAAACTGTTAATTTCTCTTAGTTTTTGTTGTGCAGTATCAAACGAGAATCAATATTGCAATACTATATTGCAAAATATGAACGTACCTTTAGGTATTACGTTTGATGCCTCTACAAAATGAAGGATATTAGCGATTTTCTGGAGCACGATATGATACACGTCTTGCGCCGTCGAACGCTATTATTATTGTCGTCGTCGTCGTCGTCGTCGTCGTCGTCGTCGTCGTCGTCGTCGTCGTCGTCGTCGTCGTCGTCGTCGTCGTCGTCGTCGTCGTCGTCGTCGTCGTCGTCGTCGTCGTCGTCGTCGTCGTCGTCGTCGTCGTCGTCGTCGTCGTCGTCGTCGTCGTCGTCGTCGTCGTCGTCGTCGTCGTCGTCGTCGTCGTCGTCGTCGTCGTCGTCGTCGTTGTCGTTGTTGTTGTTGTCGTTGTTGTTGTTGTTGTTGTTGTTGTTGTTGTTGTTGTTGTTGTTGTTGTTGTTGTTGTTGTTACCATGGCAACCATGAACACTCATTATCATTGATCTTTGCGTGAGGGGGTCCCAAAGTATAGTTAGGAAAAGTCAGAAATTTTCAGCGTGATCGAACACAGAATTCTGGAGATATTATTTAAAAAAATCATTAGGTGAACATTGCGCTCCCCGGCCCTGATAGCAGGGTTAACCTGACAACCTGTGGCCACGCATATCTTTAACATAGATGCACAGATCCCTATATTTTGAATTGATTTTCTCAAATCGTTTATTCAAAAACTGTTACAAAATAGGTGATTAATGGAACAAAAGAAAATGTTGTGTGGCGCATTCATCTATTTGATAATGTATGTATCAGTCTAGTGTGACGACTAGTCTACACATTTTAAAAACACATTTCATAATACGCGCGCGCCAGACATGCGTGCATGACGGACTTATTAATATCCAGTCACTCCTTGAATATGACACTTGGACGCTCATGTCATCTGTTGATTATGTGTGTGCTATAATGTTGTTCCACTGCAAGCCCACGTACCGATATTTTTTGCGTACCGATATTTTGCAGTTTATAAGTTCGTTCAAGTCTGTGATGACTTAAAATTTTCATCTTTGTTTTTCAGAAATAATACTTCTGTTTTTCGAGTTATAATCATAATTTCACCACATTTTAAACATCATGCAAAATAACCGAAGGCTACAACAGACTGAATCTTATACCGTATTCTAACATGTTTTTTTTCCTTCTTTTTTTAGGACCGTCGATGACTACCGACTCTGCTGTGAATTTGTTTCAGCTATTCCTGGTTTTAATCACTCTGATTGCAAAACCACCGCGTATACGTCACCATTAAGCCACTGTGGCAGTATGATGAGGAACCAAGTACTCAGAGTGTTCATATGGATAATTGGTCTGAGCGCCCTCATTGGTAATCTAGTTGTTGTTATTTGGAGATGCAGGCAATTACGCAAAGAAACACATGAGAATAAAACGCACTCTTTCTTGGTTTTGAACTTAGCTATATCTGATCTGATCATGGGTGTTTATATGCTGATCATTGCGAGTGCAGATGTACAATTTGGGGAGAAGTTCTTTAATGGAGCGGAGAGATGGCGGTCCAGTGCAGTTTGCAAGATTGCTGGGGTGTTGTCTGTACTGTCAAGTGAAGCATCTGTCTTCTTCGTCACCATGATTAGTATTGAGTGTTTCATAGGCATCGTATTTCCATATAGTCCATTCAAAATCCGTGGGAAGACATCCAAAGTGATTGTATGTATAATATGGGTAGTGTCTGCATGTCTCAGTATTATTCCAACCGTAATAAGTGGGTCTGATTCAAAGATATATGGATTATCTGATGTTTGTATCGGCCTTCCTTTAATAACACGACCAAGCAGTATTAGTAGTGAAGAGAACAGGGCTAGCGAAAGAGTACCGTGGATACCCAAAATTTCGACCCCAGTTGCTCACGGAAGTGTACCATCGTGGATGTACTCTATTGTCCTGTTTCTTGGTGTGAACTTGTTGTGCTTTGTGATCGTTCTTTGCTGTTACATAGCAATGTTCATGAGTGTACAAAAAACAGCCAAGAATGTCAGAGTGGCTGCTCATCGGAAGCGGGAAGTGAAGATGGCGATTAAAATGGCGTTCATAGTAGGTACGGACTTCGCCTGCTGGATGCCTGTCATCATCATGGGGATTCTCTCGCAGTCCAATGCGGTGCAGATCAATCTTGAAATGTATGCCTGGATTTCCGTATTTATACTACCAATCAACTCATCAGTGAATCCATATCTATATACAATCGTCACTGCAGTTGCCAATAAGATTCAAAATGCCAAATCCAACAACCGTCCGATAGGTCTAAACATGGCACAATTATAAACACAAATTTAACACTATTGTCTTGAAAACTAAAGACTGCCTGCCTCTGAACCATTATCTTAAGACTTAATATCCCAAATTAAAGCCAAATATTTTCAAATACCTTGATTTAACGCAGATATTTTTAAAACCTTTTTTGGCTATTCAAATGGTACACTTTGTCAAAACGTAGTTCATATGTTTTTGTTTCTTGAACAAAATATTGACATTTTGATGAATTTTATCATTTATATTATTTAAAATATATTATATAAAAATAATAAAAAATCTTCAAATTAAAAGAGGAATTCCCTCATCGTTCAAGTTCAAGTTTGTTTTGGGTCACATGGTCTGCATTTAATTTATGGTCTGTACATACTGTCACCGTTGTACACGAAGGTGAAAGTCCAACCTGGGTTAGGTTGTACATCCTGTTGGCAATATTGCTCCTAGGATAATTTATAACATTCAAATACTTTATAATCTCTAATTGTAAAGTAAAACAGTTTTAAAAATGTGTCGGTTTTTGTAAAAAAGAAACTCAGATTTAGAATTTTTGGTACAATGTCTGTAAACGCATCCATACTTTTTAAGAAACAAGAGATGTGTGCTTGTGAAAGTTTCAGCTTATTTCGTTAAAACATTTTAAATGCATTTAGATTATTTGTAGCGTATTCATTCTAATGAATCATTAGCTGATGATCCATTTCAGAACCAATTAAGCTTGTATCTTTTCAGGCAATTACCAATGGTGAACACTCAGTTTAACCTTTATTAAATTACCACTTTCTCAATGTTACAGAGAAACAGAAATATTGTGTTAATAAATGTTATGTGGCCTGACGCAGATTTTTGGAATGTGGCTTTTCATTAAGGATACCGGTATTGATTAACTTTTGTTATTGGCACTCGAAACTTCTTAAGTTCAATATTTAATTATTTAATATATTCATTATATTCAGTATATTTAATACTATGTAATAAGGAGATAAACGTTTGTCGCATGGTCTTTACTGTACTGTAATGACCAGCTTTGGGCGTGGTCGCAGGCGATATTGGAACCAGCCGAAGGTGAGGTCCTTTATCGCCTGTAGCCACGCACAACCGTTCATTATCATGCGGTAAAGACAAAACGCCAATCTTTTATTCTTATTAATAAATGCCTGTATAGATTCAGTTTAAAAATTAAATAAATAAAAAAGTTTTTAAAAATAAACAAATAAAAACTAATTGTTTAGAAAAAATAGCAATGGGCAACTCCACGTTTTGGGGACAAATGAAAGACTTTCAAAGTACATGAGTCAGTGTGATGCGAAACAAACTTCGTCCCCCCTGTTTGGTTCAAATCCGTGTCGCCCGTCACACGCCGGCTAATAGAACAGCTGGCGCGTGACGCACATACGCGCTGCTCTAATTTTGATAGGCCTTGTCTTTACCATCCCTTGATACACCCCACGTGATCAGATTTTCTTATCTGTCTTGGGCAATTATGAATGGTATTTATTATATGGGCTGTTTTTATTAAAGTAACGTCAAACGTAGCGACATTATATTGTTCATATTAAAGTTTCAGCTGTGTGTATACTCGTAAAACTAAGGTGTGGAATCAACCTTTTAAAAACACGGAGTCAAGTTAAGTTTAACTTTATCAATGTTAATTCAACACTTTTACAAGTTAAATCCAACTATATAAAGAGTTGTCACTCACCGAACTTTTTAAAATGTTGATTCCACACAATACATTCCCTGAATGTGTGTAGCGGTGATGAATTATTATTTATTGAGTAAAACAAATGAAATTGGCCCTCTTCATGGAATTTCAAGAAAGTTCAAGAAAGCAAATTGATACAAAAGTTGTTTACAGTAGGATTAGACAAAGTCCATGATGTTAAACTAACGAGAAAAATGGCTATTGAGAACTTTACGGTGAGCTATTGAAAAGTAATTTAATGTGCATTTCATGACAGTTTCGAGTTTATCACATTTGGCTTAGTAGAGCTTTGGTGTATCTTTGGTAATTTGAGTAAGGAATACATAGTGATATAATACATTGTGTAGCACACAATAAACACATTGTGTGCCAGATATATCACTTAGTTTCATTCAAGATTTCAATAATCACAGATTGAAAGTCAAGCTTACAGAATGCAAATCAACTAACATGTCAAATGTTTCAGAGGAATTGCCAATACGGTCAACATATTGAAGGAATTTCAAAACTGAACGATTTTGTTGGCAAACCTTACGTTACATTTAGTTGTTACTCAGATAATGATACATAGATAATTGGAGTTAAATGTAATGTGTTACTGAAGTGTTTTAATTTCAGCTTCTTGATTGTGATTAAGTATTTATTGTAGTTAAGTATTTACTCTAATTGATTATTGCTCTCAAGTATTTTTTCCAGGTTCTTTAATTGTAATGCGTAATTAAATCCTTCAAAAATTTAAAACAACGGAAGATTGGTATTATTGGTATTATGTAACGTATGTTCATTTTAAGAAAACGACGAAATACAGTTACATGATATTTATGTTTTTTAGTGTTTTAACACATAATTGAAGGACGGCATGTCTTTGTGTGTGTGTAAATTCGACATTCTTGTTTTTTCGAAGAATGAAAACACTTCAGACGAAATTCTTTCTCAGGATGATCACTACGTGTACTTGTTTAGGTTTAATATTTAATGAGTCTTGAATATTACTCTGGGGTACACCCAAGCTCCACTTGTCTGCAAAAATATTAATAATTAAATACGTTTTACCCTTTGATGAAAACTCTTAAAGGGGAAACTGTTACGGTTGCAGTTTGTATCCACATAAAACCCCTTTTCTGCACTTAATCGGTTGACCATGATATTAAGGGTGTACCCCACTAAATAAACTCCCATAGTAAACAGTGCTAAAACACAAAATATTAAAAAATCGTTGAAAAATACTTAAAAGACCCACAGTTTTTAAAACCAAGAGAAAAAATATTGATCGATATATAACCTTTTATTTTATTTTCTATTTACTGTCTAAAGTCCAGGTTTCCAGGGAGTTATCCTCATCCCAATGAAAACCACCCTCTACAGTAGTGAAAACGACCACAGTGAAAAGCAGCCATTTTGGAAAAAGGCCTTACGCTTGAAATCAAATTAGGACTACTTTTTCAGGGCCTAGTGTATCCAAAGTACTCACAGTTGGAAGTCAAGGATCCCAGGTTATGATATTGGGCCATTTTTAACACAATTCATCAAATGTATGGGCCTCAATTCT
This sequence comes from Zoroaster sp. YZ-2022, assembly GCA_029582265.1. Lineage (NCBI taxonomy): Eukaryota > Metazoa > Echinodermata > Asteroidea > Forcipulatida > Zoroasteridae > Zoroaster > Zoroaster sp. YZ-2022. The sequence goes on from CM055823.1 coordinate 19,250,756, forward strand.
TTGTTTTTCATAAACATTTGAGGACATACACTTTATGATAAACAACTCGGCGCATGAATTCCTCACTATTTAGTGGGGTGCACCCATAGGGGTTCGCGAAGGGCATTTTGTACTGTTAGCACCATTTTATATGAACGGCCATTAGTGAGCAACAATTTTAAACATGTTTAGCAAGAGATTCTGCCCACTTGGTAAAGTATGTTGATTTTATCAGTGTTTTTCAATAAGTACAGTATTTAAAACAAACATTGAATCCCCCATAGTTGGCTACCGTAACTATGGCTGTGACGTAGGAAAGTTAGTATATCACCGTTAGTTAACCGTTCGCGTGCGCTACTGGCTCCATTCTAGTATTAACGGTTACGGGGAAAAGTTTTCACTTTGAAAATTTCTAACAAAATGGCCGCTGAGATCTCCTTTTTCAGGTAAAAAAACATAAAGATAAATGCAGCAAGAGGTTAAAAAACATAGGAAAAAGGTACGAGATTTGGAAAGTAATGGATGAGAGGGTGGAATTCAGCAGTGAGAATGCCCGGTTTGCATTTAAAATTACTTTATTTAATCATTCATGTGACTCCGCCGCGACCATACTGTTGTCATATGTTTGTACAGTAAAGAGGTTGTAAACAGAACCGCGTAAAGCCCGAAGCTCGCAGCTAAAGACATTCTGCTAGAGGGCTATGATATACACGGGGCGAATAGGTTGGTGCCGTAGATCTAAACCGAGCCCTAAATGTAGATTCTACGTAAATGTAGATCCAAACTGAGCCCTAAATGTAGATTCTACGTAAATGTAGATTCAAACTGAGCCCTAAATGTAGATCCTACGTAAATGTAGATCCAAACTGAGCCCTAAATGTAGATCCAAAACAGAGCCCTAAATATAGATCGACCTAAATGTAGATCCAAACTGAGCCCTAAATGTAGATCGACCTAAATTTACATCCAAACTGAGCCATAAATGTAGACCCTACGTAATTGTAGATCCAAAACAGAGCCCTAAATGTAGATCGACCTAAATGTAGATCCAAACTGAGCCCTAAATGTAGATCTACCTAAATGTAGATCCAAACTGAGCCCTAAATGTAGATCCTACGTAAATGTAGATTCAAACTGAGCCCTAAATGTAGATCTTACGTAAATGTAGATCGACCTAAATGTAGATCCAAACTGAGCCCTACATGTAGATTCTACGTAAATTTAGATTCAAACTGAGCCCTAAATGTAGATCCTATACGCAAATGTAGATCCAAACTGAGCCCTAAATGTAGATCCAAAACAGAGCCCTAAATGTAGATCGACCTAAATGTAGATCCAAACTGAGCCCTAAATGTAGATCGACCTAAATGTAGATCCAAACTGAGCCCTAAATGTAGATCCTACGTAAATGTATATTCAAACTGAGCCCTAAATGTAGATCTTACGTAAATGTAGATCCAAACTGAGCCCTACATGTAGATTCTACGTAAATGTAGATTCAAACTGAGCCCTAAATGTAGATCCTATACGTAAATGTAGATCCAAACTGAGCCCTAAATGTAGATCCAAAACAGAGCCCTAAATATAGATCGACCTAAATGTAGATCCAAACTGAGCCCTAAATGTAGATCCTACGTAAATGTAGATCGTCCTAAATGTACATCCAAACTGAGCCTCAAATATATATTCTATGTAAATGTAGATCCGATCTAAATGTAGATCCGAACTGAGCCCTAAATGTAGATCTGATCTAAATGTAGATCCAAAATGAGCCCTAAATGTAGATCCAACCTAAATGTATTGTAAATGCGTGTAACCTAATGTAACACAGTATTGCACCAGATTACACCATTATGCCTAATTGAATTCCGTGTTTCCAAGGAACTCCCTTTTCAGTAACGTGGTAACTCGGTTGGTAATTTAAACTTCCGTAGAAGGTAAAAAATGCAAGAAAGAAAAATCAATGTGTAGAAGGTGCATAATCATCTACATGTATATGTTTGTTATGTGTGGAAGGTGCATAATCATCTACTATAATATATGTTTGTTATGTGGGGAAGGTGCATAATCATCTACTATAATATATGTTTGTTATGTGGGGAAGGTGCATAATCATCTATATGTTTGTTGTGTGGAAGGTGCAACGACCATGTGTGGATCATGCAACGACCACGTGCGGTATCCTGTTTTTAACAACGTGCGCGTTAGTAGTGCGCAGAGTAGTTTCACTGCTTTCAGTTTCACATGGTACTGATTTTTCACATGGTACTGCACTTCATTTTCTATGGGAGAAAATTTAAATTTGGAACTAAATGTGTGAAGTGGGCGTGATATTATGATCATATCACGTAATTTCTATGAACGAGATACCGCTATACTGTGGAAAACGCGCATTACATATAAGCCTTAAGGTGAACACATAAAGTCCGGCATATTAAACACGATCATAAAAAACAAGAAACCATTCATAACCAACAGAATTAGCAACATGGAGTTTTTTTATTAACCAAAAAACTAAAATCACAAAAAGATACAATGTTCTCGAAGATGACAGCATTTCGATTCAAAATATTTCTCAGGAGGATTGGTACTAGTGTAGTAAAACTCAGTTAAGAGAGGAAAGTGGACATAACGCCAATGTGGAGTACAAATGCTGATTTAGTTTATTCCATTTACCATCTCCAAAAGAAACCTAATAACAAAGTTACAATAAAAAAAATCAACCAATTAGTTAACCAGACTAGGGGAATGATTGTTATCTATAATACACTATTGTATGTGCTTCAATGCACTCTTCGGGCTACCGTACATTTACCAAACCACATATTCTAGACAGCTTCGATTTACAAATCAAGTCAAAACACTGTTAATTAACAATAAGTACAGCCCAACGACTCACCAGTTAATGCAGGAACCCTCCTTTTACATTCCAGGACCCCCTTCTTCGTCTAAAGTTGCTTTAGGTGTTCATAATATTACTTTTATTTCACACAAGGTAAATCTAAATATATCACCGTCTGCGGCTAGGACGTCAAAAGACCGTTTTCCCACACTTTTTCTCAGCAGGGCGCTTCACTCTAATATTACAGAGCGTAAAAACTAAGACTTAGACGTTAAATAAACCTTGATTGTGTCATTCTACGTCACAGAAATAAATACAAAGTAAAATAACACTTACCAATGACAACTGTCATTCTGAAACACTAATTATACCACCAATTATTGATTTGACACTCAATAGAACACTACTTTCTTTATTAATCACACCAGTTGAATGTGTTCCTCCGCGGTCATACATGTACGTGATAGTCAAGTATATTCATGTCAAAATTTAAACAATAAACTGCGCCCTCAAAGGCCAACCTGAATTCAGTTTTACCAATCACCACAAATCTCTAATTGAATGAACTTCTCCTGGAGATCATATAAAAACTACTTAATAGCAAACTGTCTAAAATGTCATAACATGAACAATTAAGACAACCATCAACGGGATTCAAAAAACTTAACAAGCTGCTTGACAGTCCTTTCGTATTGGTGCATCCCAAGTTGGGTTAGATGCACACCATCGGCATTATACGTGAGGTGCTTCAGACCCCTGTGTCTCCACACAAACCACCGATCTTCCAAGAAGGTAATATCCTCAAGCAGCCTGTTAAACACTTCTGCCTTTTGATTAAACTCGTCCACGCTAACTTGATTACTCCGCATGCTTCCTGTCTTAGGCAACACTGACAGGAAAATAAACATATCTGGGTGTATATTCCAACTAGGAAAATCATTTACAAATAACCTTAGCTCAGCATACAATTTCAAGGGATCCATATCTCTTGAACAAAGGTCATTCGTTCCAAGATCAAAAATCAAAATGGAAGGCTTGGCTCTGTCTATTTGCCTTAAATAGTAGCCCGGATTGGATTGTATCCTACTCAGAGTGAGACCACCTTCTCCAATGCAGCTTATTAAAACCGTAGCCCGCTCCAACTCTATTAGTATAATACACTGACGCTTGTTCTTTAAACGTCTTACAAAACTATGACCAAACAATACAACTGTCATCATATCAATATACAGAAAAAGGAATGGTCCTGGATTCCTACTTTCTGAAATAAACTATAACAAAAGGTGGCGTAAAACAGGCTTGCTCCTTTGAGAACTGGATACCCCAAGGTTTTCCAAAAGAGCATGTATTTTAAGCAATCTTCTCCGAAAATGCACAATTTGAAACCAGACACACACTAGGCTTGGGCGATATCGATTTTTTTCATCCACGATATATCGTCAAACATAAATCGCGATATTAGATAATATCGCGATTATTTTTGTTTTTCACGCATGAGTGCTTTAAAGCCGGTAAAGACAGGGATGTACCCATCTACAAGTGTCACAATAAATTGCCAGTGCTTACCTGAGAGACACGTGCAATTGCGCCGTTCACGAGTGCAACATATGGGGCGGGTTTTCGCTACCCTAAATAGAAACAAAACGTCACAGCTATGCGAAAATGCGAACGTAACCAGACAATTGTTTTCAGTTTGTGACATGTTCAGTCATCAACGTTTCTCAAAATAGAACTTACTCGTGAGTGCTAGTAACTTGAAAGATATACTGGTGTACCAACAATCACTTAATCATGTTTTAACACTTTTTACAATCCGCCATCTTGAAACTAAGCGCAACCGATCACACAAAGTTCGGTTTATGTTCGGTCACAACCATGATGTCATCGCAGCACAACCGAACTTGCGAAAACGCTTAACCAATGACCAAAGCCCAAACATGTTTCTGGTTACGGTTGCAAAAACGCACCCATCGCCATTGGCAAATCGTTTGCATAATAATTATGTGGGACGGTTACTGCGTCGTGCGTCCCAATCAAATCATAAGCCCGAGTTCATGTGATTCACGTGTTCCACGTGACTAGGTTTATTCCTGCATATAGTACCGTGGAGAATAAAACCATGTGATTCAGAAAATGTCACATGGTTTATCAAGAGTACGTGTATGTGTTTTGTCACACGAGACAAGAGTCCCAGTATGGTACAACAGAATAGTGTCCTAATCCCTCAACTTTGAACGAGCCGCTGCCGATCCGTGCTTTGATTTAATTCACGACTATGTGTTTTTAAGGCCTCCGACGAGGTAGCCCTCCACTCACTACTGGCAGAAGTTATTTATTTCATTGTTTTTCCCAGAAAAAAAAGCCACAGATGCCTGGGAGTCTTTGATATCCTAAAGTGGACCATTCCACATATCTTAGAAGGGGTGTCAGTTCCCAGAGCTGTGTAGCTTTGTTTTGCTGGGCTGGAAAAGTAATTGCTGCCATATGTCTGTGCACAAAATCAACCATTCATTGTGTACACTTAAAGACCTACCCAGATCTAACCCTCTGATAAGTGGAACCATCTGTTGAGCATCAAGCTGTGTTGTTTGATGTCTTGCGACAGCCAGTGCCAGGCATAATCCCCCCCCCCCGCCCAGACAGAGTGTCTGGGTTCTGTTACATGCTGGAGTGATAAACTGTACGGCTGTTTACTGTTTGCAAGGTCATACAGGAGAGAGATACACTACACAGCCGTTGTGTGTCATCTGGGGTTGAAAATAATACTAGACAATAGCAGGGCATGTGTGGAAGTCATTTGGATGTAAAAAGTCAATGGGAATGCAGAGAACACTTTTTAATATAAATATGTATGATATAATATACTCGCCTGTGGTACGCCAGCCAGAGTCACAGACCACCATGAATAGACAGTGAGACGTAAACTTTGTCTACACATTGTTGGATCAAATACCCCATTCAATCCCCAACACTTAATCAGTCTGAATAGATTTCTTTGAGTGGCGATGGATTATTAAACAACACCCTGTCAAGCGGCTCTTTTGTGATCTGACAGTCGGTTTACTACAGAAGTAGTTCGATTTTGTTTCTCACGAAAGCTGAAAAGACTTCCTAAGTTTTCTTCCCATGGAATTTCTGGCCCAAATAACAATCGAGGATTTTGTTTAATCGCGATATATTTTTTATTCACGATAATTTTTTTCATCAGATATATTTTTTTCATCGCGATTTTTTTTCATCGTGATCTGCCGATATCTCGATGATTAAAAAAGTTATGATATCATAATCGCGTAAAAGAATATCGCGATATTCGATATTATCGTGTCATCGCCCAAGCCTAACTCACACACACCAACAAAATCAATACCGTTGTCAGAATCACACCTTTATGTTAGATGATACCCTCCAGTAAATGTCTCATGTGAAAATTGGATACCACCAAACTTTCCAGCAAGGAAACGCTTTAACCTTTAATTAACAGTCCAGTTTGTCAACCAACATGATACTAATAGTTTAAAACTGATTTGGGCAGATGATACGGGTTTCGATGTTTTCTCCTGGTGCTCCTATTTGATCTTCTCGGAGCCAAGTTCCCAAAGACTCCAGTTTCATCATGGAGCTTGACCCCCGGAATCTTTGGTGTAAGGCAAGATCACTAAATCTTCATCTGAATCTTCCTCTGAATCATCCCCACTATTCAAAACTGTTTCAGCCAGAGGATCCAATATTAGATATTTACGATTTACCGTCTTCTTCTTTCCACCATTTACCGGACGAATTTTATAAACATCTCCATGTTCATTTGTCCAAACCACTATATATGGTCAATTTCATACTTATCCCGAATCTTATGACGGCCCTTAAACGCGCACTTCCTCAACATGACTTGAGAACCGACTGATATTGGCATCGCATTAACTTATACGCAGCCTCGTTCTAATGGAACCTCTTTCTGACGTTATCCCTCACCAATTCCCCTGCTCTACTCAACAACTGGGACTGCTCCTCAATAAAATTATGTTCCCAATCACTATCTGTATGACCCAGAATCTGATCCAATGGTATCAAAGGCTCCCGCCCAAACATCAGGGTTTATGGCGCGACTCCAGTAGTACTATGCGGGAGGCATTGTATACAAAAGTAAGGTAAGCAGCATATCTGGCCACTTCTGACGATCTTTCTCGTCAAAGGACTTGATTAATCCGAACAACGTTCTATTGAACCTTTCCGCTTGTGCATTTCCCTCGGGTTGGTATGGCGTGGTTTGCGATTTGTTTACCCCGTATAACACGCACAATTCACGCACTGCCTCCCCCTCAAAATTGCGATCTTGGTCACTATGTAGTCTATTGGGGATGCCAAACCTTGCAAACCAATGGTCCCAAAGCGTCTTTGCAACGGTCTCCGCCACCTAATCCTTGCATGGCGCTGCTTGTACATACTTGGTATAGACGTCCGTCATTACCAGTACGTCGTCATAACCACCACGCCCCCTGTCCACCTTGACAAAATCCATAGCGAGCACCTCCAAAGGCCTAAATGCCAACAAATGGCGCATGGGAACTCTGGAAGTAGGCTGTGAAGCCTTGGCAAGGACGCATCGCTGGCACTTACTTATATGTTTACAGACAGTGGCTGCCATCTTTGGCCAATACACCCGCCTTCTCAGTAGCGAACATGTGCGTGTGACGCCCTGGTGGCCCCACCCATCATGACAGCCTTCTGTGGCCCGTTGTTGGAGGCTAGTCGGCATTAATACCTGGAACAACTCCCCAACCAATGGATCTTGCACTCTTCGACACAGAACCCCGCCACACTCAACAAAATGGGACCACTACACTGCCACAACCACCACTTTAAGTCTAGGTAATCACTCTGTGGTCCCGGGACAACCTCAGCCGGATGCCAGTTGTGCTCCCAACGCTCCCAAATCAACCTCAGGACTGCGTCGGGTTTTTGTAACTTAGAAAGCTGCGCAGGTGACCACCACGGCAACACACCTGGGGGACCCGCAGACATATGCGACTGACCTGTGGAGGCCGAGGGCAGCGGTTCACAAACACCCAACCGGACCCGGACTGGCGTGGAATTAATACTATGATGAAGGGTTTCTCCCACATCCTCCCTAGAAAAATGCCCCGGATATCTACTCAATGCATCTGCACAGCGATTGCTTAAACCTGACCGAAACGTGACCTCAAAATTAAACGCTGCTAGTTGTGCAACCCACCAAGACTCACAAGCACCCAACTTGGCCGTCTGTATATGAGCGAGAGTGTTATTGTCCGTTAGAACGGTAAAGGGTACCCCGATCAAATAATCCAGAAACTTGTCAACTACCGCCCACTTAAGGGCTAAAAGTGCAATTTTAAAAGAGCTATAATCAGGGTACTTTGATTCAACCCCCCGCAAACCTCTGCTAGCATTATACTACTGGGTGTTTCCTACCTTCAGCATCCTCTCGAGCAAAACATGCAGAAAGACCTTCTAGGGAGGCATCAACCTCGAGCACAAAAGACCGTCTAAAGTCTGGGTATGCCAACACAGGAGCACGGGTCAATGCCTGCCTCAGCCCATCAAACGCGGCCTGGGCTTCTTCGCTCCACTTGAACATGCGGATACGCTTACCTGATTTTTCCTTACTAGCAGGAGGAATCAAACTTGTAATTGGTCTGCTATTTGCGAAAATCCTTGCACAAAACGCCTATAATAGCCTGCAAGCCCCAAAAATGATCGAAGCTGTTCAGCCGTTTGCGGCACAGGCCAGTCTCGAATTCGTTGAATTTTGTCATCGTCTACGGCAATACCACGGCAGCTGACCACATGACCCAAATACAAAACTTGATCATGGAAAAGGCAGCATTTCTTTCCTTTTATCTTGAGACCAAATTCTGCAAGCCTGCTGAAAATTTGGTCAAGGCGACTCAAATGCTCTTCCACAGAAGAGGAAAACACCAAAATGTCGTTCAAATAAATCAGCATATCGGACAAACTTATGTCTCCCAGGCACATTTCCATGACCCTTTGAAAAGTTCCCGGTGCATTTGCCAAACCAAATGGCATTCGCGTGAACTCATAAAGGCCAAAAGGGACCCTGAATGCGGTCTTCCCAACTGAACTTGGATCCATCGCTACTTGATAGTACCCGTGTGTCAAATCTAACGACGTAAAATACTTAGCGCAGGGCTTCTAACGACTCCTCGATTCGAGGCAATGGAAACGAGTCACGCATTGTCTTAGAGTTTGACTTCCTGAAATATACACACATGCGCAATGACCCATCATGCTTTTTGACCAATACGATCGGGCTGGCATAAGGGCTATCGCTCTTTTTAATTATGCCTTGATCTAGCAGATTTTGTAGCAGCCCTTTTACTTCTTGCACCGAGTGCGGCGGTATTCTCCGATACGGTTCATTGGTCGGTTTCTCATCTACAGTCTGAATCCTGTGTGGAACACGATCACAGTACCCCAAATCATATGGACCCTTAGAGAGTACACTGTCATGTTTCTGAACAAGTCTTGCGACCTTCTCCCTCTGTTCCCTTATTAATACATCTGACCTCAGACTCAACCCTGGGGGCAACTGGTACTCCGTACCATCTGAAAACTGAAATGTCTCTGATAGAGACTATTCATTCCGCATTCATTATGATCAACAGACACCTGAAGCCCACTCTCCTTTGACTCTAACCCTACATTAGAGGACTGGTTGCCGCCACCAGCGAGCCTAACTTAGTGCATGGAGGTTTTTACCAAACTCTAACCACTTAAATTTGCTATTAGTACGCTGATAATTTCCCCACTACATCGATCACATGAGTAATAAATCTGGCCAGCATCGCCCAAATTACTAACCTCGCCTAACTCTGTAGCACTAGATACCACCAATCCAGATTGCTATCCAGTAAAACTACTAGCTTGTCGGTGCATACATGTCTCGGAGCCCTAATTTGACATTTGATAGTTTGAACTTGCCTAGGTTGGATAGTTGTGGGCCGCTTGCCTGTGCGTACAGCTACCGGTTCTCCTATAACATTTGATTGGATTCCCTTGATTTTTCACGCATAATGTTCTTTGGCAAACCGATACCATTGCAGAGCAATATTTCATGCATCCTTCATGCTTGGATCAACCTTAAGGTCTTTCAACAGATGCAATACATTGCAGCCAAGCAGAACTGGACTGTTTCTTCCCTTGATTACCTCACCGTTTGACACATCCTTCAAAACTAAGAAATGAGCTAATACCTGAACCACCAATGGAACCTCAACATAACCCTCCACAGGGAGTTCCATCTGACCAACCCCATATCCGCAGCTATGAGCCAACTGACTTAGGTCTACTCACTTCTTTTGACAAATAATCCTTGTAGAAAGATGAACTAATTAAAGAGGTCTCTGCACCTGTGTCTAACACACATGTGACTAGTACACCCTCCCCCAAATATAGATGCCCTTGGGCTTTTGTGTACCAACTTAGCAAGAAGCTTATCGGCAGAGTACTCAGTTAGCATATTCCTACAACAGGTCCTATCATCAGGTGAGGCCTTACAGATTTCTTCCCCTCCCACTTGGCCAAGTAGCAGTTTTTTTTTAGTTTAACCCCCGTCACTTTGTTTTGGTTTAGGCATTGGAACACTTGGGTTCGAGGACCCACCTGAAGAGTTCCCAACCCCACTATCAAGGCTAAATGGGCACTGAGCCTTAAGCTGTTTACACTGAAAACATCTTGGTGGCCCCCGGTTTGTACCCCTGGTCTGTTGCCCAAAGGGTAAATTTGGTCTTGTTGTTTCACAAGCTGTCCCTGTATGTCCTGAATTGACTTTAGCATTTTCTCTTGTTGTTGCTGCCATTTGGGTTCATCCTGTTCTGGATGAGTAACGAGCCCACATTTACGAATCTCTTCCGGGTTCAAAACCGACTGAGTGACACCCTCAAATTCAAAACCCCGCCCGTATTCAGACTGAACCTGGTGAACACTGCCCGTTTTTATTTTCGGCACTCGCTCAACATCACGAAACATCTCCAAGGCTAGCTCCCTTATTTCACTAAATGACTTAGTGGGATTTTCCAACTCAAGACGTCTGAGTTCCAACCGTGTGCTGTGCCCCCGAGCTGCAGCCACAAATTGACTGATTAACGCCTTATCTTTCATCCCCTTTAGTGCCTCTTTTTGGGTCGCTGGCGCAATTTCAAGGATGTGATCATACAAGCGGATTAATTTCCTCGAGAAATCACGCATACCGGTCATAAATTGCTTTATGAAGAGACTGTATGGTCTCCCTGAGACCGAAATGTTTGTGTACAAGCTGTCGTACTGTTTCAAAATCCCAAACTCGACTCCTCATGACATTTAATCTCATCGCGCGCGGTACGCTTGAGATGGTTCAACAGCATTTGAACCTTTTCTTTTTCCGGCACCCTACACTGTTTACAATAGATTTCTACTTCTTCAAGCCACTCTTTTACTGTTGGATCCCCTGGCCAAGCAGGTCGCCCAGAAAACCATGGTAGTTTTATTGGTCGCTGAACAGTGGGTTTGTTTTGCTTTAAGGCTTCCGCCAAGCCCTGCACTGTTTTCTCAATCATATCCGCCTCCGCCATGTCAATACAAACTACAATGATTTAATAATCCAAAATGATAATCACAAGAAATAATTAATGCAACAGTGTCATATAATAATTCAGTGTGCGTGCCTCGAAAATGTATACAAAATCACCCTTTTGTTTTATATCCGCTGCACCAACTGGTTTCACTTTCGGTTACATTGGTTTTCACAGTTAAAGCTAAAATCGCCTTAGTAGTACCACACTCTACTACTACTATGCACAAAAACTACTGAAACTACCTAACAGTTTAAGTGTAAACGAACTATCAATGCTACGGACTGTCCCGTAAACTTCTACATTAACCGTTAAAAAATCAGCCTATGTTGTTCCTACCCCTACTAGTACTGCAATTCCTCAATCCACTAGTCCGTCTTGAAACTTGATCCTGATGTCTATGGTCACCAGTTCCCAACCGTACTCCTGACCTTGTGCTCGAGGAACAGCTCGTACAATGCTCCGCATACACCAGCTCGGTAACAATACATGTAGATTTAAACAATGGCAACAGTCAGTATCAGTGATGAATACACACCTCACAGTAGTAAGAAATGTCTAACAGCATCGAACCCCATCCGTGTTACCAAATTGTAGTAAAACTCAGTTAAGAGAGGAAAGTGGACATGACGCCAATGTAGAGTACAAATGCTGATTTAGTTTATTCCATTTACCATCTCCAAAAGAAACCAAAGTTACAATAAAACAATCAACCAATTAGTTAACCAGACTAGGGGAATAATTGTTATCTATAATACACTATTGTATGTGCTTCATTGCACTCTTCGGGCTACCGTACATTTACAAAACCACATGTCCTAGACAACTTTGTTTCACAAATCCAGGCAAAACACTGTTAATTAACAATAAGTACAGCCCAACGACTCACCAGTCAATGCAGCAACACTCCTTTTACATTCCAGGACCCCCTTCTTCGTCTGAAGTTACTTTAGGTGTTCATAATATTACTTTTATTTCACACAAGGTAAATCTAAATATATCACCGTCTGCATCGCAGGGTTTTAAAACCCTGCGAGACCATTTCCCTTGAGAATACTACCGGTACCATTCGGTACTACAGTTTGCTGGCAGCCTGGGACACCGTGTACATACGTCCTTATAATGGGGATTTCATACTTTTTTTCAAAGCTTATTACCTTTCGAGAGGTTGTAGACCACAATAAATCATGCCATAATCGCCATAATCCCCATGTTGTGTTCCTTAATTATCGCGCATGGGATGATAGGCTTGATCATGACACCCCATAATAGCGTTGATGGCGACTATAAACCCCTCCCCCCATCCCATGTCATTGGCTTTACTTAGTGTACAGAAAAGTGTTGAAAATTCACATTGAACTGATGGGCCAAATATATTCTCCTGTGTAATCTATTCTTGTACGATCTAAAAATAGCGTTGATGTCTTGTTTGCAACGAATTTATTTGTTTTTACACACCAAATACAATCCAGGCACCCCAAAGGAAGGGTGGTGAACTCTTGCACACCCACAGATCCTCTGTGACAATACATGCCAATACATGGCCCTGGAAACTCCGCCTCTTGACACGCCCCCCCCCCCCTATTATCAGATTACTGATTAGTCTTACAAAACACTGGATGTCAACCTACCCTTCAAAGTGGAGTCTAGTTGTCTGGGCTTTGCTAACTAAGCAATGCTGTGTACTTGACTGGAGAAAAGGGGGAAATGTCAGCTGAGTCTCAGCTGCGCATCATGCATTTTTTTAAACTAGAGATTAAAACAATACCTTGAGTTGACATGGTTTACATTATTAAAGGTATGACTGATTATATTTAAAATAAATTATTATAATTTTAAACATGAAAAAAAAAAGCCTACTGCAAGTTAAATGAAAACAAAGTACCCGATGCCACTACTTTTGTTTGGGTTACATGATGTAAACCATATTGCACGTACACACCGTGTGGAGTCCTAGCCCAGGTTGGACTTTCACCTTCGTGTACTACTTTGTGTACTCCGTTTCAGTGCATACAGAGACGGAGTCCTTATTTGGGCTATGTGGAGTCCCTAATGTGCAACAGCGAATTTAATCTTTTCATAATGGTAATACTATGTACAAGCTGCTGAGACATGAAAACGTCGAAGCACACCGTGTTGTTAGAGAAACCAAAGATGTTTTTACATCGTCGTATAATTTTATTTCTTTGCATTTTCGGAATGTAATTAACACGTAAGTGGTCAGTATTAATTACCCTTTCTATCAGTATAAAACACTACAACTATTAATCATTTTTATCTGTCAAACTTACCCAGGAAAAAGCCGACAAACACAAGTTACTACTTTCTGCGTCAGTTAACCTCGTGACAATTTTATGTAGTATCCTATAGGATATGCTACAAGATCGTTTATTGGTTAGTTCTGTAAATGTCTTAAAAGACGAGGGAAACTTTACTCCAATCAAAATAGTTTTCTCATCAGAAGAAAGGTTATGAAATAAGGTTTATTTTTAGCCAAACAACATTTTCTATAACTTAGGGGGTCTGGAGATACTGCGTCAAAAAGCCCACCAGACCAAGTAAGCGAAATTGTAGCTTTCACACACAATTACGGCTAAGGAATCAGTAAATAAATCAAAAAATTACGGATTTTAACTTTCTTTATTAATAATTAAACAAATTTAAAGCAGGAAAGAAAATGAGTTACAGTTCATTTAAATGCAAACAACACATTTATGCGATACAGGTAACTGGAGTTAAAAAAGCGTGAAAATCTGGTTGTTTTTCCATACGTACTACACGCATTCTGTGGTCAACCTGGACGTTTTGTCCATTCATGGTTCAACTTGACCTCAAGTTGATATCAAGCCAGGTTGACCTCAAGTTGGCCTCAAGCCAGGATATCAAGTGTTATCATGTGTACATCTCCTCAAACATTCACACACTTCTACACTGTAAAAAAAATTCTGTAAATTTACATCAAAAGTGATGGCAGCAGCATCGCCAGACACTTTGATGTAAAAATACAGATGTTTTTTTTTTTTTAAGATAACGCCCCAATTTGCTTTTATAGTTTACAAAAATCTGTAAAATAATTTTACATCCATATGTTAAAAATACAGGCAATTTGTTATTTGAAATCCATGAAAAATGTAATTTTTACATTTAAAGTGTTGTGAAAATAAACAACATACTGTTTCTGTGAAATTTTCTTTGTAAAAATACAGTAATTTTTTACAGTGTATGTTCTGTTCCCATGTTGAAGTATCCACACAAACCCCACACCCCTTTCGCCACCAAGGATTGTGCCCTCACTACGGTCCTGGATCAAATTTGTCGGTCCCCGGTATAACTTATACCGGGGACCGACGAATTTGAGCCCTGAAAACAATTGGATCAGATTTGTAATGCACTTCTTGATTTGTGTTAAACTGGGCCTTTGGCCTGACATTTACATTTTCAGATGAATATTTGTCAATTTACACTTTTTTCGTCTAGGTGAATCCTGATTCTATTTTCCTATTTATTTTTTTATTTTTGGATATATTATTTAATGAATTGGTTGACTGGGATGTGATTGAAGAGTTATTAATTAATTATGCTCGCTCGTTTATGTTTTAAACCTAAAACACACAATGAAGAGCAAATCTTCATATAACAATTGTTCATCACAAAGATTACACGATGTAAAGTTGAACAAAAGGTAAAAATAATCTTAGAAAACCATTCCCTCTGAAATATTTACATTTAGAAAACAACACGACAAAGTGAGTTTAAGCCAACCTTCTTGACTCTTTCTGACAAAAGGTATTAATTGAATGGCTGTAGGAGTGTCCCAGCGGCATCTGTAGGGTTGATATAAGGGTATGGCAGAACTGACAAAACCGGGGAAGCGAAAATATGGATATCTTTGCACGTAGGCCTAGGCGACAAAAAATGGCGTAGGGGGATAGTGCACCAAATGTGTCCCCTGATCCGCCCAACGAAGATCCCTCTTTAAAAGCCAGGAGCACCCTTCATCCCCTATTAAACGAATAAATTTTGCATGTGGCTGCTGTGTACGCCAACTAATGTAAGAGTTTTACTAGGCAACCTGACTTCTTGAGGACCTCAGAGTTCCTCAGAGATCCATCGCCACAGGGCAAGTACAGTTAGTCGATTTTGCAGGCCCGTAACCAGCGAGTTTTGCGGGGGGGATCGAATAGTGCCGTCAGGCACTAGTTTTGAAACAGTAAAATGCCGGCTATACATAACATTGCATACATAACGAAGAATGCATGGATACGTAGATGACCCCTTTTCAGATATGATCAATGTGTGATATACAACAACATAATACAATAATAACATACTGCAACAGTACTACAATAACACCGAATCCAATTTCAATTTTCTGGTGTTCTTTTGTGCGAAGATGTTAACCACCTCCTCGAGATCTATCGGATCATCGTAATGGACAGTCATTAGCGCCAAATTCGAGAGGCGTTCCTGACCCATTGATGCACGTAAGTATGTGTGTAAGCGGCGTATCGTGCTGAAACTTCGCTCACACTCGCATGAAGTCACAGGCAACGTACATCCTATCTTCAGTAGAACGAAGATGTTGGGAAACATAGTTTCATCACAGATTTTCAGAGCCTGTGCAAGGGAGTTCGGTTTGTCTGCCACATTAGTAAACTTATGCTTCCAGCGATCCAGTTCAGTGGACACAAGATGAGGCGCCGGCAAATCATCTTCGTACATGTCCACAACCTCCGAGATGTCGATGTTTTCCCCCAGTAGAGTGGGAACGAGACCCAACAATTTACTGGCGGTTGTCTGCAGCCCGGAAAACTGAGCCTCAAGTTCCGTAACAATATGGTCTGTGAACGGAATCAACAGGTTTCGCTTGTAGTATTCATCCACGCTCGCGGCAGGTGTATTGCCTCTGTGTATTTGCCGTGCGTTGATGCGCGGCATGGAGGGTACCACATCCACCTTTTCTGCCATCTGCACGGACCTCGTGAACATGTCTTTCATAACATCGTCCACGGTGTTTCTCCGCATCCGAAAATAATCTGTGACCTCTTGGACCATTTCATGGGCTTTGAAGATGTCCAACGCCGATTTCTGCAACTTCACAGTGATGCCTTCCAGATGCGCGAGGGAATAGTAGACAACGTTGAACGTCATTATGAACCCGAACGAGGTAATAGATGCCAGGATGGACACGGCGTCTTGTTTTGACTTAGCATCCCATGCTGCTCTGAAGTCCTCGTCCAGAATATCGGAATGTAATCCGTGCGCGATCTCTTCAAATGTCGTCACTAGATGCGGGTACGAGTCATTGAAGTGCGTATATGCTTGTTGACGCTCTGCCCAGCGGGTCTTACATAAGTTTAGTAGCGGCTTCCGCTTACTGGCAGGAGCATTTTTTGTTATGATGTGCTCCAACAAACCTTGTCTCTTAGGACTGTACTTAAAATACAGGCACACGGCCTTGAGTTTGTCTATCATATTGCGCACGTCCGTATTTGAACAGGCATGTCCAATTACCAAGTTCAGGCAGTGACCATTGCAGTGCATGTACACTGCTTTGGGGGCGTCATCACGGATTAACTTTTGCACGCCGATACGTTCACTCGACATTGCAGACGCTCCGTCATAGCCCTGACCTCGCATGTTGCTGATGTCGAGTCCTATCTCCGCGAGAACAGATTTAATTTCTTGGGCAATGTGATAGCCAGTGGTTCGGTGTAGTCCAGAGAACCTGACAAATTCCTCTTATATCCTTACATTTGTCCACAAACCGGATACAGAGCGACAGTTGTTCTTTGTTATGCGAGGTGGTCTCGTCAGCTAACACACTATAGTAAACTGCCGAATTTACCTCACTGACTATCTGCGCGAGAATCATGTCCTCGCCCATTATATTTATCACCTCATTTTGAATTTTCGGGGACACATATGTTGCGTTCTTGAGGATTGGGGAATCCAAGTGTGCTCTCAATATTGGATCGTGGTTTGCCATCAGTTTCATGAGGGCAAGGAAATTGCCGGGATTTCCGCCGCTCTTGAGGTCTTCCTTGTCCCCGCGTAACGCGATGCATTGTCTGCTGCACCACAGCACAGCTTCGGCGACACATTTCACAATGTGTCTGTTTCTGCCAATGTTTTCTTTGACACGAGCGTCGCTGAGTGCTGGAATTGTTGATTGGGGGGTTTCGATGCTGTGGATCAGACCGTCCGCAACTTGCATGGCACGAGTATGGTACAGGCATTCCGCATGCGGGTTGATCGTGTCCTTCTTTTTACTCCATTTTCGGAACGGCTTATTCACTAGCAGACCGAGGTGTTCCCTCTTCTCCTCCACAAACAGGGCACATGGGAGACAGAATGCGCCGTCGGTTGCTTTAGAATAGACAATCCAAGGAAAGTCATCGATCCAATGATTATTAAATCTTCTGTTGCATCCGGCGATATACCGCGACGGAAACACGTAGTCATGTGGCATGCGCGCGTGGTGCTTCAGCAGGTGGTATTTTTGTTCGCGGGTTAGATTGCGAATGTTGTTGAGAAATGTTTTTACATTTTCATGAGGTATGTTATCGTAGTTTTCCGACGCGGGGTGCATACTACCAATGTCCGTTATCAATTCGTCACTTCCCTCGACCTCATCCGCCGGATGGGTATCGCCAGGAGCGGTGGAAGCAGGTGGCGGCTCAGGTTCATCGGTGTTCGGGGTTACCACCGTACCCTCAGTGTTCTGGTTGGCCACATGACGTCCGTCAGCCTGGTCGGAAGCAGTCTCCAGAGCGTCGCTATTAGCACCACATTTTCGCTTGAAGTATCCGTCAAGGGTTGAACCATTACTTTCCGCTGCGCGTTTGCGGTCACGTTTCCTCTGCTCTGAGCGTCCCATATTCCGTCTGAATTCGAAATAATATAAACAGTGGGTTTTGAAACCGTACAGTTACTGCGTTCATTTGCTTTAATTACAACACAGCGCGGCGACGACAACCAGTGAAGCAGTGTCATGTTGTTTTCCCAACACAACATAATTATGTGCTTGAAAAGGCGCCCTCTTTTTTTAATAAATGCATACGACATGTAGTCTTTGCCAAAGACGCAAAAATATAATGTGCTTGAAAAGGCGCCCTCTTTTTGAATAATGCATCGAACGATGGACGTATGTGTGTTAGCCCGATCAAGACCAAGACTATCATCATCGCGTACGTACGTTCGTGTGTACAATATTTGATGATCCTAAATTAAATTGTGAGTAAATTGCTGAACATAGAGTATGTGAGCTGAACAAAACAAACACAATAATTTTGTATCACACCAAAAACACATAGCGGTACTAACTTTTTCAGATATTTGGATATATAATATTTATTCTCAATATCCAACTGGCTATTATATTGTGCGACGAAAAATTGAATTATTCGAATTATTGAATTTTTATTTTGTAGAGCGGAACTCCCTGTTCCGCGGGGGGGATCGTCCGATCCACCCGATCCCCCCCCTGGTTACGGGCCTGGGTAAGTAGAAGAGATCGTAGGTTCGATTTCCGAAACCAGTGAACTTCCCGTGGATTGCAACTGTCGATAATAATCATGAGGGTGCATAAGTAGGAAAGCCCAGAGCTTCACATTTGTTGTTTAACAAACTGATGTGGTGAGTTTCATTTTATTTCATTGTCAAAGTTTGCCTTGTTAAAGGATGCTCGGTGTCAGATTCTTGAGTTCTTGAGTTTGACTGGTCACAAGAGGGCACTGTTGCAATGGCCAATGGAGGGTACTGTCAATCTGTTTTTACTGCAGACCAGACAATCCATTAGCTTTTATGGATATATTATTTAATAAACTTGTCTGATAATATTAAAAGTAGAAAAACAAAACTATTTCAAATCATCCAATTATAGGTCATTCCAATTATCCAGTTAGTTAATCAGCGGATCCAATATCAAAATGGAAGGGGTTGAGCTTTAAGGAACATAATTCGTTAGAACATGTACACACCTCTATCTCCGTAAAAACAATGTTGTCATGCAAACGCTTTGATCAGCGTCATAATGGTGTATGTGTTTTTCCGGCGTGCATTAATAGGTTATACAGAGAAGGTCAAAACAACAATTAGCAAACAGCATTTTAATCGGTGGCAGGTTTCCCAAAAATTGTGTCCCTGATTGTAGGTGTTGAAATTATATTTAAAAAAATAAAAAATTCTCAAACATAATTTTAAAATGGTTTTAAATTTCTCAAAAAGTTTTAATTCTATTTTTTGTTTTTTATACTTAAATTAATGTTTCAAACCCAAATGATTTTTTAATTTATTTATATTTTTTGTTCAGGTTGAGGTGGGGTGGGCCTGGGGGATGGGTCAGGACAGGCCAACGTTTAGGGAATCCTCCTTCGAAAATTAACCTAATTGGCAGGGGCTCAAATCCTTGAGGATATGGGATTTGATCACACACACTTATGATTTTAGATGGAATACATTTTCAACCGTTTATAGTAATACAGAAAACACCGATCCAGATAAAATAAAGAATATTTTATAATTCTCCATTAATGTATGTAATAAAATATGCATTAGATTGCATCACAGAGCATCAAGAACAAAACCTTCTGGGGCCTTGGGAGGGCCGAGGACCCCACGCCGTTGTGGAATAGTACTGTGCTCTCGCCTGATTCCATTTCACATTTTTGGAACTGATTATTGACAAATCCCAAGATGATGAAATTAACGTTACCTGCACACTTCCGGGTTTGATAACGAGGCACTCAGTGTTCTATTGTCTACCTCACATCGGAGTTGTGACTTGACAGAGAGCCTCGGTTCACAATGCGGAAGTGCGCAGACTGGGTCAATTTGAAATTCGTCTATTGTCCACAGATGATATCCATGAATTGATAAAGAAAACAAACAAAAGCAATAGTCAGACGAATTCACCACTGGCCCACCAAACTTCGTTAACGTGTAATAGTAAATCCAGTCGATTATTGTGCCATGTTACAAGTCTGTAATTCAGTAAGTTTAATTTAAAAAAAAAAAGCTTTTAGTAAGCTTAAACTTATAATAATTGCCGCGGATGAGAGCCGTGAACGGATAAAAAAAAGAAAAAAGCCAAGTTACAAGTCTGTACGTCATTCCATTTGGGAGTTATAGTGCTTTTACATTGCTATAGCCCATTAAACCGGAATGGATGGATTTTATATGAATTTTAGGTACATCTACCTATCATAATAAATGTTTGTTATTTCGTGAGAGAGTTATAGGGCTGTTTCTTTTTCATTGTTTTTATCTATAATAACAGAACTGTTGAAGTTTGTATGAATTTTATGAATTTAGACCTTACATATCGGGACAATTATTTGTGCAAATCATTTTGTTCTGGAGTTATAGGGCTTTTAATTTTTCCATTGTTTTAGCCTATAATAGCGGTCACGGTCACGCTGCAATTTGCAAACATTTAACAAATATTGAGTAAAATAATTTGGTATCTGCATTCATTTGTTTTGTGTGTACTTATCAGGGAATTTATGAAAAAGATTGGTTGATTTCCTCAGACAATTTTTGTTTCACTGACATGACGATTTTTAGGTTTCTCTCCAAATCCCAGTCTGACAGAAACATTTTTCCATTGAAATGTGTTATCTTCACAGGTGTGATTTTGATATTTTTTGGGCTGTAAAAGAAAAGTGATTCACTGTGTTCATGTATCAGCATACATTATGTCTGTCTCATTATCCGTTGATTTAAAACAAACATATACAAAATACCCAGCTAACATGCATACGTTGGGCCAACGTTAACGTATTATTTACGGTATTTAAGCAGTTATGGTTGAAACGTCCACGGGATGCGCTGCATGTACTATGGGATAGATCTGTAGATATTAATTGGGGTTAATCGATGCAATTGTTTATTTTACACAAGGTCTTTCACTTACCTACACGTACGCGTAGTCTGGTTCCTTTTTCAACGACCCCTCTCCAGTTACTAATGTCTAGAACATGTATCCTTTATATACTGTCTTTTCAAATCTCTTTTCAAATCATGGTGTCATGCAATTGTACTTTTTTTTACATCAAAATAGAAGAGAACACCAAAATCTTACCTTTTTATCATAAAGTTAACAGTAAATATTTGAAAATGGCTTAAAATGACCCATTTTCACAAATCTAGGTCAAATTAAGGTCCGATGATTTACATATTGGATATTTCCCATAGTGCAATGGGAGCGGCCGTAATACGGGTTTCGGCTGACGTGCCGACGTCAAAATCCAATGGTGTTTTAATTTCCGAAGAGGCAGGGCATTGTGCACTTTAATTAAAAAAAATATCGTAATTTTACGGCTAAAAGTGTGTAAATTCCACGGTGAATTACCGTATCATCCCTTTTTTTAGTGTTTTACGGCCGAAACCCGTATTACGGCCGCTCCCATTGCACTGTGGGATATATCCAATATGTAAATCATCTGACCTTAATTTGATCTAGCTTTGTGCTCGAATAATTTCAAAGGTTTAAATATGTAAAAATGGGTCATTATAAGCCATTTTCAAATATTTACTGTTAACATTATAATAAAAGGTAAGATTTTGGTGTTCTCTTCTATTTTGATGTAAAAAAAAAGTACATTCAAAATTTCAAACATTGAAATATAGATTATAATTGCATGACACCGTGATTTGAAAAGAGATTTGATAAGACAGTATATAAAGGATACATGTTCAAGACATTAGTAACTGGAGAGGGGTCGTTGAAAAAGGAACCAGACTACGCGTACGTGTAGGTAAGTGAAAGACTGTGTAAAATAAACAGCTGCATCGATTAACCCAAATTAATATCTATAGATCCATCCCATAGTAAATGCAGCGCATCCCGTGGACGTTTCAACCTAAACTGCTTAAATACCGTAAATAATACGTTAACCGTAGATTCATTTCCAATTATGAAAATATGGTACCCATGAATCTATGGAAATATTTAAAACCCGCTGCATTACGTTTGAGTGGGAATTTTTTTACAGTGTAGGTCTACCCAGCCTAGCATGCATACGTTGGCCCAACGAATGCCGACGTTGTGGCAGGGTTGGCCCGACGTCGACCCAACGTTGGCCCAATGGAAAAATTAACGTCAAGGTGACGTCAACTGCCGACGTTGGGCCAACTGTAAATTCTTACGTTGGCCAACGTTGGCCCAACGTATGCATGTTAGCTGGGTTGGATTTACTGGTTTCTTCTTGATCGTAAGACCAGCTGCGAGTTCGAGTACTGCGTCATCGGTTGCTGGGATTTAATATTTAGTCGTCTGGCAACGTGCAGTGGTTGTATTTCGTGAGTTTTTCTAGCGAGTTTTACGACAGCCGGCCAAGGAACTGGTTTTAGTGGTTATTCGACCAGCGGCGAGTACCATCGCGCAGCATGCCTCGGCCCAGGCGGAGGTTGAGCATTCCGGCTCGTCTGAGGGCTACGAAGGCCAGTGAACGGCCAGCGGGGCAGACACCAGTGCGGACGGCAGCACCAGAGGTTCCGCAGGCTATTCATGTGGCCCACGCAATGCAACCCACGGTGGAAACATCACAAACGGCACAGCAACCGACGTTATCTGTGGTACAGCAATCCGCGCATCTGGGACCGCAGCCAGCCTCAACGTGGCATCCAATTATGGGACAACCAGCTCCAGTCACAGGTCAGCCCACGATGGGACAACCGGCTTCGGCATTTCAACATGCTACAGGGTTGGGTGAGTTGGTGAACATTCCGGCAAATTCGGGGCCAGGGTTAGGTGGCGGTTCATCCATCACAGGGCCTACAGTTTCCTTTCCCACGGCATATATGGGGGTTTCTGGGAAAAACGGGGACTCCTTGGTTTACACACAAGCCCCGGGGAGTTGTAGCGGAAGTTTGTCAAGTTATTTATCAGGCGGTGGTAATAATGCTAGTACCAATAGGTTCACCAATTGGGTTCTAATGGGGGGCATGCCCACTCATACGGTGGTGAGTCCTCAGGCCGCGGGGATCCCAGGGTCAAACGTGACCTCTCATGACGTTTTGCCGCCTCCACAGGCGATTGTTGTTGATGGGGTTTCCACCCAGCCCCTCCCTATCCCGCGGCTTGGGTCCACTAGTCTTTAGAGTGGGCATGTATCACAGTCTTTAAAAGAGAAAATTTGGAAGAGTGAATACATTGACATTTTATTTGCTCAGACAGTGCGGCAGCAGCCCTTGCGCGATCTCAAAAGGCATCCGAGGTAGCGCTAGTTGCGGAAAGATGTTTTTGCGGCCAAACATAGCTAGCGTCAGCCGCCAGCATAAGCTGGACTCATGAGACAAGTGGGTGTCAGCATGTCATACTTTCATGGCGGTTTATCTCATACAATTCCGCTTTCGCGCCATTGAGATGTTATGCTGAAATTGTCCGCACAGTTGCTGTTCAATTCCCAGGCACTGGTTGGCGGATTTATGATGAGCAGTTTAGGATTGGGCAAGAAAGGTCGTGGGCGGAGTTAGATGCTGAATTATGGTTAACGGTTGCTGCTTCCACAGTGGCTGCTGCCACGGCCCCGCGTGGAAATGTCCAGCATCATGTTAACACGAAGTTTTGTTTTGCTTTTAGGGAGCGTCTCAAAAGTCCGAACGGTAGGAACGTTCTAATTGGATCAGTTGAGTGTTCCAGCGCGCGAACATAGAACGGTCGGTTGGTGTTCCAACCCCAATTAAGTTGGCGGTCTTCCGTAGTTGGGACTCGGAATGCCTGCGGTCAGCGTTAGCACCGCCAAATATTGTTCATGAAAAGCTTGCCAAGGAAATTCAGGCTGGGCGCATAGCGGGGGCTTTCGCATCCCGACCCCTTCAGCAGCTTCAATGCTCACCTATTGGGATTGTGCCTAAAAAGAACCAGGTTCATTTCGTTTGATTCACCATTTGTCATTTCCACACGGTTGTGCAATTAATGATTTTATTGACAAAGAGCAATGTAAGGTCAAATACGCATCGTTTGATGCGGCAGTTCAATTAGTGGTACAATCTGGGAAAGGCGCATGGCTAGCCAAATCTGACATTAAGTCTGCGTTTCGTCTTTTACCAGTTTCACCGAGGGACTATGAGGCTTATGAGCTGCTGGGGTTCACTTTCGCTAACCATTTTTTATTTTGACAAATGTCTTCCGATGGGATGCTCCATTTCATGCGCGCTATTTGAAATGTTTAGAACTTGGGGTGCCTATTGCTCGGGGAAAAAACTGAAGGTCAAGCGCAAGGTGCTTTCATACCAGGTTCATTTCGTTTGATTCACCATTTTTCATTTGCACACGGTTGTGCAATTAATGATTTTATTGACAAAGAGCAATGTAAGGTCAAATACGCATCGTTTGATGCGGCAGTTTAGAAAAGTTTAGAACTTGGGGTGCCTATTTTTCGGGAAAAAACTGAAGGACCAGCGCAGGTGCTTTCATACCTGAGGCTTGTCATTGACAAATAATTATTGTTCATGAAAAGCTTGCCAAGGAAATTCAGGCTGGGCGCATAGCGGGGGCTTTCGCATCCCGACCCCTTCAGCAGCTTCAATGCTCACCTATTGGGATTGTGCCTAAAAAGAACCAGGTTCATTTCGTATGATTCACCATTTGTCATTTCCACACGGTTGTGCAATTAATGATTTTATTGACAAAGAGCAATGTAAGGTCAAATACGTATCGTTTGATGCGGCAGTTTAGAAAAGGTTAAGAACTTGGGGTGCCTATTTCTCGGGAAAAAACTGAAGGTCCAGCACAGGTGCTTTCTTACCTGGGGCTTGTCATTGACACGGTGTCCTGCCAAACTAAAGTTCCTGCTGACAAAGTCAGCAAAATTACTAGGCAGATTGAAGGGATGCTCGGTAAACCTAAAGCAACCCTACTTCAACTTTAGTCACTTATTGGTTCGCTTAACTTTGCGGGTAGGGCAGTTGCGCCGTGGAGGGCTTTCACAAGGCGGCTTATTGCATTGATCAAGGGCCTTCGGCACCCACAGCATATGGTGCGTATTTCTCATGGGGCAAAACTTGACTTGCTCATGTGGCTCACATTCATGAGCGACTACAACAGGGTGACACCATTCCTTCAGCAGGATTGGGAGTCTTCCATTGGTTTTGGTGCGTTTTTTGGTGGGAGGTGGCTGCAAGGCCGCTGGCCTCAAAACTTTGCGTCTCAACCATCCATTTCATTGTTAGAACTTTTCCCCGTTGTGGTTGCCATACTTTACTTGGGGCCATTATTATCTAACCGCAAGGTTACATTTCGTTCTGACAATATTGCGGTAGTGCACATGGTCAACGGTCAGTCTTCACAGTGCCCAAAGGCAATGCACCTTACTGGTTTTGGAATTCTTAAAGTTCAATATCGTTTTCAAAGCGATCCACATTCCAGGTGTAAATAATGTTATCGCCGACGCTCTTTCTCGTTTTCAGATGCAGCGTTTCTTCACGCTGGCCCCCCAGGCGGATCTAGTCAGTACTCCGTTGCCGACCCTTCCTTGTAGGGCGCGAAATTAGTAGGCTGTTATCATTAGCGTTTGCTCACAATACGCACAAGTTTTACAATTCTGGATGGTCAGCATTTTGTCGTTTTTTACAGGCTCAAGGCCACCCAGCACACGCGCCAGTTGGGCACAGGCGATTTGTGAGTTCATTGCTTGGCTTTCCTTGCAGCATTATTCCCCCTCAACCATTGTTACATATGTAGCGGGTTGTCATTTTAAACTCAGTGGCGAACCAGACCCAACGGGTACTTTTAGAGTGGCAAAGCTGCTGGAAGGTTGCTGGCGGGGTGGTGCTAGACTGGATCAGCGATCCCCAATTTCAGTTCCTTTGCAGGCGAAGGTACTTGCAGCGCTGCCGGCCACTTGTTTGCTCATTCACGTTTGAAGTTAATTTCTTTCGAGCTGCGATGCTGCTAGCGTTTTTCAGATTTTTGCAGGTCGGTGAGTTTGCAGCAATTTCCCGAGCCATGGTACAGGCGCATGCTTTACAAGTTGGCGATATCCACTTTTTGGGTACCAACCAGGGTTCCGCTACAGAGTATGTGCTTGTGTCCTTGCGCCATAGCAAGAATAATCAACATGGCCTCCCAAAAAAAATCCCTATTGGTCAGGCTTTGGACGCCTCTCCCCCTGCCCAGTACACGCGCTGAAAGGCTTTGTACAGGTTCGGCCCAAGATGCATGGCATCTTGTTCTGCCACATTGATGGGCTACCTCTCACTCAATTTCAATTCAACAAGGTTTTGCAGGAGGCATTGACATGTGTGGGGGTTCAGGGTGAACACTTCCGATCCCACTCATTTCGCATGGGGGCGGCCTCCACAGCATTTTCGCTGGGGTCCCAGTTGAAGTCATAAAACGCATGGGTCGATGGCGTTCAGACGCTTTACTTCGTTATATTCGTCTATTTCCCTTCCCGGGTTTACTGGGGAATTAGTTAACTTTTTGCTTTTCATCTAGGTCCAACAGAGGTGTGGATTGTGAGCGATTCATTGGTGCGTTGGGCAACCCATCAGATGGCAATTCCGGTCCAAGTTCGCTGGAAGGGCAAAAGGGCGCACATCTCCACGAAATTCCTCAGTTGCTGAGGCAGATGGGGGTGGGTCCCCCGCGGTTATTATTGTGCATATAGGCTCCAATGATTTGGGTATTGTTGATTTTTTTCGAGCTTCGGCAGGGTATTTATTGCATTGGTGATTGCTCATCGCAGGGAACAATTTCCGGCAGCCACACTGGTATGGTCGAACATACTCCCGCGTATGTTTTACTACGGCGCAAATTCGCAGCCGTCCTTGGAGCTGGTGCGTAGGGAAGCTAACCCGTGGGCGAGGAGTGGGGCTTGGGTACTCGAACATCCTCGACCTCAATTTAGCTGGTCCAATTGTAGCCTATACCGAAGGGATGGGGTTCATCTCTCTCCTGACGGTAATGGGATCTTTCGTGCAAACCTGTGCAATTGCATTTTAACATTGCTTTGATTTTCTCTGTCGGAAGCCCTGGTGGGGGTTTGTTTTCTCTTCTTGTGGGTCGCGTTCCTCGCTGGTGGAAATTGTTTGTTCGGAATAGAAATCATATCCCTCATCTTGTAATTCAATGGGTTGGGTCTATATTTCTTTAAATATGTAAATCATTATTGGTAACATTAATGTTGAAATTGTAAGCTTTATGATCATCAGGCGCGGATCCAGGGGGGCCGCGGGGGCACGTGCCCCCCGGGTAAATTGAGTAAAAAAAAAAAAAAAGGGGGGGAAAGAAAAAAGAGGGGGAGGTCAGAGAAAAGGAGGAGTAGCCTAAAAAAAAATACCGGCGACAATATTAAACATCTGCTGTGTCTACTTTTGGCATAAAATAAATTGCAACAAGAAAAAAAGGTTATCAATCATGCCATGGAACTAAAACCCTCTTTTGAGAGAAAACCGAAGTATTTCCCGGAGCTCGGGGATTTCAACTCTCTCCATCTCAACATCTAATCCTCTTGGCCACAGCCAGCAGGAAACAATTGATCACTTGACTGAATGATTTGCTAGTTTTGCCAAAATCCTTTTTGAGTGGCCTAAACACACACATTCTTTTCAATTAATAAAATATCCAGTGCCATCATGTCCAGTAATGAAACCATGTATTATTTTCTTGATCGTTGAATTTGATGCCCCAAACAAATAGACCTTGGCTTTTAAAAGAGAAAATCGTCTCATCATACTAGAGTTGTATTTGTACCCAAAAACCACGAACGTTAGTAAGTTTTGTTTCTAGGCCTGCTTCAAACGTCGAACTTTTACCGTATCTAATTCAAATAATGACCCCAAAAATTACATTATTTGAATTAGACACGGCAGAAAGTCGACGTTTAAAGCAACTGACTTCTGCCGTAAGTTCGACAGGCAGGTCTTGCCGCTCTGAACGCCAGCTCGTCTCTGGACTCTTTCAAGCGAAGATATGTTTTTGGTGATATAGGGTTTCCAAGCAGTGCTCCCATATCAAAGATGTGGTCTAACCAGTGTGAAGTATAATTTCTCTTCGATGGACTTTCAGGCCGGTCTCGGTTAGCCCTTAGCAATCTTCTGAGGAACTGATTTATTTATTTTAGTCAACCCATTGTTGAAGACAATTTTCTTCCACGAATTTAGTTAATGGAGATGACTTCATGAAGTTTAACACAGCCTCATTACGGCAATTAATTGATTGCAGTGGAGTGCCGTGGCCGAGCGGTGTAGCTTACCGGACTCAAGTTCTGGTGTCAGCAGCAGAGTGTGGGTTCGAATCCCGGCCGTGACACTTGTGTCCTTGAGCAAGACACTTAACCATAATTGCTTCTCTCCACCCAGGGGTTAAATGGGTACCTGTGAGGGCAGAGTTGGTTGATTAGCCCTATATGCGCTGTAATGGCAGCAATTGAGCTGTATACTCCCCAGGGAGCTGAGATGGTTTCAGGAATGATTTATGAGCCTTATGAGCAGGGGTAAAGATATAATGCGCCTTGAGCACCACTTAGTTGGTGGATACGTGCGCTATATAAGTCCACACATTATTATTATTATTATTATTATTAGTTTCTTCTATATTATGTTTGATTTTCCACAGAAGCTTCGGTGATAAAAAGTATCCAAGGATGTGTCTCATAAAAGGCTGATAAAAAGGATTAAAAATTAAGGGTGCATAGTAAAAAATAAAGCCACCATCCAAGGTGAACAGCGCCTTCAATTTGGTGTACTGTCATTATTGAGAAAAGTGGATTTTTGTATCAATTTCCAATGATGATTATAGTGACTTTTTTCAAATACTTCCCAAAATTCTTTAGTCTACATTTCGTTTGCAATCGGTAGTCTGTGATCGGGTGCAAAGCAAGCTAGTCTGGTTTCTTGATCCGATTCCTCCACGTCTATAAATTATTCCGTTTCGTCTGAAGAAGGGTCGGGGTACCGTGTGGAAATTACAATCGCCGATGTCAATTCACTGTCGGATTCTACGCCAGTACTCATAGGCCTGCGAAGTACGATGAGTCTTGCAGCTGATCTGCCGATGGTTTTAACACAGGGCAAGGAACAGTGTGAAATCAAGCCCTTTTCTTGAAAATTTCAACTGGACTGAATTAAAATCAAGAAAAATTCCGGATAAATTAAAACTGAAGTCAAAACTGCAAATTAAATGCCAAAAATCGGGGAGGGAGAAACTTATATTGTTGTAGTCATGACATCGCTAAAATAATGATATATATATATATATATATATATATATATATATATATATATATATATATATATATATATATATATATATATATATATATATATCGAGAGGTCCGGACTCGAACCCGCGACCTCTCGAATACCAGACGAGCGCTCTACCAACTAAGCTAACCAGCCCCTATGTTGGTGGGCGGTCCACTTATGCCAATTATCTATTGCTCTATGGGGCCAGGTCAGAGGCCAAACCATATCTGCCGAGAAGCCAGGGATCAAGCCCCGGTCAGATGCAAACAACCCGGGTAACGGCAGTAGCGGGGATCACACAAACGGGACACAAGCCTTTTATGTGGTTGTACACAAAGTAGATTTATATGGAGAAACTATGACCTGAAATATTATATAAACGGTTCGCGAGCAAAGAAAAGTTGGCTGATGCCGAACTTGAACCCGCGACCTCTCGAATACCAGACGAGCGCTCTACCAACTGAGCTAACCAGCCCCTATGTATTCTCCATATAATCTTGAAAACTTTTCCAAAAAAGTCAGGTGAAACTGGCCAGGAATCGCCTCAGATTGCACCACAGAGCATCCATAATCAAAAAAATTTCGGGGCCCTTAAGCGGGCCCCGGACCCCACGCCGTAAGGGCTTCGCGCTCGCGTTTGTCCGTGTTGGGTGTGCCCCCCCGTCTAACAAATTCCTGGATCCGCGCCTGATCATGGTAGCGCCGTGATGTGCCACACGGGCTATTTCAGGCCATATGTACCAATGACATAAAATCAACACTCATAATTGTATTATTAATAGCGCCGGGTAATTCCTCTCGGGCTATATCCGTCCGCATGTTCCAGCGATGGGAGCAGTGTTATCATTGTTATCTTCTGAACTATTTGGGGGAAGAAGTAATCTTATAATTTTCAAGGGGTCTGATGACATTCCCAATTTGTAAGGGTTGTTATTAAATTTGTGGTTTTGATGTTAACCTGTTGTGATACAGCAACGGCCGTTAGATGCTGGGGGTGGTGCTCACGGGTATCACCATTCGCTGTATATCTGGTGGTCATGGGTATCACCTTTTTATTGTTTACCTACTTGTGGTCATGGGTATCACATTTTTATTGTTTACCTACTGGTGGTCATGGGTATCACCTTTAGTTGTATATTTGGTGGTCATGGGTATCACCTTTTATTGTTTGCCTACTGGTGGTCATGGGTATAATCTTTAGCTGTATATTTGGTGGTCATGGGTATCACCTTTTATTGTTTACCTACTGGTGGTCATGGGTATCACCTTTTATTGTTTGCCTACTGGTGGTCATGGGTATCACCTTTTATTGTTTACCTACTGGTGGTCATGGGTATCACCATTTATTGTTTACCTACTGGTGGTTATGGGTATCACCATTTATTGTTTGCCTACTGGTGGTCATGGGTATCACCTTTAATTGTTTGCCTACTGGTGGTCATGGGAATCACCCTTTATTGTTTACCTACTGGTGGTCATGGGTATCACCGTTTATTGTTTGCCTATTGGTGGTCATGGGTATCACCTTTTCATTGTTTACCTACTGGTGCTCATGGGTATCACCTTTAATTGTTTGCCTACTGGTGGTCATGGGTATAATCTTTAGCTGTATATTTGGTGGTCATGGGTATCACCTTTTATTGTTTACCTACTGGTGGTCATGGGTATCACCTTTTATTGTTTGCCTACTGGTGGTCATGGGTATCACCTTTTATTGTTTACCTACTGGTGGTCATGGGTATCACCTTTTATTGTTTGCCTACTGGTGGTCATGGGTATCACCTTTAGCTGTATATTTGGTGGTCATGGGTATCACCTTTTATTGTTTGCCTACTGGTGGTCATGGGTATCACCTTTAGCTGTATATTTGGTGGTCATGGGTATCACCTTTTATTGTTTGCCTACTGGTGGTCATGGGTATCACCTTTCACTGTTTAGCTGATGGCCATCGGTGCCTCCTTTAATGTTGGTGTTTTTTTGGAAGTTAATTGGTAAAAATCGGTTTGCCCACTTTTTGGTATCCGGTGTGAAAGAAGGTTGAATTAAACTGGCTTGAAGCTGCGACATACACACACAACCCATTTTGTTTCTGTTCCCCATTTTTTCTTGAGTATTAGTATAATTATAACAATGCTGATGTTTAACTTTGTAGGTACGAGTGCAAACGCACTTCATTTCCAAGTGCATCTTGTAGAGGGGCTTCCAAGGTGGAACGCAGATCATGAACAACCAGCCCTAGACATGACAACTTCTAGTTCGCAACTTTGACAGTTTGACACTCGGCTAAAGGATTCAGCATTTGGAGATTCAGTTAGCAAATCAAATGTCAAGTTAAGTTTTCTGATGGTGTGTAATGCTGCACTGTACAAATAATGTGTGCAAGTATGGTTACTTACGATCAATGTTTGTCAACCAGCTGTAGTGTAAAGATTTGTGTGTATCACATTAAAAAGAATACCCTTTTAACACATTATGTTGATCTATAATTGTTGTTACTTAAAACAGGTGAGCTTATTGGACAGGTGTGGAATACCTGCTGAGACAACCTGGGAATTAATCAACCCATTGGAGAAGCAGATGTGGAGGATGCATCGTCACCTGAAGATGACATGTAGTATATATGCAGACCAGGAGGAGGATGAGGATTTCATAGATGAGACTGTGGTTCATTTGGATACTTACCATAATTATCACTCTTTTTTTCTTTCTTCCTTCTATTTAACTATAAATATACGCTGCTTTTTACCCATTTGGAAGGCATCGTGTCAGTGCATTCATCTCCTTCACAACATCTGTGCAGGCCAGCAGTGATGATATTGTCATTGACAGGCAACCCCCCTAATGAACCTCCAAAGTCTCCTCCCTTACATGCCCCTGTTAGAGATGACAATCTGCTAGATGTTGATGAATCAGAGCCAATGAGCGAGGTACACCTTTTCAGATTTTAATTTATTTCATTTTATTTATAAACAAAGAAAACAAAATTGAAATTTATTGAACCAAAGTTGCATCACAGGATATCGGTTGAATCCACAGGAAATTGGTTTCTACATCAGCGATATTTGGCGACCACACTATACTACGGACCGAATGGTATTCTATATCCACAACCCACCACAGACTGTGGGACCTCCTACATCCTAAGTCAACCACCCTCCCTCCCCCTGTGCTTGTTTACAACTGATTCAATTGAGTGAACACATCCCCTCTCCCCCACTCCTAGGATCCTAGTCCCACCAGTTTCCCGTCAGCACACCTCATCAACGCACTAATCCTCCAGCACCCAGTCATCACGTGATCCTCCACCAGCCTACTTTCCCAGAGTTCGGCATTCTCCTGATCGACGATCAGAGCATACTGATCGAAACGTCGAGTTGTAACCTCCAGTTCTTTTCATAACTAATTACCACTCAATAGAGAATTTCGCATGGTGTCACGGTAATTAGTCTTACTTATCGTCTTCACTATGCAAAGCTACAAATTTTACCAAAGTTGAATCAAGTTTACTAAAAAAAAATTGTTTAAAGGCCAAGTAAGCATTAGCATCTTGGAATTATTATATTGTCATTTCTGATTTTCTGCAGTTAATAATTTTTGTTCAATGCGCCGTACTTTTGACCGCGTGAGGGCGCTGCCAACTTAAAAAAAAATCACTTCCGGGGTTTTTCGTCTGTTCTCGCTTCATATTTGCTGTTTACGTTTGTCAGCTAGCTGCATGCATGCAGCTGACAATGACACGATTGATCACGGAGGAAGGTGGATGGTCTGATTGTGTATGCTCTTTACAAGCTTTAGTAGTTTTTTGAATCATTTCTCATCAAATATGAAACAAGAAGACATCCCAGGCAGCGGCGTAGCCACGGGGCCTGGGGGCACGTGCCCCGCACAAATTTCCAGTGCCCCCACGAAAAATCCTCATAGTGTCCCAAAAACAGAAAAGATAAAGAAAAGGGAAAAAACCCATACCCACTGGGCCCCCCCACTGAAAAGCAGTGCCCCCCCCCCGGCCCCCACTGAAAAAGTCCTGGCTACGCCGCTGATTTTCCCAGGTGCACAACTTGGCAACCCCGCTGTAGCATCAGTTATTCAGCTCAAACGC
>CM055823.1:19284976-19309880 GCA_029582265.1 Zoroaster sp. YZ-2022
TTTTGTTGTATTTATTGTTATATGCATAGCATACACAAATGAAATGGGAGTGGGCCTAAAATATCTCACTTACCCAAAGTTGAACACCTCGATCAAAAACATTCAACGAAGGGTGGAGATAGTAGAAATGTTGAGGGAGAGGGGTAGGAGTGAGAAATGATGATCAGCGAAGGTACACGTGTAAAATTACCCGCCATTCAATTCGAACATTTTAACAATCACTTACAAGGGGAAGGGGGGGGGGGCTTCAATTC
The DNA here is from genome assembly GCA_029582265.1 of Zoroaster sp. YZ-2022. Lineage (NCBI taxonomy): Eukaryota > Metazoa > Echinodermata > Asteroidea > Forcipulatida > Zoroasteridae > Zoroaster > Zoroaster sp. YZ-2022. The sequence goes on from CM055823.1 coordinate 19,285,231, forward strand.
AGACAAGGGGCAAACTACAACACCAACAAATTCATGAATTTACCATGACATTTCCATTCAGACGTCTCCAATTCTTCACAATGTTCATCAACAAGGCCTAGCAATGACATACCGGTACCGTTACCATTAAAGTTGCAGGACTTCATCTTTTCAAACCTGACTTCTCCCATGGATAATTATATTTTGCATGCTCAACGGTCAGATCCAGAAGTGCTTACATCATTCCCACAAACCTCGACAACTGATTGAACAAATGTCATGAAATGCCTGGAAGTACCTCCTCTAAATTCAATGACTATGGGATCACTGTGGGATCACTGTGAGATCACTGTGGACTATTTCCTATAAAGAGGTTGGGGAGAAATCCAAATTGGCCATGTAGCTGTTTTGTATGAAAACATATATTTAATCTTTATTCAGAAAGATATTAAAGATGGGGAAAATTAACTCAAACTAATAATAGGCGAGTATTTGCTGCTAAAAGAAGCAACACATTTTGTATTACTAACAAGATAATAGGAAGAGTACCGATATTAAACAAATTACTGATACTGCACAATTTAAGAGTTTTTACCCCAACTGGTTGCTAAATGTATTATCAGAGGCAGGCCTCTTCAAACCTGATGTTGATATTTACTCTTGGACATTGTTCAATACGTTTCGCAGCAATAAAAATGTAATCGAAATGGCTGCCCCTTTAAATTTAAGAATATTAGTAATATTATTTTGAGGCTTCAGGACCGTAAATAACGAAACATTAAATGTAAAATTTTTATCCAAAATTGAAATCCAAACTGGCGGCCAAAGCTGCCAATCAAACAACTGGCACTCTTAATTGATGGAATGAAAGCAAGTTGCTGGGAATGTTATAAAGACACAAACAGCCCTCTTCAAACATGATGTAGTCTTTTACAAAAACAAAAACAGAATGGCTGCCCCTTTAAAATTTGGTGGCCTTGGCCCTACTTTTTAATTGCTATTTTGAGGCTTCAAGATCCCAAATATAGCATCAAATGTAAAATAACAATCTTTAAGGTGGTCTGAAAAAATTAATAATTAGGTAAAATATGTCCAAAATGGACAAAGCTTGATCATAAATTCCATTTTGGCACGAACATAAAGCTGTCTAATCAGTCCAAGGGTGTTGTCAAATCAGTCATTTTGCATATGTGATCCGTTGTATTATGTTTTCAACTTATCTTTAACCACACGTATCTTTCCTAATAAACTGAAGTTGGCTAGAGCTACACCGATCTATAAAAGTGGTGGTCCTTGTGAATTTGGTAACCAGAGGCTCATCTCTGTATAAAACAATCAAGTTTCTGTATACATTTAATTTAATTTACCATGGTTAGTATAGCTTCCGGAATAACCATTCTACATCAATAGCATTGCTTGTTCATACTATAAAATCATCAACGGTTTCGAAAATAATGCTTAGGCATACACCATGGGCATTTTCATAGTAGTCCTTGGGCTACCACCACTCCCTCCCTCCTTGTGGATTTATAAATATTTTTGTAAACCTTGACCATAGAGCTATTGAAATAAGGTTGTCTGCAAATTGCCTATTGGTGTGTGAGGCTGTGAGGGCGCTTTTTCAAAATGGCCACCAAAATCCCAGTAATTGACCGTGCCACATAGAAGGACTTTTTATTTTTTAGTGCCCCTCGGGGATTTTTCAAGACAATTATTTTTGTAAACCTTTACCATAGAGCTATTGAAGTCAGGTTGTCTGCAAATTGCCTGTTAATGAGTGAGGCTGTGAGGGCGCTTTTTCAAAATGGCCGCCAAAATCCTGGTAATCGACCATGCCACATAGGAGGACTTATTTTGTTAGTGCCACCTATAAATATACATTGGCAAAATGTTTTCACCCGTCTGAAATGCTTAAACTACCGCAAGAAAAAAACTTCCAAGGACAGCTAGCTCTTGTAGAACTTATGTCAAAATTATAATAAAACTATTTCTAATAGCGGCTTCACAGTGTCACGGATCTGTTCATCCAAATCCTGCATCCTGCATTTCTTCCTTTCACGTTTGTTCCTGTCCTATGAGCCTCTATCATTTCAAAATTTTCTGAAGCCAACGCAGCCCTGATAGCTTCCTCTAAAGTTGATGTATTGGTTCTGAAGATACCCCCACGGATCGACGAGCTAGCAATCGCATCTGAAAAATGACCTCGCGCAAACCGGTCTCTGAAAACTCGGGGTATGCTAATGCTGTCAGTTCACTGATCGCCTGACCCAGATCCTGAATGGTCTGTTTCGCACCTTATCTGTGATTCCTCAACTCCATTAAGAAGTTCTCCGCCTTCTGTCTGGGTCCAAAGTGAGCATTCAGCAAGTCAAGTGACTCCCTATAATTGTTTTCTTTTTCCATCCTCTCCTCGATTAAGTAGCACCTTTAGTGTCTGGCCCTTGAGGCTCGCAGCGAGAAATGCAGCCGCCTCCTCGTCGTCCCAAGCATTGGCGATTTTGCAGGATTTAAAGTGTTCAAGGTACCGGTAGTCTTCCCAGGGCTCCTTCCCTTTTAATTGGTCTGGTACAATCTGGGGTCGTCCCGACTTCGTTAATTTCTCTGCAATTTGTTGCTCGTTTGCAACAGACACCTCTTTCCCGAGGATTCCCTGAACATCCTCGAAGGCTTTAGTGACCTTCGTTTCTTTTTCACTATCCTCAGCAGTTCCTTCCTCACGCACAGGAGAGTTCTTCGTTAGAGGTTTTGTATCCTCCTCAACCGCAGTCGACTGCGACTGTGGCATCCACGTCCTGTTCTTTTTCAAAATTCACGTAGGAGGGGTCCAAGGGACTCCATCAGTACCTGGTGCCGGAGTACAAAGTAATGAGTCATAAGGCTCGAGGCGCCCAGAGTCCACCCTGATTTTATCTGCTGAGTCTCCATCATCTATTGGTCTACGTGCGTCATCGGAAGTTCAAGAGATTCAAGATTCAAGATTCAAGATTTTATTTATTGTCATGCAAAACATCACATGAAAATTGATTTCCCAGTGTACACTGATTTAAAAATACAATATATACATTTAAAAAAAAAATGAAAATGAAAAAACAAATTATTTACTTACAAAACAATCATAAAAACTAAGGAAGCAATAAGGATTCAGGGCAATGGGGTGACTAGGGAAGGAAATGAGGGAAAAGGAAACGGGTAGGGCAGGGTAGGATGTGGGGAGGGGGAAGGTTGGGTTAAAGTACGGCAAGGGAAAAGGATAAAACTATCTGGTGAAGGTTGAGTTAAAAATCTGAATGGCCCATGGTAAAAATGAACATTTAAACCTGTTGGTTTTCAGACTAAGTTGACGTACTCTGCCAGATCGATTGCAAATAATGAAGGGATTAAGAGGATGGGTTGTATCAGAAAGAATGCCATTAAATTTGGTGATAAGATGATTCTCTGCAATTTGCTGAATATTCTCAACATCAGCGCCAATTATCTTCATAGCTTGCTTGTCAATGCGTTGGAGTTTTTTACGACTGCACAAAGTAAGTGAGTTGAACCAAGATATACAACAAAAAATCACAGTCGACTGGATGGTGCTCTGATAAAACAGATTTAAAATCTGACAATGCACATTAAAAGATTTCAGTTTCCTTAAAAAGTAAAGCCGTTGATTGGCTTTTTTCTGAATCCTAGTTGTATTAGCATTCCAATTTAATTTATCATCCACAACTGTTCCCAAGTATTTAAACTCTTGAACAACCTCAACATCGATGTTATCAATTCCAACTGGTTCCTTCATATTTTTAATTTTCCGGAAATCAAAAATAATTTCTTTGGTTTTCTGTACGTTTAAAATCAGATGATTTATATTGCACCACTCCACAAATTTATCAATTTCACACCTATACTCCACCTCAGAATTATTAGTGATCAGTCCAGATAAGGCGGTGTCATCAGCATATTTTGTCATAACACATGCTCTACTTTCAGGACGAAAATCACTAGTGTACAAAGAAAACAATAAAGGTGACAAAACACAGCCTTGAGGTACTCCTGTGTTGATATAGGCGACATCTGACATTACATTATTCAACCTAACCCTTTGTGATCTTTGCAATAGAAAATCATTAATCCAGAGTGCAAGATAAGGGTTAATGTTCTGCACTTTTCTGAGGAGAGCATACGGTTTAATAGTGTTAAAAGCAGATGAAAAATCAAAAAATAAGGTACGAACATAATTTCCCGGTTTATCAAGATGATCATAAATATTATGCAAAAAAGTGATCATGGCATCCACTACCCCACGTTTTGCTCTGTATGCAAACTGAAAAGGATCTGCGAAATTGAGTGTTTCTGCAGTCAGAATGTCTCTAATAATTGTTTCGAAACACTTCATCACTATGGCCGTTAATGCTACTGGTCTATAGTCGTTGAGAACTGCCGGGTTGGTTTTCTTAGGAACAGGGACGATGATAGATGATTTCCATAAACTTGGTACAGTGTGACTGTTCAATGACCACTGGAACAGGTGTCGGAACACCCCTGCAAGCTCTTTACAACAAGATTTCAGGAGCCTTCCCGAAATCCTATCAGGACCAGCCGATTTGTTTGGTTTGATAGCCTTGAGAGATTTTTCAACATCCCTGATTGAGAGTTGAAGTTTATTACTGTCTGTTAAACTTGACACCAGATGCGCACACAACTGTTCGTGTGCAGGATTATGATGCTGACCATCCAGATCAAAGCGCCTGTAAAACTGGTTCAACTCTTCTACGAATTCATTAAGGTCACCAAATGGCAAAATCAATTTGTTTCGCCGACTGTATCCTGTGATGTCCTTCAAGGCATTCCACGCAGCTTTAGGATTGTTGCTCTTAAATTTTTCCTCAATTTTCTGTCCATACTGCTTCTTGCAGCGACGAATGAGAGTTTTTATTTCTTTCTGTAGTTTGCGTTTTTCCTCAAGATTTCCATTTTTGTGAACTGTCTGTTTTTGTCTGACTAAACACCTCAGCTCCTTACTTAACCATGGTTTGTTATTCGGAAAATTTTAATTTGAGTCTCAGGTATAATAAGATATTCACAAAAGTTTATGTAGTCGGTGATGACCTCAGTGGATTTATCAATGGAATCAGGATCCATGAGAACATCCCAGTCTGTGGTTTCAAAACAATTTTGCAGAGCTTCAACTGAAGCGTTGTTCCATTTCCTTACAGTCTTGGTGATAGGTTTGGATTGCTTGAGTTTCTGTTTATATTTCGGAAGCAGGTGAATAATGTCATGATCCGACATTCCAAGCGGTGCCTTTCCAAAAGCCTGATAAGCATGAGGGATATTACCATAACATTTATCAAGTGTATGTTGTCCTCTCGTTGGAATGTTCACGTACTGGTAATAATGGGGCAACACTGCATCAAGACTACAGCTATTAAAGTCACCCATAATTAATTTAACTGCATCTGGGGATTGCCTTTCCAGACTTTGAACAATTCCTGCGATTACAGAGGCTGCATTATTAACATCTGCTCGTGGTGGGATATAAACGGTGGTTACGAACAACTGTGGAAATTCTCTGGGAAGATAGTATGGCCGCAGGCCAACCGTCAAAAGCTCAATATCAGGTGAGCAATGGCGTTCCTTGACACAAATATTGTTGCACCATTTTTGATTAATATAAATACAGACTCCACCTCCCGAAGTTTTCCCCGATTCATGGTTTCGGTCCAGGCGTTCACAAGCAAACCCATCAATATCTGTAGCGCTAATGGTGTGTGTATCCTTAAACCATGTCTCACTGAAACACATTATACTGCAGTCTCTGTACTCGTACAGGTACTTAACATTACCAGCTAGTTCATCCAGTTTATTGCACAAAGATCGGGCGTTACCTGTGATGATGGTAGGCAATGGTGGGTTAAATCTGCGTCGTCGAAGGCGAACTTTTAATCCACCTTTCTTGCCCCGTTTCCGTGGTTTTAAACGCAAGTCTTCAGGAATGTCAAAATTGGGTGGGGCAATGGCTGCTGGCGACTCGCGTAGATTTAACAGCTCACTGCGTTCATACACAATACGTGAGTGTTGTATATGCCACTCCCATGCAAATGTACTCGACTCAGTTTGCTCACCAAAAGTCCTCATAAAATTGTACGAAATGGACACGAACACGACAAATATCGCCGCAGAAGTTGTTCCAAGTGCCATCGTACATCAGTTAAAATCAGTTTTAAAGTTAAAATGTCAGGTAACAACGATAAAATCACAGAATAAAAATCAATTCTCTGGAGCTTCGTACACTGGGTGGTCGCCGCAGTGCAGCGCCCTCAACCTATAGAAGCCTCCTTTGGCTTCTATAGTCTAGTTAGTCTCTGCTGTTGCCTCTGGATTTACAGCTCTTGTTTGAGAACCTTAACTCTTAGTCCCAGCTCTTCATTCTAGAATGCTGAAATAAACGCTGTAATTGGTCTTCTTTTCCTTGCATCTCCATTCGTAGGAAATTAACCTCTTCTTCAAAATCAGCACTATCACGGTTTTTAGCGGTGTCGATCTCTTTTGTGTCCTCCTTGTTCATGTTGAGGCTACTGAGTTGTCCCTTTTTGATTTTGTTAGATTATGTTAGATTATGTCACCATTTGTGACGGATTTACCAAATACCCCGGACTGATAATTCCCCAGTGGTCACCCAGTTGAGTGTGGTACTCCCTTCAGAAGAACCAAGACTGATGATGTAGGCGGCCTGTTGGGCGGAAATGTACCGCCAAATGCACACGACTCTCTCACCTCCGCGGGGGACAGACAGGACAGACCATGGACAGGACAAAAGTATATAAGGAATTATGATGTAGCCTGTTTTATTAGTATATGAATCACTACGTGAGAACCTCTGTGTGTTTGCCTATCCGTAAACCCAGTACCCTCATTCCCCAGCCGCTCGCGCAACCTGAATTACCTAGCGCTATTCTAATTTGGTGTAGCCTCATGCTCCAACTATACTGGTGTGCCGTCCCGGCTTGTAGCCTCCCTGCTTGTAGCCTCCAAGCTACGAGTGCCTTTACGGACCAGAAACTAATCCCGAGTTCCTCCCTTTGTTTCACATCGTGGTCCCACTCCGTATTCCTGACTGTTCCTTTCAGTGGCCCACGCTCGATCCGAGGTGGTGCACACTTTACCTCCTGTACTGGAGCAAGCACTTGCACGTCCGTCTCAGACGAGATCCAACCAGCAACTGACGTTCACTCATGCGCACATTGCATGTCCACAGCACCAAATACTCCACAGCCCTCCTTAGTTCGCCCTCGCCATGCGCAAGCCATAGCTCATTTGCATTACATTATTATTTTGTGTTTTTGTTTATTTTTTAGAGGAGGGGCGGGGTGCAGGAGGTGAGCAGGGGAGGGAGGAGGGGTAAGGAGGACCTTAAATACCAATGTATTATTCCTAGATCATTTCCCAGATACTCAATCCATCATGGGGAAGACACATAGAGCTGAACTACATACATGTGATGTGCGTTGGGGATATTTTAGGGGGTAAATTTGACCCCGCCCCAATCCTTAACCCACCAGTATTTTTTGCAGACAATCAGATATTGCAATGGCATACAATAGGCTGCCCCAAAAAAGTAGTCTCCGAAAATCCCCCGGGGGAGAGTTTCAGTCTGTAGCCCATGGACTATAGACTTGTCTAAAGCTTTCGATACAATTAATCATAACATTTATATTAAACAAAATACGTGCATTAGGGTATACGAGGTATAACGCATAACTGGTTTTGTAGTTACTTTATCTAATCGTTCAGTCAGTGTACCAAATGCATGAACGCTACTTCTGAATTTTTCTAAAATATCATGTGGCGTCCCACAAGGATCACTGTTAGGATCTACACCTCTTTTTATTTATTATGTATATCAATGACAATCTTTCCATCAGTTTCTTTTTTGTTTATGCTAATGATACTAATATTTTGTGCTGTAACAACAACCTGCGTTCTGTAACGACGCTAGTACCCACTTGTCAAATGCTTGTAACTGGTTTAAAGCTAATCGATTGTCGTTAAATCTTAAGAAATGCAGCTACGTGATCTTTTGCCCCTCCCTACTGCGACCTCTTTTGAAAAACAGTTAATAATTCTCTAAAACTAACTCCGAATTTCTATTAAAAAAACTGTAAAAAATTCACTGAAATGTTTCAAAATTTCCCAAACATTTTTCCAAAATGGTTTCAAATTGTTCAAAATTTTCGGGCCGAGAATGTCCACGGTACACTCACGTGCATGCATTTCTTATACACATTAATTTATGACTTTATTTTTCTTAAAACAATCCTCCCCAGCCGTGAATTACTATATTATACAGAAAGGCTTTCCTTCTGAATTAATTTTGTAGTTAAACAAAAATAATACAAAAATTGATGCAGACATTATTTAAAAATGTTGACTAAATGCCGATACGACCTACATGGAAAGTAAGCGTTCTAACCACTTGACTACCATGTCACTCAAATTTGAAAATATATTTCTAAGTCAATGACGAAGTATGCTGCAGATGAAAATCGCTTCCAGGCCCGCTACGCCGTTGTGGCTTCGTGCTGTTCTTCGTGCTGTGCTCTCGCCTGATTCCATTCCCTAATGTTCACGATGGTCTTTAGCCAAACAGGAATCTAAATTATTACCGATACTTTCCAAAATTAGATTAATCTTTATTGCATGATTTTTTTTACACTGATGAGAACATTTTCAGAAGTTACTTAATTTCTGCACAAATTTGTGTTTTATACAAAATATGTCGTAAAAAATGTTTTCATGTACCACGTGCGCCTAATGCATAGGGATTTACACTAGCCCAAATGTGGATTCCGTCTCGATAGATCTTGTGCACCTAATTCGTTGTTGAAAAAAAACGAAAACCCTATTATAGGCCTACACGTGTTTACCAAAAGCATAAACGAAAAAAGCAACAACGAAATCTAGGGACATCCCTTAATTTAAGCAACACAAAAGTGTACTAACTGTAGAGTTGCACAGACATGTGACCGGCCAATGAGTAGTCTTCCGTCAAGGCTCACGAGGAATGATGGTTGGTCTTAATATTTTGAAAGTGTCGTATAAGCTTACGAAAGAGATCGGAGTCGTAATTTTTGTTCTGGGGAGGGGATTCCAATTCAAATGGCTGTACGTGGACGACCATCGCCCCCACATTTTTTTTGTTACAGACCCCTAGTTACTGTAGGTACATAAATGGTTACAAGCCCTAATGTTTTTCTTATGGATCCTATTTTTCAGCAGAGGGCACCTGGAGGCACATCCCCCACCGATCCCCCACCTCTCAATATTAACTCAACTCCCCTGGCCTTAATTTGACCTAGCTTTGTGCTCCAATCATTCCGGAGGTTTCAAATAAAATAAATGGGTGATTTTATGCCATTTTCAAATATTTATTGTTAATTTTATGATACCAATATGAATGTTATTATATTATTTTCATGTTCTTTTCTATGTCAATATAAAAACTACAATTCAAATATAAAATGAAATAAAGAGTGATGTCAAATCTTTTATTTTATTTTCTATTTAATGTGCATACTCCACAGGCCCGTCCAGTTATTCCAATCCCAAAGGAAACCATCCTCTACACTACATACAGGCAAGCATCCATTTTGGGAAAAGGGCCTTATACGCTTTGAAGCAAATTAGGACCAGAGTATCTAAAATACTCACTTGGAAGTCATGATATTGGACCATTTTTACAAAGTCCTCGGGTGTTTAATTATGGAACTCAAATCTTTCTTTATTACAAAAATTTAGGGCATACAAATCGAAAGACAAATGAGCTCGGCAAATGAATTTGGTCAATATTTTATTTAGTAATGTGCACCCATAATATACCTAGCAAGTGTTACAACCATGACTCGCAAACGCTTCAGTTGACTAAAACTCGCCGCATTTACGTAATTGTTCTTCTCTGTATTATTCCTTATTCCGTCATGTGTCAAGACGGTATTATAATTATGTCCATTTGTCAGTATTTCCAGAGTTTGTGTAAGGAGGGACAAACAAACTTACCAGGATGTCACTGCTCAAAATATCTAAGAAAAGCATAATGGCCTGTTAAAAAAGTGCCCTCTACTGGGACACCAGTTTCATGGGGTCACTCCATGCATACTTTGTTACATGTCCTTTTTTTCTTCGAGTGCCATGGCCGAGCGGCATGCATCTTACGCAAACTGCCAATTTCATATCAAACATGACGAAAACAACCAAGAACACTGACCTCTTCTCTTCTTGACAATGGTAGGGAAAACAACCGATTGAACAAATATTGTCATAAAATACCTGGAAGGACATGCTCTAAATTCAATGATTGTGGGATCACTGTGAGATCACTGTGGCCTATTTCCTATAATGAGGCCGGGGGAGAAATCGCGATTGGCCATGCAGCTATTTTGTACGAAAACATATGTCTATACCCTCGTGTTTAATCTTCATATTAAAGATGGGGAAAATTAACTCAAATTAATAATAGGCGAGTATTTGCTGCTAAAAGAAGCAATACATTCATTTACATTACTAACAAGATAATAGGAAGAGTAGCGATATTAAACACAATACTGATACTGTACAATTTAAGAGTTTTTACCCTAAAAATTACATAAACTGGTTGCTGCATATATACCAAAGACAGGCCTCTTCAAATCTGATGTTAACTTTTACTCTTGGACATTGTATAATAAGTTTGTCAGCAATAAAAATGTAATCGAAATAGCTGCCCCTTTAATTTCAAGAATATTAGTAATATTATTTTGAGGTTTCAAGACCCTAAATAACGTAGCATTAAATGTAAAATGTATGTCCAAAATTGAAATCCAAACTAGCGACTTAAGCTGCCAATCAAACAACTGGCACTCTTAATTGATGCCCTAATGAATGAAAGCAAGTTGCTGGGAATGTTATAAAAGACACAAACTGCCCTCTTCAAACCTGATGTAGTATTTTACAAAAACAAAAACAGAATGGCTGCCCCTTTAAAATTCGGCGGCCTTAGCCCTACGTTTTAATTGTTATTTTGAGGCTTCAAGATCCCAAATATAGCATCAAATGTAAAATAACAATGTTTAAGGTGGTCCGAAAAAAAAATAATAATTGGGGAAAAATGGCGGCTGAAGATACCAATACAAAATGCCACCGTAACAGTAAATATAGTTGCATGTCGTATGTAGGTCGAAAAGTGGACATCTGCTTTTCAGCTTTCTAAATAATGAAAAAGCAGATTGAACGTTGTTGGCTAGTGCATTTTTCTGCTTTTCTGCTTTTTAATTTCTTCCACCTAAAAAGTAGATTGAACATTTTGGTAACATCCATTTTTCTACTTTTCTTCTTTTTAATTTCTTCCACCTAAAAAGTAGATTGAATATTTTGGTAACATCCATTTTTCTACTTTTCTGCTTTTCAGTTTCAAGAAAAGCAGATTTTACTTGTTCACCTACACCGGTGGTCAAAAAGTGGACATCTGCTTTTCTGGTTTCCTACAACCCGAAAAGTAGATCGAACTTTTTTGACAAATCAAGTTTCTACTTTTCTACCAGTCGAAAAGCAGATTGGATGTTTTGTCACACAATGGCCTAAAAGTGGACATCTGCTTTTCTGGTTTCCCACAACCCGAAAAGTAGAACGAACATTTTGGACAGATCCATTTTTCTGCTTTTCTGCTTCCCAAAAAGCGGATCGAACGTTTTCTCGACAGTGACCTGAAAGTGGACAAGTCTGCTTTGCGCTAAAAGAAATACAGATTGAATGATTTGATAATATACTCCCCTATCCACAAAATAATGGACTAATCTTTTTTGTAGTTATAATCTGGCAAAAAAATTCTCACATGAATTGTACCACTGGCACTAGGCGGGAAACGGTGAAAGAATCAAATTCACCGAAATAACTGAAATTGTGTAAACGTGCAAGAAAAGGCCTAATACATTAACATTCCTCCCCGCAATTCTTTGAACAGAACGCGCCTACCTGGCGACTACGGCGGACATGTCTTGTGACGGTAGGAATAGTCCATTATTATGGGAGTAGATTTATCAAATCATTTAATCTGCTTTTCTTCAAGCGCAAAGCAGAATTGTCCACTTTTAGGCCACTGTTGAGAAAACGTTCGATCTACTTTTTGGGAAGCAGGAAAGCAGAAAAATGGATTTGTCCAAAACGTTCAATCTGCTTTTCTAGTTGTAGGAAACCAGAAAAGCAGATGTCCACTTTTTGAACGCCAGTGTATTAGGTGAAAACGTAAAGTCTGCTTTTCGAAAAACTGAAAAGCAGAAAAGTAGAAAAATGGATGTTACCAAAATGTTCAATCTACTTTTTAGGTGGAAGAAAAGCAGAAAAATATGTTCAATCTGCTTTTTCATTATTTAGAAAGCTGAAAAGCAGATGTCCACTTTTCGACCACAATAATATCGCTGTGTTCATTACAATAGTATTTTACTGCATTTTGAGCAGTTCCACTTAAGTTGAATTTGATCATACGAAATGATAATACGTCCCCTTAGACCTTAAATTTAAAGAAGAAAGAACATTGACACTTACAATTGCTGTAAGGATGAAAAGTCTTTGAAAAGACCAGTTGGCAGAATGTTGATATTTCCACCCGATAACAAACTGCAGATAAAAGGTGTCACAATAGAAAGAAAATTTTATTACACATTATGTCAAATTATAATATTAAAGGGATAATATCGTCATGACCAGAACCATGGGCGGCAAACCCAGGGGGACGGTGGAAGGGACTTCTCCCCAATGTTATGGTGAAGGGGGCGCTAATGGCAGTGCCCCAATATTTTTGCTTTGTGCATATTATTTTTGTAAAGTGTGCTATTACGCAAGATATAAAATGTAATATTAAAATGCATCAGAGTGCGTTTGAGAATATCCATAATGTAAAATTGTATCCAAATTAATATTTACATACAGCAATGGGTTTATTACATTTGTTTAGCTTAATCATATTTGACAGCGATTCCCCACGAAGGTGACATTTCCCCACCCTAATTGTAACTACTATTTCCCCTTCTGTTATGATAAAGAATGATATTTTATTAACCTACGATAGGCGACCCTAATAAGCATGGTCGGCAATCGGGGGATGGAGGTACTGCATGTACTCCACTGTGACGGGGACGGTAATGACAATTTACCCACAGTAATTATCATTGCCCAAACAACGAGTTATTCCGAGCTCACATATTATCACATAATTATCATTCATTTTGTTTACAGACCCCCTATACTTACAGTACGTCTATGTTCATTCTGTTTATGATGTCATCAATGGTAGACTGGTTCCAACCATCCACGCAATCGACGCGGGTATTACCATTCCAATCCCAACAAGTGCAGACATCAGGACACTTATCTGTATAATATCATGGATCAAGAAGAATAAGAAGGAAGAACCTCGTAACATCTGTTGACTATCTGCATTCAAACCTGTACACACTTTTGGTAAAATACATGTAAATACATGTATTAGAATTGTTATGTAAGCGACATCTCTTTAAGTTTCTAGAACTTTCTTTCAGTAATGAAACTTACGTGGAGAAGTTTGTTGAACTTTATTTCAATAATGAAAGGTATGTGGATAAGTTTCTGGAACTTCTTTCAGTGATGTATGCAAACAGATTTTCTGAGAAAGCTTAATTGTAAAAATTGAACACATTTCAACTTGCGTGAATCATTCGCCGCGAATTTGATGACGTAAAATTCGCTTCGCATTTGCTTTCGCGTCAAGTATAAACCGGGCTTAAGACTAGTCATGGTGCAAGACGTTATTATTATGCGGATCCTAGTTACACGATCCCCGCACCATTCGTAAATCACCCACCGTAGCTGGCGCTACACAATTTTGACGATCCCGAGCTGAATAGAGATCAATGGGCTCAGTCGAGTGCGGCTATAAGCCAGGCACTTTGTGTCTGACGTCACCGTGATTGATAGGTATTGAGCGGCGTCCAGTTGAGAACCCATTTCTACAGCAGAATCTTACGGAGAGGTTAATAAAATTCAAACAATAAACAGGCATTTTATGTTGCAAACTGATGTTTTATACCTACCTGTTTACAGTTATGAGTGAAATACTGCAAACACTGCGACTCGATATAAGCACGCACACGTGTGCATATTGTTTATATTATGTTTGCAAATGGGTTCTCAACTGGGCGCCGGTCAATACCAGATCCAACACAGTGACGTCCGACACGAAGTGCCTGGCTTATAGACGCACTCGGGCTCAGTCAGGTTCGTGGACATGTTTGAATGGCGCCCACAGTGGCGGTTGGTTTATCGAATCACAGCCGATCGGCGCGCGTACGTATAAAATAACGAGTAACGTCTTACATTCAAGACTACTGTAAGACTTGTGGATATTTTCATTTGGACTGTGGGTTTTATGGTGAGTCAAGAGTTTTAAGTTCAAGTTCAGCTGTGAATAATACAGTTAGAAGTCCACGAAGAGACTTTTATTATTGAAGTTTGTGAACTGGACAGTTTTAGTAACTCCTGTGTATGTTTGAAAATAACCGTATAATCGCCGATTGAAGTCATCAAGCTATCGAGAATCGAGCAGAAAGGAAAGGACTGACGTTGCTAGGAGAAAGCCACTTTAAGGTGTAGGTCACTTTAATTGTCATCATCATCATCATCATCATAGTGTGACTTCCTCTTGTTGAGAGGGTTGCCCAACATGATTTAGCACTATTTCTCTCCACTGATCTGTATCTTCTGCTGCCCTTCTAGTGACAGTTGACTCCACTCCTTGATGTCATTCACCCACAACCGCCTCGGACGCCCCCTGAGTCTCTATCCCTCAACATACCCATCTAGCACATCCTTTGCGAGTCGTTTTGCCCTAACAATGTGTCCAAAGAATCTCAATTTGCGGTGTGCGACCACTGGAGTGTCGTGGCCGAGCGGTCTAGCTTACCGGACTCAAGTTCTGGTGTTAGCAGCAGAATGTGGGTTCGAATCCCGGCCTTGACACTTGTGTCCTTGAGCAAGACACTTAACCATAATTGCTTCTTTCCACCCAGGGGTTAAATGGGTACCTGTGAGGGCAGAGTTGGTTGATTAGCCCTATATGCGCTGTTTAATGCAGCAATTGAGCTGTAATACTCCCCAGGGAGCTGAGGTGGTTTCAGGTATGATTTATGAGCCTTATGAGCAGGGGTAATAATATAATGCGCATTGAGCACCACTCAGTTGGTGGATACGTGCGCTATATAAGTCCACTTATTATTATTATTATTATTATTATTATTATTATTATTATTATTATTATTATTATTATTATTATTATTATTATTATTATTATTATTATTATTATTATTATTATTATTATTATTATTATTATTATTATTATTATTATTATTATTATTATTATTATTATTATTATTATTATTATTTCTAGTAGGTTTTATAGTGCTCATGCGCATGAGGACATCATTGTTGGAGGTGTGGTCTACCCAGGAAATCCTTAGGATTCTCCTGTAGCACCTCATCTCAAACGCATTGATCAGGTCTCTTTCAGATTTTCTCAACACCCAAGTTTCACAGGGATAAGTTAAAACAGGCCAGATAACTGCCAATAAGAAGCGTTTCTTGAGAGCCAGCGAAAGGTTTTGGTCTTTCTAAATGTGATTAATTAAGTCCCCAAATCTCACTTTGGCGATGGTTATTCTGGATCTAATGGTGTTTTTAATGTCCATATTTGCTGGAATCAACGATCCTAGATAGACGAATTTATCCATATTCTCCAAATTGTTGTCATTTAGTGTTAGCTGGCAACTATCTTCCCCAGATCTTGAAAATACCATCGTTTTGGTCTTACTTGTGTTGATTTTCAGACCAAAATTCTCTCCTGCGTCGTTTATTGGTTTAAGAGCCTTTGCAGATCTTCTTTGCTTTGAGCCATCAAATCCACATCGTCCACATATCTAAGGTTGTTGATCTTACAGCCAGACAGTTTGATCCCAACATCCAGGTAAAGACATTTGATTAGTTCTACCATGTGCTCAGAAAACCCAAGACTTCTCATCACCTCCCACGGCTTATTATGTTCCACTGTGTTAAAGGCTTTTGTGTAGTTTATGAAACAAAAAAACATATTCTTCCCCTCTCTACTAAATACCTCAAAAGCTAAATGAAAAGTTGAAGCTTTACAATAAGCCTAACACGAGTTAATTCAGAAATCTTGTCAATTCTGAAACCGGCAATAAAGTCACAACTCTAGAAGTCCGTAACAATAAATCAGAGGCCAGCATTGACTCGGCCAAACCAATCTCATTGATGCAATTGCATTTCTTGGGCTTGGCAATTCATTGCTAAATTTGTGGTCCACGCGACGCAACTCGCCCACATTTGAGTCAGAATTTCGCTACTCTTTGTTCCTCACAATTAAGTCCCATGTACAAACTATTGTTTGGGGACGATTTGGCACAGTCGTGCAAAAGTATTCAGAATTTAAAATAAAATGGATCTAAAGTTCATGTGCAGCAACTTGATAGTGTAAACAAAAGAAGCTTTGTCACGCCATTCGGGGGATTGGTGTTACAGGCCCTCCTTTTGGAGAGGAGGTTATAACCGCCGAATGAGGGCGCCTTATTACCGAGGAGGTCGAAGGTCAGGAACTCAGCCTGTCAACCCGTACCCGATGGATGACTAACCAGAGCCAATTACGGCCAGCCAGCTATTCGGGCCCAAACAAGCAGTCGACAGTATGACTAACCGCAGAGAACACTAACCTCGTGAGTAAGTACACCATTCAAAAATTTACCCATTTTGCAGGAAGATTTAAGCAATTTGTCTCTGCCTAGGCCAATATCACATCTTACAAGTGGGTCCTAGACACGGTGGCACATTGCCATATTTAATTCAATACAGTTTTCAGATTCTGAAGCTTTTGTGTACAAAAGGTGCCATTGTCGAAGCACAGCTCTGTCAAGAGCAGTTTCTTTCCAATATTATTGTGACAACGAAAAAGAATGGCTCTATGCGGCTTATCATCAATTTAAAACATTTGAATAAATTTGTCACATATCACCATTTTAAAATGGAGACGCTAGGGCTGTGCCGGGTATCCGACTGAAACTGTCATTACCCGGTTCCATTTTTCGGTTCCAATTACTCGTACACGACTTTTGAAAAATGTAATGTTTACACTTTTATAGACAATTATCTTTAAATTCAAGAGACTGCACTCCAATAAAGCCTTTGTAGTATTTTACGGACATTTTCCATACACATTTCTCCAACTGTTTGTGATAAATTGTATTGAATTGTTCAGGCTGCAACGGGAATGGCAGCGGCTGCTTCAAACAACTAATCAAACCAGCAGAACAGGAGGGAATGTTTGTCTAATTGTTTTACTTGTGTCGTTATAAAAACGACACAGTAAAGAAAAGATCGATTTAATTATGGTATCTTCTGTATTATAAAGGTCAATTTTGTTACCATTTACAGTACATGTTTTTGTGCACCACTGGAGGCATGTTTTCAACAAAAATGAAAACGAGTATCTGTGTATCCGAAGTTTCCTGATTTTGGGTATCCGGTTCCAAAAATATCCAAAAACGCACACCCCTAGGAGACGCTAGAGGACGCACTTACGCTCATTCGCCCTAATTGCTTTTTAGCATCGGTAGATCTCAAAGATGCATATTTTACCATTCCAATGGCCCTTGAACATCAGAAATGATTAGATTTATATGGCGAGACAAACTGTGGCAATTCACTTGTTTTGTTTTAGTTTGTTTGTTTTTTGCCCGTCAAGCGCACCACGTATATTTACTAAGGTCATGAAACCAGCGATTGCAACTTTACGCAATACTGGCCACATATCTGCCAGCTAGGCTATATTGATGATTCCCTTCTCATTGGGGACACAGTGAATGAATGTACAAAGAATCTTCAAGCTAGATGTGCACTTCTGACCGAATTCGGTTTTGTCATCAATCAGACCAAATCACATCCTAACCCTACTAAAATGTTAACATAATTTGGGTTTCTGTGATAAAGACAGTAGAAATGACGGTGCGCTTGCCGACCAATAACATATTTGGTTATTAATGCATGTCACCATCTAGTCAATTAGACAGATCCAAGCATTTTATTGAGAGACTAGTTTCATGTTTCTCTGCAGTGCCACTGATCCTGCTGTTTTACAGACATTTAGAAAGGGCGAAAGATGGAGCGCTCAAGAAACATGGGGGAGATTTTCACGCCAAAATGTCTTTGCCATCAAGAGGCTGTTTTCGAACTGCAATGGTGGATGCAAGTTTTAACTTATGCATATCGCCCAATAATGCCTCGGGTTGATAAAATTCATGTGTAATAATGCTTCCCTCAGTTGTTGGGGAGCAGGTTGCCCAGTTGAAGCAATTTTCCACATAAATTATCTGGAATTATTGGCAGTCTATTATGCACTTAGATGTTTTGCTACTCACATACAAAACAAAACTGTTTCACTACATGTACTGAAACCGCTGTGGCATACATTAATCATAATATCGGGTTTCCAATCCCCGGCACTAGTCAATACTTTGACTATAAAGCAGTTATGGCTTTGGTGTTTACAACATGGTTCGAGGATAATGGCATGCCACAGTCCTGGCATATATAGAGAATGCTCATTCAGATTCTTTTTCAAGATCAACAGATGACCACTTAGAATGGAAGTTGAACAGTCAGGTCTTCCAGAAAAGTTCATCAACACTGAATATTTCATCAATTGTTTATTTGTTCTAGAACTAATTGTTAGTTCAAGCCATATGTATCATGGTTCTCTGACCCTGAGACAGTAACATGTGATGCATTTTCATTCTCTTGGGAAGATCAAATAATTGATGCTTTTCCTCCATTTGCTCTCATTGACAGAGTACTGCAGAAATTAGAGACGACAAGGCTATCGGTATTCTGGTCTTCCCGCTCTGGCAGACGCAACACTGGTTTACAAGGTTACTACGACTAATAATAACATATTCAGTAGTCCTCCCAAAAGAGCCAAGACTGCTGCATCTACCACACGCTCCAGAGCGTCCAAACCCATTGAAAAATAATACAATTCAGCCATATCCAAATGGCTTGACTTCTATGCTCAACAGACATTGCATTCAATTCATGCCCCTTTAAGTTTGGTATTGGACTTTCAACAAAAGACTCTGTTATCAAGTTTGCGTCTCATCCATTTAGTTGTATACATTAGATTCCCACATTTGGGATGTCAGTCGATTACCTCCTCATTTCAGTAATTTAGAGTCTCAACATTTGACCTTTGAACTTTAGAACCCACCCTATTATTATTTTCGATGGGGCTCGTGTAATGGCTACACTATCGACATTTAAATCCCGGAGGCACCAGCGGTATAATGTTTTAGCTTTCCACTACAGTACCGATGAGTAGATTCACGCGTTGTATATTACATATATTTCGGATAATCTTCAAACTATAATCTATTAGTCCCAGTGATATTATTTGTCACCGCGGTCAGGGCCGGATTTAGACATGTGGAGGCCCCTGGGCAGCCTTCAGTAGTGGAGGCCCACCCTACCTTTCGTATATTCACCAACAAACTGTATTGTGTCAAACCAAACACATCCATCAAGTTTTGTCCGAATCCGCCAATAACTTTTGGGTTATATTGAGCACAAGAACATTTTTATTTGTCACAATTTCAGATATTCGCAAAAAATTTACACGATTTGTCGATTAGTGACATACCCATCCCATCCACTGAGTTTCGTCAGAATCTGTACATAACTTTGTGAGATATCTTGGAGAGTATCTTGGAAAGAAAACAATTTTTTATTTGTCACCAAGGTGACCTTTGAAATTTCGGATCACACTCATATCGATTAGTCCTTGTGACCTTCGGTAGTGGAGGTATAAAAAGTGTTTTAGTCCATGAGCCAGCTAATTTTCCAGTACCACCTGGAGGGATTAATTCCTTTATAAGTTTTCTTGTTAGAAAAAAATGCTACGACGGTGTGACGATTGGTAACAGATGTAGTACAATAATTAAAGTTATAAACAGCAACATAAAAACAACCGTTGTACACTAACGAAATCAGAATCAACGCAACCATCGCCTAAAACTTCTATTTCTCCCTGGAGAATACATATTTGTGAAGCAAACTCCAAAGTTTTACAAGATTCACCTCTTTAACAGAAACTATCTGTTGGGTTTGTGTTTTGGTACATGAAGCTACAATGGGACTATACCTACAAGCTTCGCTTTAAATGGACCCCTTCTGCAGATCACTCCTTTCTTAAATAATATAGTATTACGTTCAAACTTGAACTTGAATTTAGGGCCAGTTTTCTCTGTGTTTATCGCATTACATTTTCATCGAAACTATGTACGTTACTGCTTTAGTTTATGAGTAACTGGCTCAAAATTCATTATTTCCCTGTGGAATCTGGATGGACCACTTTTTCCAGTACACATTTGTTGGAACATATCATTATCTTTATCAGAAAAATACGACAAAGTTATAAAAGGGTTCGCTTTATATTACAACTGGGGCCTTTTCAATGACGTCATTGACGGGGAAAATAATTATTTGATATTCAACACACATTATTAAAACATGAAATATAACCCAAAACATTGAAAACATTGTTCAACAGAAAATATTCATCATTTTTTCTAGGACGGATCCAGGACGCTGAAGTCGGTACATTAAAATGGACGTACGGGCGGCACACCCATCATCCAGAGGTAAATTACTACTTTGGAAATTTGTTCATCAGTTCCTTTTCCCCTAAATTTAGGTACCTCCAAATGCATATCCCTTTTAAATTACTGTGATATACATTTTTCATCATGGGTAAAATTAATACCCATATATACACATCATAAATTACGGTTCTAAATATAGGCGTTATGTTTCCAAACGCTAAACTATCATCATTTAACCCATTTATATAAACAGGTTTATGCTATGATGCTACCCAAAAAAATAATTTCGAGAAAAAAATACTTCGGCGATGACTGCTCCGGTCATTACTTGTAACATGTACAACGGCTGTTTGAAATTGGCCATTTAGCTTAAATATTTTACTGCGTTTAAAAGCATGGGAACTTTCTTCTGTTTAGCTATCATTAAACAGTCATAGGACTGTTTAATGTTTTGAGCGAGGATAAGCATTTCCATATTAAACAGGATTAAAATCCTTTAATTGTAAACTTACACTTAGCTATACCGTTCCAGCTATATATTTAATAAATAGATTTTATGCAAGTAGAAAACATGATAGATTTAGTCCCTCCAAGTGGTACCGGCAAATTACTGTTCAGCCCCTGGCAAATGGACTATTATTTGTTAGTAAAAGTCTGGAATTGTCATGGTAGGCCTACAAGACAAAGGATTTTGATAACTCCATTCTCTTAATATATTCGACACTGCTTTCTGGTATGGTCTTTAATCACAGGTTGACATTTGACCCCTTAAAACGATCCAGGTATTTACCCCTATGATATTTAAATCTTTCAGCTGTAAACATAATTATTCTTTCGAACTGAATAAAATGTTAATAAACGAAGAAATTAAGTTTTTGTCTAAAAACCACCACTGTCAATTAACTCAAACTTGGCCCAATGTTGTGCCAGCAATTAGCCCCTATGTGGGCCCAAAGTTGGGTTAACGTAGATTTAATTTAAACAGCAGTTGTATTATTATGAACATCCATTTTTCCATTTGTTTGTTTCCTAATTTGGCTTATGTAATAGGAATTATTTAATGCACACCTGTGTCTTGACATAACTTTGATACCTTTAAATTGCCAATCTGTGGGTGTTTTGATTCTTTTTGGAAAGTTTTGGTATCTCTGCTAATAACAATTTGCATATTCACGAGCACATCTGTGATGTCATGACGTGATAAGGCTCAACGTCACGCATGGTTGGTTGGTATAAACAAGTTTAATGAATTTGTAATCTTTTCAATAGTCAGTTTTCTGAACCATTGTGTTTTCTTGTTAAGTGAGTGTTTAGTGCCAATCACATCGGCTACAAACTTTTTATTTAAATATGCAAGACTTTTGGATATTGAAATCGTCCCGTCCAAGGCGAGAGAGCAGTGGTTACGAGGTACATCGAAACTGCTCAAAAACACTGGGAACGAGGTTTGGACGAATTTAAAGTTGTTATGCATATTTCGTGCGCATAGTATTGTATGTGTATGTTGATGAAATTCTGTGAGATTTCATTAACATTAACAATACGAAAAATAATAGGTTGTGTGTCCTTAATATTTCCTTACGACGAAATTAAGAAACACGTACACATAACGCTTGAGCGATTTAGCGAAGTAGTTCTTTACTCATAACTTACCTGATTGTGCCATGATGACACAGAATCCCTGTGTCATAAGAGCTACAACGATGAAACCCATGTAGCCCATGGTTTCTCGTTCCACCTTTCCCGTTGATGTCACAGATGGTTTAAGAGATGAACTACTACCTGAAATACATACAAAGTAAAACTAAAATGAAAGTAAAAACATCAACACTGGTGATACAACTTAAAGGGACAATATTAAACAGTAAATTTCTATTCAACGATTACTGATCATTGAAATACTGCTGTCTGATGTGCAATCAATTACTAAGTCGAATTACATATTGATTTAAGGGGAAATGTAATCTACAGGCAAATCAAAATTCTACAATAGATTTTATATTGACAAGAGTAAGAATTGTAATTGACCGTTTGCACCTTTGTTAAAAAAGCTTTGGATGAAATTAGACAAAGCAGGTTGATCAGTTATACTAGGATTCCTACCATTTTACCATGTATGGGTGTGTGGGTTACTGGTTGTGTGATTATGCACACCCTGCAAAAACTAAGGTGTTAAAATAACACTAGTGGTGTCAACTTTATTCTTCCATGGTGTTTATATTATGTGACTGAAACATATTTACTAAACAAAATAATTGTTTTACGCTCTACAAATCTCATACACATACAGTAGTAGAGTGTATTAATGTTCATTACATGCATGTTCTCTGAGATAGTAATAATTAATACATAGCACTAGGCTACAAACATAATATACAATGTACTTTGTAGGAAGCATTGAATGACCAACAACGGACTGCTGTGCATGCGCACCAAAAATGGTGGGCCGCGCTAGCATTTCAAATTGACGCATGCGTAGTGGTTCCCACGTTTTTGGGGGAGATTCTACGAAATTCACAAGACTGTGTTTGATAGCGGTTCGTGTGTGGGGTAGCCGCTGCGGTTCGTGATTGTAGCGTTCGTTTAGCGCCGTCGGATTGTGTATCATAAACATACAAACGTAGTTTTAAACCAAGACTTAATAGCTGGGCGGCTGTGGCAATCGGGATTTGTGTACGCTGTGTAATGATACTAGGATCGAGATCACACGCTTTATATAAATTTAACTGAAGTCTCTACGATGTCTGTGACCTCCTAAAACTGTTTTAATCTGATGATAAATCATTTCAAGTGAAATCCTCCGTGGACTTAACTACTTACTAGCTGGCTGAGAGTTTTCAGACGAAAATAAGCACAAAAACCTGTTGAAATACCATGTGAATATTGAAAGTACTGACAAAATACTATTACATTACTTTTAATCATGAATAATACCGAATATATGCTATAAAGATTTGGTGAAATACATCTCAGACCTGCTGCCGCTGCAGCCACCAAATTAGGTGTGCTGTGCGTGCGTGTGTGTGTGTGTGCGTGTGCGCGCACGTAAGCCTACTTCATTAATTAATAGTGATATGAAAATAGATCCAACAAAATAGTAATAATTTGATTTAACTATATTTATATGGTTTTTCACGTGTGAATATACACTTTTATTTAAATATCTTTTTTCATAAACATTTTTTGAAGCAGCTCGACAAAGCTGTACTATTTTTGCAGTGGATGTGCAAGCCACACACAGTCCTTAATAAACACGCATGCGCACGACGGCCGGCCGGTAACTAGACAGATATCAGTTAGGCGCTAGGCATGATCACACAGAGATCCTGGCTCGGCTTAAAGGCTGCCTACACACAATGGATTTCTGTTAAGAAGCGGCGATCCAAACAAGCGAAGCGAGCTCACGGCGTAGGCCCTGGGGCCCGTTTATAAAATGAAATGTTATTGAGTCCAGAAAATGATCACAAATATCTTCGGAAATATTTGTGATGTCGCGAAAAAAATTCAAAACAAAATTTAGCCAGTTTTCGAAAATTTTAGATTTAGTTTTAGAGAATCATTACCTCCTAGGTTTCAAACAAAAATACTCAATGCTACATGTGATTATTTGATTCAAAAGTGGGTGAGGGGGAATCAGAACCTTTTCTAAAGTGAGGGAGGGCCGAAGCGCCCACTTACCCCTCCACTTCCGCCTCTGGTGCTATTCATTCAAATCCTGTTTGACATCTAGTATCTTTGATTCCAAACATGGCCATATGGCCATTCCAATTCCCCCTCCTCCCCTTGTAGTGCCCAGCACCCCCTCTTTCTTCGTTTTAGAAGAGTCTTAGAAGAACCACTAGTTAACACATTAATGACGAGGATACATTATAATGCAGCGGACTATAGGTATCCTTGTCACCCAAGGGTTTCATGATTGTAACAATTGCTAAGGTCCTCTATCGGGGAGAATAGGGTTTTAAAAAATTA
>CM055823.1:19310380-19374880 GCA_029582265.1 Zoroaster sp. YZ-2022
TCCAAAATCAACTGCATTTTGTGGTGCCCACTCCAAATCCTCCAAAATCAACCGGTATTCTATTTTGTGGGGTGCCCACTCCCTAAATCCTCCAAAATAAACCCGTTTTCTATTTCATGGTGCCCACTCCCCAAATCCTACAAAATCAACTAGTGTTCTATTGCATGGTGCTGGATGGCTTCGCTTGCAGCATAGTACCAAGCGCAGGGAGATCATTCCCAACCTATTGTGTGAGAAACAAATTAAGAATTGAAACAAAAATTTATCGAGTCTACTGTTTGTGTTTGTTTGTCCAATTCCCCGGTTGAAGTGATGGGACATCTAGTCCGTGGTAGTTTTCCTCGGACTGCCTACTTTCTGCCTGGTGCCGGGTTGGAAACCATTTTGATCTTGACCTTCTAGCCTCGACTACTAACAGATGTCCCTTTGTTTCATGCAGCTGCAACATGTAACACATATCCTTGAAATTTACATTGTTATTATTATTGTACCAAGCTAATGGAAGTAACCGAGACTTTCTGACCTTAGAATGTTAAAACAAAAGGTGCCATTTTGGTGAAATCGACCAAGAAAATTTGTCTAACCCTGCCATTGAACTCCTCCAAAATCAATCAAAAAATTTTCTAACCTGCCAAACTCCTCCAAAATCAACCAAGACAAATTTTCTAACCAAACTCCTCCAAAATCAACCAACGTTCATTGGGCCATCCTCCAAAACCTCCCAAAATCAACCGAAAAATTTCCTAACCTCCAAAATCCCCCAAAAATCAACTAAAAAATTGTCAACCTAAAAAATCAACCAGAATCAACCAAACCCCGGGTTGTTTTTGGTTGAATTGGAAGTAATATTGTTGTTGAGATTGCCAAACAGTGTAGGGCTTTAATTGATACGTGCATCACAAATTAGTAAAATCTTAAAATTTTGATTTGTGATTTCACTGAACAAGCAGAGACTGCTTTCAAATTGTGTATGGACACGATTCTAATATTTATCATTTACAATTGAGAAAATTAGTCAATTTAATATTAATTAACATAATTTTGTCTTCACTGGCAAATTATACAGTTTTAACTGGTGTTTATTGACATCAAATATTCAGTGTTATTTCAACTACTCTGATTAGAGTTAATTAATTGTTAAAAAAATAAATGAAAATTATTTCTTAAAACCGTGTTCAAAAGAAAATCTTCAAACAAATAAAAGGGCCCATCATTTTTTTGTTTAGAAAACAAAGTTCATTTAAAAGACCAAAAAAGTTTTACAATTTTCAATTAGTCCATAATGCTTTTTGTTTTTAAATATGAAAACTATTGTTGATAGTTTATGTCCAACGATCTTGACAAAACTGATGAAACCATGTTGCATGCCCTTATTTTTTTTTTTTTTTTCCCCTGTTGCAGAGTGGGCATTCTGAGTTTCTGTCTTATGAGACATTAGGGTAACTTGATGAGCCCTCTGGCTTAGAGTGTCAACAGCCTAAAACAAATCTTTTTTGATCATCATTTTGGAAGGCTCAACTGCAATGATCCAGAACAAATATTAATTTGGCAGATATGGCAACTAAGAATCAATCCCATCAGATTTGATGAAAAAAATGTTTTACACCTGTAAACAAATCAATTTATTACATTTTTTAACTTGGGAACAAAAACACAGCAATCGCCCTGTTGAGTGGAACTGACCCACATTCTGCAGTGTGATTTACATGATCCAACTTATTGAAAGAAGCACTCACCATCTTATAATTAAAGGGGTAAACACCAATGTGAATACATCCATATCTATAGAATCAAGAGATGTATAAAGCAAACTGTAAAAAAATATGTTCACATTTTTTTGGGTATTTGTTAAAATGGGAAATGTTTCAATGTCCAATGATCCATTTAAAATTTGAGTGTTTCATTCATACATTTCACATTGTCAAGTGGAATAACTTCTCAGAGTGTTCAGTATTTCGGTACCATTAAATATTACATTACAAGTATAATTCACTCGTTACCCTGAAATAATTAGGACAAAAATTACCTTTCATTCCCGCCTCAAAATATTCCGATAACATCATACACTGACATCCTGCAACTTGAATTTGTATGTAAAAAAAGTATGTTGGATATTGCAATGGTAATGAAGGGATGTATCCAAACCCCTTTTATGCTGAAACCAGTTAGAGTTAGTGTAATGCTTTCATGAGGATGCTTTCAAAGGTATTCCACATCAGAGCAGGCTTGCAGCTGACACTGAATCCTCCACTGATAGTTCTAGATGAACTCAGATGAACCCATTGAATATTATATGGATATAGATACTGACATGTAGATATACATGTACTCAACCACCTTAATTTGTTGCAGTTGTTTTACATATGATTGATTATATAGTTTTGACTTTGAGTGACAAATACTGCAAACACAGGGGCTGTAAAGGTCAAACCAAAGACACTCAAAATTTGTATGTAACTCCCAACCCATTGACTTTGTGCAGTGCACCAACACAGCTGTGTGTGACTATGTGGTTTGACCTACCAATTGAAATGCACCAAAAATACTCAAGTGATGTCTCAGAGGCGGTTGACTGGGCCAAATTTCAGCCTGGCATAGGGGGGTTAATCTAAATTATAACATTTTAGTGTATGCAGGATAGTTTTTAAAGAAAGGAATGCAGTTTGTTTAAAACTTAAACTGCAAGCCACATGAGTCCCACAAGAAAAGGAATCACAATGACTGTCAGCCCATTGTAACAATATTCACCCACTTTAAACATGAATTTGGGATAATATATGAACTTTCAAAACAATATTATTTCTACCAAGTACATTGCCTTCAAGGCAATTAGTGCCACTGTTTGTGTGATTACTAAATATGAGTATGGAAACAAGGGAGGCAATGACCAAGGCCTGAGGTCAGTATTGAATAAACATACAATAATTTCAATCTATTTTAACATCGTTTAGTGTTCGATTATTTCCATCAATATATATTATAGTTAAATTTCTTCCTCTGAGAATAAAGTAAACTGATCATGTCTGACTGGGGAATTACAATAATTAAGCATTGAAATCCCATGGGGCATATACTACAGTACAGACTATATGAAGATCAAACTAATATGTGTTTGGACATGCAAGAAACAATTCAACACCACGGTTCAAAAATCAGAACCCTTTGTTACCGTAATTTTACCCATTAAGGATAAAGAATAAACAAGAGTGTTATAAAATATGAAAAAAAATTTGACATAGGGGGTGAGAATAAGAACTAACCTGAACACTCACTGGAGGCAGGCTGTGTATTTTATGTCCAAGCTCATCAGTTGCCTCTCAGAGTTTCATTCAATATGACCTGCAGGTCCAAGATGTTCTGTCTTGTGTTTGTAAACTGAAATGAGAAATGTATTGTATCAGTAATGCTAAAAGGCAAACAGCTCAGGTTCCAAAACCCAATACTTAATACTTAATATCATGACTTTAAAAAAGCCCCCATCCTTGGATTCCCAGAAAAGGGCTTCCATGGGAGTGTGATCCCTGTCCAACGACATTTATGGAAATTGAATAGCTTTTGATGCTTAGCGCCCCAGAACAAAGATATTGACAAAATAGGAGCCAACACAGAGCTAGATAGCTCTAGATACCGACGTAACTCAGATGTTGCAGGTTCAAACCCCGCTCTTTTTAATCAGTAATTCATTTTAATAGACAGATTCACCACTCAGTGCAATATATTCATCATGATACTTTTTTTCTCTTAGTTACTTTTTAAATATCTATGAAAGCTGATAGAACATAAATTCACAACTCATTCTTCTGAAATATTTCAAATGGGATATGAATAAAGATCTTTTGGATCTATGGAGTGTTTTCTATACTCTCTATTGTAGCATTTGTATTACTCCTGCTCGGGAGCTTATCCAAGCATAACTTTCATTATAAGATTTTTTATTTTTTGATCATCGCCCGGGCTAACTGAGACGTAGCACTGTACGGGGGAGAAAGGGCAGGTAAATACTTGCCCATGGTTACATCTATTGAATCCTGAAAAGCTGTGAGGACTTACAAAAACAGCCACCAGCATCTACATGTATGATATAATTTATAAACCATTTTTCAAAAAGAAAGATGACCTATAATATTTACTAATTTCCTTGTTTCCAAACCAAGACTGCTGAAAATCGGTTAAGCTTGAATTTGCTGCATAGCTTGCCAAAAAAAAGACTTATAATTACCTGTCTGGACATGTTTCAAGTCCTTTCCCCTGTCAAAGCGATGTATTTCCCATCAATGATGAGTCCTGAAATGAAAATAACATTCACTGTAAATTGATTTTCACTGAAACACATTACATTTAACTTTGTACAGTTGAGTGAGGAAATAATAAACTCACCACTATATACTTCAGTTTTTTTACCGAGCAATAAAAAAGAGATAAAGATTTTGTTCAAGAACAGCTATATAACCTTTAATCTTTTAAATATATTTATAGAGGAAGACATAAAGAGAAATACTCAAGTTTACTCACTACTGATCTGTGACTTTAATTTGAGGACGCTAAACTTTAGTGACAGGGGTATTTGCCCTTTAAAAAACATTCACCTAAGTCCCAGTAAGTAGCTTGATCTATAATTGCTTATTCAATTCAGGGAAATGGCCCCCTTTGTCAGTGTGATGTCACCGTGTTGTAGGATTTAAAATGAAACGGTTTGTTTGATGAGTAGCTGGGCAATAATTTGAAATTGTATGAATGTTCTTTTTTGTTTGATTTTGAGTAGACTGCATGGAAAACATTAAAGTATTCTGGACATGTGCTCACGTGCTTAAAGGGACCGGGAACGTGTTTTAAATCATTTAATTACATGTACCCCAACATTCTCAAACATACACATACACAAAATTACATGTAATCAAAAAACTTTGACTCTTCTACTCATTACATTGTTGGAGGTCGGGCCGAGCGGTCTAGCTACGGACTCAAGTTCTGGTGTTAGTAGAGAATGTGGGTTCGAAACCGCCGTGACACTTTTTGTCCTTGAGCAAGACATAACCATAATTGCTTCTTTCCCCCCGGGTTAAACTTACATAGTTAACGGACATCTCTCATACAAACACCAGCGTTGAAATACGCACTGCATTACCTTACAGACAAGTATAGACCAAATGCATATACCTCTATTTTATGAAACCCATACTCCCAAAAGAAACAGGGACTGGACATAGTAACTGTTCATGCAAATTTAGTTTGTCTACTTGCTTAGAAACCCAATATTTCTGCTTTTGGGAAAATTGGTACATATGTACCTCAATTCAAACGACAACTTTTGCACTTCAGCACTGACCTCGTCCACACGACATTAACAATACACGTTTGGCGGGGGTAAGACGCCCCACGTGGCCTCCAGTGGGGGGTCTATTTGCTGTTCACTCATGTAGTTCATTCATAAAGTAACTGCACAGTTAGTTGCTGTAGACCATAATGAATATTCAAACAAAGTTTTAATGAAATTTACAAAATTTTACTGTATGTACCTATGTATATTCACAGAAACCCCCGAAGCTTGATCGACCGCATTCTAATGATATATTGGGGCCGGTGCAACTTCACGGTACTGCATGCTGATTATTAATCGAGCTAGGAGGTCACGGGTTTACTGCGATCATTAAATGAATATTCATTACTTCCCAAACCACCGCCGTTGTAATTAGCTTATGTAAATAAGTGATGATGTCATATAGCTCATTAAAGTTTGTCACTGAGCCCGTGCTTACTTATTGTAAGTGGGTACCTGTGAGGGGAGAGTTGGTTGATTAGCCCTATGCGCTGTAATTTGGGAGCAAATTTAGTGTACATGTACATACTCCCAGGGAGCTGAGATGGTTTCGGAATGATTATGAGCCTTATGAGCCCTTTTGAGCCTTATGAGCAGGGTATAATATAATGCCCTGAGCACCACTCCCGTTGGTGGATAGATGGGGCATATAAGTCCACACATTATTATTATTATGACAGCCACCAGTGTTGCTGATGCTCCAATTAATGACCTGCAGCTGATAGGACATGACATGATGAAGTTCCAGATGATAGATAAGGAGGTGAATGATGCAGCCCTAGGCAAGATGATAAAACATGGATGGTATCTAACTCAAAAAGTGGTCATATTCACCTTATTCAGCACAGATCCAAGAACGACCAACACAATGAAAGGCTTGATGGCAACCAAGATGCTCAACACAGAAACACCAGATGAACTCAGAAAGGGGAAATCTGTTTTCCAAACCCTCGCAATGGACACCACACTTGTTGATCTTATACTGGGCCAGAGTCACACTTCACATTCAATGCTCTCATATAAGTTCTAATTGGCTATCCTCTACTGTGGTCTCTTGACCCAGATTTCATGGTTGTAGACAGATTTGTAAAAGACGGTTAAGTTGGTGAATGACATAGCAGAGCGAGGAGTGAAGATGATGAGTGACTTTGCCAACATCATTACTACTGACTCCCAACAGAGAGCTTCGCTTCTGCAAGCAGTTGAGTTCAACGGGAGACGATTTGACAGTTTCGCAAATAAAAGCATCCCTAAACATATAAGCACCCCGGATCCATGATATATCAATCAACATCTGAAAAAATACACTGTATTAATAATCACTCTTCAAAATACTTTGTAATAGAAACATAGGTCTTTTCAAGCCAATTAAATGTATGCCTACATCAGTTACTCCATAGACAGGCTATACTATGTGTATTGGTTAAAATTGGCCTCAAAGTAATTTCTTCTGGTCAGAGCTGAGCTTCAAAATCAGTGTCTTGGTGATTAAACTTCAGTTGGATTTTTGTTTATACTTGCACTACTCAAAATTGGGAATCATCATACAAATTAAAAGTTTGGTGATTGATCAACCTATCTAAT
The DNA here is from genome assembly GCA_029582265.1 of Zoroaster sp. YZ-2022. NCBI lineage: Eukaryota > Metazoa > Echinodermata > Asteroidea > Forcipulatida > Zoroasteridae > Zoroaster > Zoroaster sp. YZ-2022. The sequence goes on from CM055823.1 coordinate 19,317,282, forward strand.
ATTAATATAATAATAGCATTTCAGCAAGCAATGTTTAAAACAAGTCAGTTTTATGTAAAACTGAAATAATCATGTTTTAAAGCCATTATACATACACCATTGGTAAGATATCTATAAAGTATACATGTATAAACATTCAGATCTCAATGCTTTCTCATGTTTTCTCATAAATGACAACATTTCAGACAGAATAATTTCACATTATGCTTGGAAACATTATCTTCCAACCAAGTTTTTCCATAATAATTCAAAAGTTAATTTTGGTTAATTACAATTGTGTATATACACTGGCTTTAAATAAAAACAAGGGCTGTGTGTAAATTGATGAAACAGTCTGATAAATTCAGCTCTGGTCAAATAATGTCACCTATAGTACTATAACAATGGTTACATGCAGAACTGAACAGTGTTATTTACAAGTTACAACATTTTACCTTGATCTGGCCTTGATGCCTTGGTTTGATTGTAAGTGTCTATGTTGATGTCTTGAAGCGAAGGAACGGGCGTCCTCGGCATATTTACTGAACATCATCAGAGCAGATGCAGTGGCTGAGTCAGTTTTCAATTTCTTATTCTGTTTTATGAATGCTTCTACTACAGACACTAATTCCTGAGGATTGGCCCTCATCCGTGCAAGGAAGTCTTGAGTCACTTTCATGACATTTGGCTTCCAAGTCTTCAAAAAGTTCCACTCTTTTTTGGAATGTTCAACGTCATGTTCTTCTCCTTGCTCTTGCATGTGAATTATATGTTCTCCTTGTGTATGCACCTCTACAGACATTTCTTTCCTCTATCTGGGGTGGTTTGCTAGGACCAGCAGACAGTGGGATAAACCAACCCTCTGGTACATTCTCCTGTCCAGTAGCCAGGTAGAGTAGCTTCAGGCACATTTTCTCATTACTGATGAAATTGAAAGAATGAATCCTGTAGTGCTTCACAATGTACATATTGATTCTTACAAGGTGCACCGTTGAACCCAACATAGCATGCAAATTGCCATCTCCATCCACCTGATATTTCTTGTCGGCAGTGGATGCTCTTCATTGTATGACTTTATAGAGGCTTCAAGATCTTGTAGCATTTTTCTCTCTGGTGGTAGCACCATATGACTATGTATGCACTGTAAAGGAAAATAAATCAATATTAATAAATATTACTTTAGTGAATAGTCAATAAATGTGATCTGAACCATTTCTTCACTAAGTGCCCATTACAACAGAAGCATATATTCAATCCACATATGCTGAACATTTCTCTAATTAAAAAGGAGTAGGGCCTACCTATATAATAGTATTAATAACCCTGGTCCAAATTTACTTATTGTAAAGAAATTATTCATTTTGGGAAGTGTATTCATCTGATATGATGAACTGTTTAAAAATTAACATTAACAATTTGAATTTAAAAAGAATTGCTGTCCAGGAAACTTTTTTTCTAAACATAACAAAAACATGATTATCTTTACAAAAATTCACATAGTATATTTATGATATATTTCTTAAAACATTGAGGCTTAAAATAGCCATTTGTCTACAAACTTCCCTTTAAAGATGTGAGGTGTTTTTCCTTAGAATGTTTATTTCCAAAAGTATCATTTCACATTTATTCGCAATACTTTGAAGAAGTGATTTTAATTAACAATACAATCCCTTTTTTTCTCTTTTAAAGATGAAATCACTTCTGTGTGCCTCACATCTTTAAAGGGAAGTTTGTAGACAAATGGCCATTTCAGTCTTCTATTTTTAAGAAATATATCATAAATGTACTCAGTGAATGTTATTTGGTATACATGTACATGTAGATGATCATGTTTCTTGAGGATGATACATTTGATAATCTAGTAATTACCACTGTTACACTTGCTTTAAAAGTGTATAGACTGTTTTGGAATATTCCCTGCACTTTATATTACCTTTATGAATTAAAGGAACTCAAGTATCTATCTCCACCATGAAAAGCCTCAAATCCAACATAAAGGAACAGTATCGTCACGATTAGAGCAGACTTTCAACAGGGCATGAAATCGATGTCCTAGTTTAAGATGAACACAGCGACTGTAAATTACTAGCTCATTTATGCAGCAATGACCTTATCATGTGGGAAAGTATTTTCAACACTGACTTAATCTAAAACAAGCACTCTGAATCCATGTCCTGTTGATACTGCCCGTTTAATGTATAGACCTTATTGCCATAAAAATATCGCAAGTTTACAAAATTTCCCAAAATTCAACAAAATTTGTGAATAATTCTCCAAACGTTACAAAATACCTAAAAATTCATACTATGAATAACTAAACTTTCTTAAAAACTTATAAACAAAAACCCATTTCACAATAATTGCAGAGGAATTTTTTTTATTTTAATAAATTTTTAGAGAAGTTCCATTAGATAAACTACAATACATTGCATCTTGAACCTGTACATGTGAGGGTAGAGGTTGATATATATTGTGTATTAAAACACCTCCAAAGTGCTATACGGTTGGTTGGGGCTGCATACTCCACAGGGAGCTGAGAAAGACTACAGGAATGATTGGCTCAATGACCAGGGGTAACAGTAAAGCGCATTGGGACATTATGTGAACTGCACCATATAATAATTAAATATTATTATTATGGCAAAATCAATTAGTTAATACAAATCTGCTTAGTTTTCCTGGGTTTCGTTTCACAGTTACACAGTTTCACAGTTACAACCACTTGAGCAGGACAGAACATTATGTCCTAATTTTGACTTCAGACAAAGATCTGCCTTAATATCAAATTGAGGCAAATTATTGTGTTGACACCGGTAGTACACTTTCAACAGATTTACTCTTCTACTCTCAGGGTTTAGTGGTCTGTACTCTCAGTGTAATTTTGTGGGTGTGGTTGAAGTATAGTGGTTGGGGAGGGGTTATGATGGGGTAGCTCTGGTAACATTGCCCAAAGTAAGTCACATTGGGCTATGCTATTTTCCATAGATGTACAAGCCAACAACATTACGCGGTCTAAAAATGATGGACGGTCCCTAATCCATAATCCTTATTGAACATAATCAGTCTACTCAATGAGCCAGTAATGTTCAGTGTGTTCATCTTAAACATTGACCACGGCACGTTTCTTATCGTGTACCATGCATTTGTCCGTCACCATGCTTACGGTACTAATTGGTTATTCAGCCTTTTTTCACGTTGCTTCTCATCCTATTGTCCACATGTCCATACTCCATCTGTGTATTCATTAATCACAATTATTTTTATTAGTCACATTCATGTAATATTATTTATTTATTTTTATTTATTTTCAAAATAATATTTCGAGCTTATTCTTATTTTAACCCTTAATTAGTTTAATCTTTCTAAACACTTTGAAAGGTTTTAACATGTTTATTGTACGTTATTAGCTAGTGGTTTTGTATAGAAATTTTTCTTCCGTATATAGCCGACAGTACTTTATTTTTTATAACACCTCATACATAGATTCTGCCTTATAATTGGTTGAGAACGTGTCACATGATCTTCGCTATTTTTTACTGTAATGCCAAGCAAACAAGGAAAGACTAGCCCATGGCAACCAATGAACTAGCCCATGGCAACCGGTGAAATTGGTCTAAATGCGTCAATACTGTTGTTACAACATGAATTAATATGTTTTACATAATTGTTACAGAATTTCAATTAATTTCGAGTGTTGTCAAGTTAATGAAAGTCATGTATTGGTTTGATTTATTGTAGCAGGTCTCTTAATAAAATTGTGCAGAATCTATGTATGAGGTGTTATAAAACAAATGTTGACTGTTTTCAATCGTGGTACAGTAAAACTTAGTCGAATGCTTCTTCCAATCAAAGTCTCCTATGTAATTTATCACATCGACAAATTACAAAATTATACTAAAAAAAGTACACTGTGAACGGAGGAGGAAGCGGAATATCTCAGATTCAGTAAACTAGTCTCCTAAGTGATCCCTGGAGCGTTCTATTTTCCCTTGGCTTCACCTCAAGAAAATAGAACGCTCTAGGGATCACCTTGGGAGGCTAGTTTTACTGTACCACTCGTAACAGTCAATATTTGTATACTACACAGTTATTTCACCTTTTTAAAGAAACTGTCAGTCGTAAGGTTTTAGTCATGTGGAAATACATCTACACTGTTCAAGTGCATAAGTAATATGTTCTATACAGTTTTTCCACTTTTCATATAACTGTCATACGTATGGATTCATTGAGTGTATATACACACTAGTTAGCAAAATTGTACATCTAAAAGTAAGAGAGTTAATTTCTTATTTTTTTTACATTCTGGGATTTAAAAGATTGACGTTAATCCCTAGTTTTGTCCTTACTTTTTGTCCTAAAATTTTGTTTTACGTTTGTCTATACAAATGCATTTCAACGTCTACTCATTTTGATTTTTTTTTAATTGTCTTTTAGTAATTTATTTTCAACTTTTTTGTCAACCTTTTCCCTTACATCTTAATATCCTTCGTTTACCCTTCATGTGCTATGGTGCATGGCTTCCACGTGTCTCATTTATCCAGGTATTTTTTGTTGTCACCGTCCACCATTTTACCCTTTTATCCTTCCGTATTGGTAATTCAAGTCTCTGTGTTTCACAGTTCTTGCTTTTCACCATCGTAACATGATTACATTCACATTTCTGGCTATCCTTTTTAGTTGTAGTAAGGTGTCCTTTTTCTATCGGCCTCATTCAACTGGTTTTTAATCACTTGTCTTCACAGTTTTTTTGTTTGTTTGTTTTTTTTGTTTTGTTTGTCCATTGATGGCCAGCTTCAGCTGCCACATCTTTTGTTGCATGTCATATACACTAAGTCCGCGCACCGCACGTTGTATAATGTTACACACAGTTGTTATCCTTTTAATGTTTTCAATAGTTACTGCACCCCCCCCCCCCCTCTCCTCTTGCTGGTCCATTCTCATATTAAACCTACAATCTTTGTTTTGTTTATAGTTACCAACGTTTACTGGTACCCGTTTTTGCACTCTTCTATTTTCATGTCACCTTCATCAGATTTTGTATTACTTACACTCTTAAATACATTGTATCAATTTCACTTTAAGTTTTCGTTCTTTTTACCAAAGCGTAAACATCACTCCTATTGTGACCTCATGTCAAGCTTTTTATTCATTTTATTCATAATCTAATCCATGCTACTTAATTAAATCTTGCTTTTAGTTTAAAATCTTTTTCACCCTAATTCCTTTTCCTTTTTAGTTTTCAAATAAACTTCATCATAGTTGTGCCTTTATACACATTCCATTAGTTCTTCGGTTTAAATTTAGCTCTCTAATTTTACGACAGATTTACTCTTTTAAATTTTGACCATCTAAGTCAGATTCCTTTTTTCTTTTTTCTATATTAGACCTAGGGACCACAGGTTATATGGTTTAAGTTAGGTATACTGTTTTAAGTCTTTTATGTTTTTATGTTTTAAAATGTTATACACCTCTCCATTTTGCCCTTCAAAGTCAGGTTTTGTGTTTTAAAGTCAATCACATTCCTTTTTTCCATTTTTTTAATATTTGATCTAGGAACCACAGGCTCTATGGTTTAAATTATGGTTTAAGTCAAGTTTACTGTTTTAAGTGTTTTTCACATCTAAGACAAAATATTCACGTCCACAACTCTCTATTTTTTAAGCATATTTTTCTTGCTTTCGTGCCAAGTTTGACAATGCCTGAATCTTTATAATCAGCTAGTCATCATCACTCTCATTCTACGCACTTCTTGGAATATTATAGTTTTAATCCATTTGTCCACGGTGATAGAATGAATGTTTTTGCATATCGTGAGATATGTTTAGGGCTGAATAAACCTTATGTTTATTTATACTCAAGACAGTGTCACAGATGACACTGTGGCACTATGATTCCCAAAACAACATTGGATGCAAAAATAATATCCTATCTCTGTAAGCCTTCATGTACACGTTACTGCAAACGTCAAATGCTCAATGGATCGATACACACTAACATGTAAAACTGTCATGATTTTCAATCAATACGGCAGTGAATGTGAATGTACTTTTATTTGGGCCGAAGTTGTGGTCATCAATCAAGCGGTGTATTCGGGCAAGCTTAACAGATGGTGATGTTGAGTGCAATCTAGGGATTTGCGCAATCTGCAGACAACTAGAGCTGCTTGGTACACCAGTACATCATAACATGGATGAATAGATTAAATGCCATCTAAACCTAGCTTTAAATTATGGTCAGCAGCTTCAATTATTGCATGCTCAGATTCAAGCTTTGCCAGCCTCAAGTTGGGTTAAGATCGACCCAATGCTGAGATAAAATGCAGATAAAGAGTACCAAACTATCAACGTCAACCCCATGTGTATATAAAAGCATTATTGCATGCTCAGATTCAAGCTTTGCCAGCCTCAAATTTGGTTAAGATCGACCCAATGCTGAGATAAAGATCGAGTACCTAACTATAAACGCCAACCCTATGTGTATACATGTATACTCTGTGATCGTTTTTATTTCAAACTTACCACCTGATCTGGTCAATGGGGTACCCAGTTGCTGATGCTTGATAAGTTTGTACTGAATACCGATTGTGGATGCTTTGCAGATGGGCGATAGAATTTGATGGTCTGTGAAATAATAATAGTATATAAATATTAGGTGCCTCAGGGTCACATGAATAGAATTATATGCATTAGGTAACATCTGAACTGTCCCATTTCACAAGGCAATCCGAGTGTTATGAGACAGTGATATAATTCTAACCATTCTTCAAAATAAAGGCACTCAATTAATATTTGTTTTATATAACTCACACACAGATCATTGTCATTTGATTACACAATCACCAGTTCAGTCGCCTTTATTTACTAATAAAGTCATTCTAAATGAGAACCAGAAATGTGTACATTGTGTACATAAAACAAAGTGTAACTTTTTTACATTTTATTTGGTTATTTTGAATTTGAAAGGCTTCACTGCAGCTCACTCAGCTATAGTAGTATATATGTGTATGATGAGCATGCAGTAATTTCCCTTAACCCTTTCAGCCCCAATGGCGACTTTAGTCGCCCGTGCACTGTAGTACCACGCTTGAGCCCCAATGGCGAGTTTAGTCGACCGTGCAGTACACCGTACCCCGCTTGACCCCCAACGGCGACTAAGGCCAAAAAAAAAAAGATGTTGAGTTGCCCTCCACCGACCGACCCAAAAGTGCTGAAATCTCGGGTCGGTTTTTTTTCTTTTTTTTTTTCCCGTCATTCATAGGCCTATTTATTAATGAAACTTACCAATTTTCTTTGTATAAAACATAATACGTTTGATTTGTGAAATTTTCCACTTTTTTTTACTGGTAAATTTACCAGTACCCACGACTCAATCTACACGTTTTCCAATCGAATGGCCCCTCACATGTTTTCCACTGGCTTCGCGCACTGTTTTGTATGTCAACGATTGCGACTCGTCAATCTACACGTTTCAAATCAAATGGCCCTCATCACACATTGTGCACTGGCTCCCCGCACTGTACATGTGTCAACGATTGCGACTCGATCTACACATTTTCAAATCGAATGGCCACTCACATGTTGCATGTTGAGCATTGCGTACGCAATATGGATGAATTTGCTGTGTCAATCACAGCGAAAAATACAACAAAAATGCTTGGGATACTTTTATTCTGAAGCAAAATTCCTTGCTGATAGGTATACAAATGAAAAACATGGTATGTGGTTTCAGTTCCAATGCATTTCAATCTTAAAATGACAGTCAAGCATTAAGGAGAGGGAAAAAAAATTAAAAATCCCGACCGACCGACCCCTTCAAATATTTTCACTGGAGGGCAACTCAACAAATTATTTTTTTTGGCCTAATATAAAATTATTGTCGCCGAGCGGAGTTCGCTTTTTCGAGAGGCTGTATTATTTTCGTTTGCCGCCCTCTGCTGTTGAATTTTATTGAGTCAGAAAGTTCGTTGACACCGCTTTCGTTTTCGTGTATGATACAATAGGGGTCACCATTACCATTTTTTGAGCAAAAAAATCGAGTCTTCTTGCCTAAATTTCAGCATCATGGCTGATCGCGATGCAGAGATACTTGCAGAATTGTTTGCAGACAGCGACTCTGACATGGAATCTGTGAGTTCATCCGAAGAATCCGCTGAAAATAGCCACGAATCTGATGAACATTCTTCGTCTTCAGACTCAGATATCGACGTAGCTGGACCGAGTGGAGTGGCGTGGCTGCAACCCCTGGGCGTGGGCGTGGGCATACCGGCCCGCAGGCTGCTGGTGCCGGCCGTTCTCGTGGTGGCGGTCATTATTTACCAATCCAACACTCTGTAAAGTCGTGTACATCAGTAAAGAAAAAGGAAACCAGTAGGAAATCTTTGTGTCCGATTATAAACATTTAGTACAATGTATGGGCCATCCTCTGGACAATGCACTTGAAGAATGAATGAGTGTGCATGCTTTGCATTGAAACATATGCCTTTGTCCCCATGACATATCCCTGGTCATAAGCAGTGTTGAAAAGCTCCAATTCCAAGACTGCAAATTCAATAATAGATCCACATAAATTAGCTGGTCATACAATAACATGTAGCTCTGGGTTTTATACAATACATGTAGAAGTTTTATACATGATCAAAGTGTCAAACTTTGAACACCATGTTTCCTTTTCTAACATTTCTTTTTCAAAGTAACAATCAAACTTGAGTGCAGGGAGCACTCCAACTGAAATAATTTCAAAGCGTAAAATGACTTCACGCACATATCTAGCTGTGTTGTAAAAGCTTTAGCTTGCCTATGTTATATTTTGGTACCAAATGAAAGACCATTTCATGGGCTACAAATGGCATGCACAAAGTTTTTTTATGCAACAAATACTTCACATAGAAAATCGAGTTTGAAAATAGCCAGAAGTTCAAGCTACGTTTTTGCTGTGTGTGTGTGAAAAAACGTGGGACTGGGGAGCACTATGTGCATCAACAATGTGGGCACTGCAGGTTGCATGTGGGGCTGATCATCACAGTTGTTGTTTTTTCACTATTAGCATCATGTGATAAACTTACCGAGTGCTTTGTACGTTTTGCTGATTCAGTTCTTTGGACTTGAGAATCTTCTTCCTACCAAAACAAATAAAGTAACACAAATGTACACAATTAATGATATTGTAATTTGCACTATTAATGGTTCCTTCATGCAAGCATGCTACTCGACCTTAAATTGTCTAAAGGCCTGCATGCAATTTGCAAAAAATAATATGTGTTTATCTCAACTATCACGAAGCTGAGGTACAGGTTCTGAAAAGAACCTTCGCACAACTCATATCTCTACTGTCGCTAAGTGAGAATGGTTCAAGGGAGAACCAATGTCGGGCATAGGCTTGGGCGATGACACGATAATATCGAATATCGCGATATCTTTTTTTACGCGATTATGATATCAAGAACTTTTTAAATCATCGAGATATCGACAGATCGCGATGAAAAAAATATATCGCGATGTAAAAAAAATTATCGTGAAGAAAAAAATATATCGCGATTAAACAAAATCCTCGATTATCATGATGATTTGGGCCAGAAATTCCATGGGAAGAAAACTTAGGAAGTCTTTTCAGTATTCGTGAGAAACAAAATCTAACTACTTCTGTAGTAAACCGACTGTCAGATCACAAAGGAGCCGCTTGACAGGGTGTTGTTTAATAATCCACCGCCACTCAAAGAAATCTATTAAGACTGATTTAAGTGTTGGGATTGAATGGGGTATTTGTTCTAACAATGTGGAGACAATGTTTACGTCTCACTGTCTATCCATGGTGGTCTGTGACTCTGGCTGGCACACCACAGGCGAGTATATTATATCATACATATTTAAATATATGCAGAATATGGGCGTTGCCTTAAAAATACATAATCATGAATTAAATCAAAGCATGGATCGGCAGCGGCTCGATCAAAGTTGAGGGATTAGGACACTATTCTGTTGTACCATACTGGGACTCTTGTCTCGTGTGACAAAACACATACATGTACTCTTGATAAACCATGTGACGTACAATCCACATTTTCTGAATCACATGTTTATACTATTTGACCGAGTCACGTGGAATGCGTGAATCACGTGAACTTGGGCTGATGATTTGATTGGGATGCACGACGCAGTAACCGTCCCACATAATTATTATGCAAACGATTTGCCAATGGCGATGGGTGCCTTTTTGCGACCGTAACCAGATACATGTTTCGGCTTTGGTCATTGGTTAAGCGTTTTCGCAAGTTCGGTTGTGCATGCTGCGATGACATCATGGTTCTGACCAAACATAAACCGAACTTTGTGATCGGTTACACTTAAGCCGTGTTCGCACTGGACTTTTTTTTGGGAAGGTTTTACCGAGACGATGGTAAAATGAAAAATGGTCAAATGTAACCTCTGTCCGCACTTGGACTTTCGACACGGGAAAATTTTACCGAGACCATGGTAGAAGTAACTGAGCTGTCAGTATAATGACTCATGAGGGCACTTTGTGTGACCTTTCTACGTTGACCCGATTGACCCAACAACACACAGAAAACTTGCTACACATGCACATGCATTAAATGCGCCCGGCCCGCCCCCACCGCGCGGTGAAACAATGCAAAGCGCATGCGTGGTGTCCCTGTGTAGCACGACCTTGCGCTCGGGCCGGATGTACGCTTTCCTGAGCCGCTTTTACCAACTCGCACTGTCCGCACTGGACTTATCGTCTCGGGAAAAGTTACCTGGTTAGTTTTCCTGGGCAGCAGTTGGCCAGTAGAAGTAACCGCTGGACTCAGGAAAAGTAACTGAGAGGAAAATGTCCCAGGCTGTCCGCACTGGACTTAAAATGGGAAAAGTACCCATCGTCTCGGTAAGTTTTACCAAAAAAAGTCCAGTGCGAACACGGCTTTAGTTTCAAGATGGTGGATTGTAAAAAGTGTTAAAACATGATGAAGTGATTGTTCATATACCAGTATATCTTTCAAGTTACTAGCACTCACGAGTATGTTCTATTTTGAGAAACGTTGATGACTGAACATGTCACAAACTGAAAACATTTGTCTGGTTACTTTCGCATTTTCGCGTAGCTGTGCCGTCCCATATGTTGCACTCGTGAACGGCGCAATTGCATGTGTCTCTCAGGTAAGCACTGGCAATTTATTGTGACGTTTGTAGACGGGTACATCCCTGTCATTACCAGCTCTAAAGCACTCATGCGTGAAAAACAAAAATAATCGCGATATTATCGAATATCGCGATATATGTTTGACGATATATCGTGGATATAAAAAAAAATTGATATCGCCCAAGCCTAGTCGGGCAACTCGTTTTTCTCTACTGTCGCTAAGTGAGAAATATGGTTGAGGGAGAACCATGGGAACTTCACGGGTTATTCTCTATGTTTCAGTAAACACATAGTGTTACCGCAAACCGAAATGATATCGATATTCCACCATGCAATGCCTCAAATCTTATAACAAATAATATCTGGGAATTTTCATAAATTATCAGCCAGGGACAATATCATCACGATCAAAAGGGCATGGAATCGGAGTGCTAGATGTAGATTAACTCAGTGACTGAAAATAATACCCCAATTGATAAGGTCCTATTGCTGCAGCATAAATGAGCCAGTAATTTTCAGTCACTGTGTTCATCTTTAACTAGAACACAGATTCCATACCCTGTTGAAAGTCTGTTCTGATCGTGATGTAGTGTGCCTTTAATGTACACTACTCAAAAAAATTAAAGGATCAAACTTGTCTACTAATATTTTTCAAAAATAGCATTGACATTGTAACTCATATGAGTGCCATTTTATTCAATTATGTTCAGGCAATATACTCTGTGATCGTTTTTTATTTCAAACTTACCACCTGATCTGGTCAATGGGGTACCCAGTTGCTGATGCTTGATAAGTTTGTACTGAATACCGATTGTGGATGCTTTGCAGATGGGCGATAGAATTTGATGGTCTGTGAAATAATAATAATAGTATAATTATAAATATTAGGTGCCTCAGGGTCACATGAATAGAATTATATGCATTAGGTAACATCTGAACTGTCACATTTCACAAGGCAAAACCGAGTGATATGAGACAGTGACAATTCTAACCATTTTTCAAAATAAAGGCACTCAATTAATATTTGTTTTATATAACTCACACACAGATCATTGTCATTTGATTACACAATCACCAGTTCAGTCACCTTTATTTACTAATAAAGTCATTCTAAATGAGAACCAGAAATGTGTACATTTTTTTATGTTTATTCGGTTATTTTGAATTTGAAAGGCTTCACTGCAGCTCACTCAGCTATAGTAGTATATATGTGTATGATGAGCATGCAGTAATTTCCCTTAATACCAAAACTGACCACAGTTTTTTTTTTTTCACTATTAGCATCATGTGATAAACTTACCGAGTGCTTCGTACGTTTTGCTGATTCAGTTCTTTGGACTTGAGAATCTTCTTCCTATCAAAACAAATAATAAAGTAACACAAATGTACACAATTAATGATATTGTAATTTGCACTATTAATGGTCCCTTCATGCATGCATGCTACTCGACCTTAAATTGTCTAAAGGCCTGCATGCAATTTGCAAAAAATAATATCATGTGTTTATCTCAACTATCGCGAAGCTGAGGTACAGGTTCTGAAAAGAACCTTATCGCCCAACTCATATCTCTACTGTCGCTAAGTGAGAATGGTTCAAGGGAGAACCAATGTCGGGCAACTCGTTTTTCTCTACTGTCGCTAAGTGAGAAATATGGTTCACGGAGAACCATGGGAACATCACGGGTTATTCTCTATGTTTCAGTAAACACATAGTGTTACCGCAAACCGAAATGATACCGATATTCCACCATGCAAAGCCTCAAATCTTATAACAAATAATATCTGGGAATTTTCATAAATTATCAGCCAGGGACAATATCATCACGATCAAAAGGGCATGGAATCAGAGTGCTAGATGTAGATTAACTCAGTGACTGAAAATAATACCCCAATTGATAAGGTCCTATTGCTGCAGCATAAATGAGCCAGTAATTTTCAGTCACTGTGTTCATCTTAAACTAGAACACAGATTCCATACCCTGTTGAAAGTCTGTTCTGATCATGATGTAGTGTGCCTTTAATGTACACTACTCAAAAAAAAAGGATCAAACTTGTCTACTAATATTTTTCAAAAATAGCATTGACATTGTAACTCATATGAGTGCCATTTTATTCAGTTATGTTCAGGCAACAAAACAAGACACACTTTTGTTCCAGTCCAATGCACACTTGCACTGCAGAGTACAGAAGACCATGACATTGAAAAAACAGTTTGGTCAACACCATGAGCACAAAAGCAGAAGGAATTCAAATCGGAATTTTCAATTTCAGTGTCTTAGCTGTCTTTTCTGTCATCTCAATACCGTGTGGGACCTCCACGGTTGCGAATGCACTCCCTGCAGCGTTGCGGCATGCTTCTGATGAGTCTGCGAATGACATCTTGGCCAATATCTTGCCAGGCCCTACGGAGTGCCCTACGGAGTGCCCTACGGAGTGCTTGAGTACCTGTACTGTCTGAGGAGGACGTGGCTGCCTTCGAACAGTGCGCTGAAGCAGGTCCCACAAATGGTCAAGAGGATTAAGGTCGGGGTATCGTGCTGGCCAGTCCATTCGCTGAATCCCTTCCTCTTCAAGGAAGTTGTTCACCACCCTAGCTCTGTGCGGACGGGCATTGTCATCCATTAACACAAAGTTTTCACCTACTGCACCAGCATATGGCATAACAATTGGGATAAGGATCTCATTGAGGTAGCGCTGTGCATTAATCCCACCCCTAGGGACGACCCCCAATGCTGATTCCTCCCCAGACCATTACTGATGAACCACCTCCAAAATGATCGTGTTCCACCATGGTGTCCACTTGAAAACGATGTCCTCTCTCTCTCTCCAGACTCGGACACGTCTATCGTTAGTCGAAACACAAAACCTGGATTCATTGGTAAAGAGAGCAGGAGTCCAGTGTCTGAGCTGCCAGTCCACATGAGCGTTGGCAAAGTTGCGTCTGGTTCTGCGATGTGCTACAGTCAGAGCAGGTACCACAAATTTGGTCTTCTGGCATGAAGACCATCACCGTGAAGACGATTGCGTATGGTTTGGTCACAAACTTGCACTACTGTTGCATTGTGGAAGGCACCACGCAGTTGTACAGCTGTATATGGAACCGGTTCCTAGTGGTCAGAATTCTCAGGTAGTGGTTTTGGGCAGGGGTTGTGGCCCTTGGCCGACCTTGTCCAGGCCTCCTATGGTACTGACCAGTCTCTCTGTACCTCTGTACACCTCTAAGACACTCTGAGACACTCCAAGTCTATCAGCCACTTGCCTCTGAGTCATCCCATCTTCAATCATTTGAACTGCTCTGGCAACTTCATCTTCAGTAAGTTGTCTCCGAACAGCACCAAGTGACTACCACCAGTATTAATGTGCAAAGACAGTGAAAGATGGCCATCTTGAAATTGTGCAATACCTGACCAATGCACATCACCAAATGCTTTTTGATCCTTCCAGTCAACTGGACTCTGAAACACATGACTGAGCAATTGCATCATGTGACATTCTCTGGTGCTTAACCAAGCATGAACATGTGCTGCAGTGTACAATAAGTAAAATCAATGAGGTATACACCTGGCTGAAATTTCCAAAGGCAAATGTTTGATCCTTTAATTTTTTTGAGTAGTTTATGACAAGGGCATCAAAAGATGTAGATGCTGCTGCAACCTAACATTAAGAAATCAAAGATAGAAGACACATTATTAAGTAAAAGAATGCCTTCAATGAGGATTTCAGACTAAAGGGTGGCATTAACTGTTATTCATAAATGCCCAAGACAGTTGACACAATCTGATTGGACAAAACGTAATCACTTGGGGTGTATTAATGGATGGTAAAGACATGTACTAGCTGTTTCCCAGCTGTTTTGTGCAAAGCCAACGTGGATTTTAAAGCAATCAGAATGACGAAGATTGTTTTGAGTTTATTCAACAAAAATTGCACATGTTTTACATTTTGGAAATGAAATCGATGCGAGCATAAAGGCGAGGTCCTTATTGCCCGTGACCACACCCATAACCGGTCATTAACCTGCGGTAAAGACCAAGCAACAAACTGTTACTCCCTTATTAAATGAGCTTACATGGCAAGAAACAAACACAGCCTCTGAGGTCTTAAATCACATTAAGGTTGACATATGGGAATGTGGATAAGCATATTTTTTACACAGCTATACTTGCATCAATCTATATCTGCAAGAACGCATACAAACAAAATTATTTGAAGACCTTTCTGGATTTCCTTGTAAACAATGTATGGTAGCATTCATGCTAAACTTGAAAGGCTGCACTGCACTCATCATTCAGCATGCAGTAATTTCCCTTAATACCAAACTAGACTGCAGTCGCTGCGCTTTTAAACTTACCGATTACTTCGTACATTTTGGTGATTCAGTTCTTTGGACCAAAACAAACAAAATTAATTTTCCAATGAAAACAAAAATTTACATCTTTAATATTTTTCGGATTAATTGTAACATTGATTTTCTGTCTCTGGAGTAATATTAATAATTGTTGATGTTTGAGATTGCCAATACAGTGTAGGAGCTTAAATTGAAACGTGGCATCACGAAATTAGCTAAGAATAAAAAATTAAGATTTTTGATTCCACTGAACAGAGCAGAAAGACCGCTTTCAAGTTGTGTATAGACACTATTCTAATATTTGTCATTTACAATTGACATAATTAGTGCTAATTTAATATTAGTTAACATAATTTTGCCTCTGAATGTCACTGGCAAATTATACAGTTTTAGCTGGTGTTTATTGACATCAAATATCCAGTGTTATTTCAACTACTCTGATTACAGTTAATTAATTGTTAACAATAAATGAAACCCTGTTCAAAAAGCAATCTTTCGAACAATAGAAGGCCATCATTCTTTGTTTAAAAATACAAAGTTCATTTACAATTTTCACACATTGTCCATAATGCTTTTTGTTCTTAAATATGTAAATCTTTATTGTTGATAGTTTATGTCCAACGTACCTTACACAGAACTGATGAAAGCATGTTGCATGTCCTTATTTTTTCTCTGTTTTCCTGTGCAGCTATAGTAGGCATTCTGAGTTTCTGTCTTATGAGACATTAGTTGGGTAACTTGATGAGCCTCTCTCTGGCTTAGAGTGTCAACAGCCTGAAACAAATCATTTTTGTAAAACTTGTAGCTTTGTATGTTGGAGAGGATAAGACTAATTGTGGTGACACCATGTGAAATTCTCTCAATTGCGTAGTAATTAGTTCTGAAAAGAACTGGACGTTACAACTCGACGTTTCGATCAGTATGCTCTGATCGTCCTCGGGAGAATGAGGACAATCAAATTAAAAACATACTGATTGAAATCATTTTTGATCATCATTTTTTGGAAGGCTTGCAACTGCAATGATCACCAAAACAAATATTAATTTGGCAGATATGGCAACTACAGAATCAATCCCCTCATCAGATTTGATGGAAAGAAATGTTTTACACCTGTAAACAAATCAATTTATTACACATTTTAACTTGGGAACAGAACACAGCAATCGCCCTGTTGAGTGGAACTGATCCACCCATTCTGCAGTGTGCATTTACATGATCCAATTTATTGAAAGAAGCAGTTCTCACCATCTTATAATTAAAAGGGAGTGTACCATTAACATATTACATTAAACCAGTTAGAGTTAGTGTAATGCTTTCATGAGGATGCTTTCTTAAAGGGGGTATATCGTCACAATCAGAGCAGGCTTGCAGCTTGACATTGAATCCTGCACTGATAGTTTTAGATGAACTCAGATGAACCCAGTGATGTGGATATAAACCCCTCAAAAAAAGTTCTGCAATTCAAGTTTGAGGGATGATATCTTTCTTGTTACTGATGTATGAAAAAAGAAACTGGTGTCATTGAAAAGCTTGATTATTCCTCTTTACAATGATGTGTCATTTGTGATGCTTATGCAATCATGGAATGCGCAGTCCTTCTGAATATGCAGCAAGGTCAAAAATGAAATGTTGCAAAATTCGTTGTTTTCAATAGTTAATTCATCCAAACTTTAATGACAAAACAATGATGACACAGACAATTTTTTTTCTCTCCTCTCCTTCTTTTATTGAGAAATGGTTACATGTCAGTAAGTCAGTAGCGGGTAGATGACCCGAACACAGCAACCACGGCCTGACACCTCCTCCTCATGCTGTTCACCAGCCTCGTCACACGAAGCTGTGGGATGGCGTTCCACTCTTCAACAAGGATCAGCCGGAGTTGTCCAATTGCTTGGGCCTTTAGGAGATTCGATAAGCGTGGCATCTTTAAACATCTTACAAACGACCACTCAGTAAACTGCAGCTCTACCTCACACAAACATTATTGAAGGCACCATTGACATTCATGCAAGACATGCACTGTCATCTGGGCACTATTCAAAACACATTGCATCTTCACAAGAAATGGAGACTTCGGTGGTGAAAACAATGCTTTTTGCAACATTTCACTTCAGACTTTGCCCTATATTCAGCAGTACTGCACATTCCATGATTACATAATCACGGCAGATGTCACATCATTGTAAAGAGGAATAATCAAGCTTTTCAATGACACCAGTTTCTTTTTTCATACATCAGTAACAAGAAAGATATCATCCCTCAAACTTGAATTGCAGAACTTTTTTTGAGGGGTTTAGATAGATATACATGTATACTCACGTACCTTTGTTGCAGCTGTTTTGCATATGATTACGTATGATGGTTTGCCTCCTGTCCCAACAAACAAGGGTGAATGTTCTGAACTCATAGCACCTGCTGAGGAATGTCAAGAAAAAAAATTCTATATTAATCTCAATTATAACATATTTAGTGTATCCAAACCACCTTTATGCTTAAACAATAATTAAGCATTGACAATCCCATGGGGGTGTTATACTATACATGACTATATGAGGATCAAACTATATGTCTGGACGTGCAAGAAACAATTCAAGACTAGTTCACGGTTCATGTAAATTTCAGAACCCTTTGTTACCGTATTTTAGCCATTAACCCTAACTCCCTAAGCATTGTTACTGAACAATAAAAATCCTTCAAAATCCTCCAACTGCTTTTGTTGTCTGGGGAGTTAGGGTTAAGGATAAAGAATCAACAAGATGTGTGTTATAAATATATAACAAGAAATTTGACATAGAGGGTGAGAATAAGAATTCTAACCTGAACACCCACTGGAGGCAGGCCGTGTGTATTTTATGTACAAGCTCATAGTTGCCTCTCTAGAGTTTCATTCAATATGACTGTGGCAGGTCCAAGATGTCTTGTGTTTGTAAACCTGAAATGAGAAATGTATCAGTAATGCTAATAAGGCTAAACAGCTCAGGTTCCAAACCCAATATTTAATATCATGACTTTCAAAAATCCTATCTTTGTGATTCCCAGACAGCAGCTTCCATGGGGGTGTGATCCCTGGCCAACGACATGTATGGAAATTGAATGGATTTTGATGCTTAGCGCCCCCAGAACAAAGATATTGACAAAATAGGGAGAACCAACACAGAGCTAGATAGCTCTAGATACCGGTACGGTAACCCAGATGTTGCAGGTTCAAACCCCGCTCTTGTCAATTCAGTAATTCATTTTAATAGACAGATTCAGCCACTCAGTGCAATATATTCATCATGATGATTTTTTTCCCTGACACATCCAGCATTTTTCTGACTGACTTATGAATGCTTTGATTGAACATAAATTGGCAGAACTCATTGATTGATTTTCACTGAAACACATTTAACTTTGTAGAGTTCAGTGAGGAAATAAATAAACTCACCACTATATATACTTCAGTATTTTACCGAGCAATTGCTTTGTTTCAAAAGAGATAAAGATTTTGTTCAAGAACAGCTATAACTTTAATCTTTTAAACATTTATAGGGGAAGGCGATCAGAGCGTACTGATCGCAACGTCAAGTTGTAACCAACCGGTTCTTTTCAGAACTATTTACAGTACTATTCAAAAAGAGAATTTCTACATGGTGTCACCACAAACAGTCTTTACTAATTCTTGGTGTAAAATGTAACAGGTTTTCAAACCCAACAGTCATGATCAATACATACTCAACTGCATGCATCCATCATGAAAACAATTCCTGGAAAAATACCAGGTATTGCAAAACTTAATTTCATAATTTGTTTCCCCCTCCCCATACCCCATACTGCACTGAGCTTGAGACTAACAAGGTTTACTCACCACTGATCTGTGACTTCATTTCTGATTGACGTGCACACTTTATATTGACAGCAGGTACTTGTTGACCGTTTTTGGTTGTTTCTCATTGCAGCAAGGGTCAGCACAATTCTAAATAATAGGAAGAAATATATTTATACAGGAATTATGTAAAAGCTACATTCAGTTTTCAAATGATACACATACATGTACTTGAAACTGCATTGATACAAATCAGGTTTGTACCAATGCAGTATATGGTTAAAACTGTGCTGCACATTCAAGTTAGCTCTGACTACAGTGGCTTAATAACAGGCAAAAACACGCTCGTCTAGCTCCAAATAGACAGTGAATATAGTGCCCGTTAAAAATCCATTCAGGTCCCAGTAAGTAGCTTGATCTATAATGGCTTATTCAATTCATGGAAATGAAGGCACCATTGCCAGTGTGATGTCACTTGTACACTTTGCAGGATCTGAAACTTTTCTTGACTAATTGCCTGTTAAAAATAGAACCATATTCAATCTACATGCTGAACATTTTTGTATATAATAGTATTAATAGCCCTGATCCAAATTTACTTATTGTAGAGAAATTATTCATTTTGGGAAGTGAATTCATCTTAGATAAATAATGAACTTTTAAAAATTTAAATTTGAATTTAAAAAGAATTGTTGTCCATAATTTTTGAACATAACAAAAACATGATCATCTTAACACAAACAAAAATTCATAGGGTACATGTAGATTTACATTGAGGCTTGAAATGGCCATTTGTCTACACACTTCCCATTTTTTTCTTTAGAATGTTTAGTTCCAAAAAGTATCATTTCACAACACATTTATTCACAACACATTGAAGAAAAAAATGCCAAATTTAATCAAGTGATTTAACAAGACAATCCCTTTTTCTCTTAAGATGAAAGCACTTCTGTGTGCCTCACATCTTTAAAGGGAAGTTTGTAAACAAATGTCGATTTCAGTCCTCTATTTTTAAGAAATATAACAATATCATAAATGTACTCAGTGAATGTTATTTGGTATACATGTACATGTAGATGATCATGTTTCTTGAGGATGATACATTTGATAATCCAGTAATTACCACTGTTACGCTTGCTTTAAAAGTGTATAGACTGTTTTGGAATATTCCCTGCACTTTATATTACCTTTGTGAATTAAGGTATAGACCTTACTGCCATAAAAGTGTCACAAGTTTACAAAATTTCCCAAAATTTGACAAAATGTGCAAATAACTCTCAAAAAGTTACACAATTTCTAAAAATTCACAATGCATAAAACTTTCTAAAATACCTTGAACAAAAACCCATTCCACAATTGCAGAGGAATGTTTTTAGTTTTACACTTATGGCACTTATAACTTTCATAAAAAAATTAGTAGAAGTATATTAGGCCAATGAAAGCTGATTACTAGTTTCTCGTCAGCGCCCGCACGTGATTTTGGCCCCGCACCAAACAATTTCATTATGCCAAAATTTCATTATTTTGCAAAACATTTTTGGGAAAATCCGGAAAATCCGACGCAAACTACTCCCAAGCTAAAAGGAACCATTCCGATTGCGCGGTCGATGTTTTTGCAGCTTCGCTGTATCATGCAACATACCGGTCGTGCCCACCTTCCATACAGCTGGGCCCATGGGAAGCGCTGAGCTGCCTAGCTTCACAGATTTGCGAAAGAAAACCCATGGCATGCAGGGTATAAAACATGCAGCTGGTGCAGCCGCTGAGAGCCGCGGAATGACGTTCACAGGTCACACAAATTGCAACCTCGTTTCCAGATCGCATACTATGTGCCCGGCCTATCCGGGTCGTGTATTGTCGCCGTGGTACGAGGTTGGTATTGATCGATCGTTGTCGTCATGCCTTCAAGGTATGTTCATGTCGTTTGCATGCTGATGTGCGCATTCACTAAAGGATCTGAAAAAATATCCTGTCTCTTTTACACATTCCCCCAATTTGACCAATCGGTCATTATTGGTACGTTCATACAAAAAAGCCTACTATTCCCACAAAACTCATTGTCAAATTGACAAATTTTGGAAATAGTCAAATACGGATTCACTGTATTTCAATTTGTATGACAAATACATCTTGGAAAACAAAAACAAAAGTCAACAAAGATGTGGTGTCACTGAATGGGTTTGCACCATCATTATTTACTATAGAACCTAAATCTGTTTCAAAATGGCAGTTTGTGTATGTGTATGGGTTGCATTTTTCCTTGATGAAAAATAATGAATAATGAATAATGAAAAAAAAAACTCACCAAAATTTGATAAATGGCTGACGAGAAACTAGTAATCAACTTTCATTGGCCTTACCTGTGGCAGAACTCAAGTCAAGATCTGGGCACTTTTTTTGTTCAATCAAAACCTTCAAAGAAGTATTCAGTTCCATAGTGTAATTGCAGATCAAGATTGTAGGTGTTCAGTGCAGTTGACTGGGAATGTCCTTTAGAGATGAGTTTCTTCAACTTTCCTAAATGTACAGGGCATCAGATTATTGGATGGTTGTGGCATGGGTGTGCACATGAGTTGCAAACTTTGGTATATGGCCGGGGATCCCTGAATTTGGCCCTGCATTAAAATATGTACAGTATGCCAATGCAACAGTAAAAATCATTAAGCTCGATATTGCATGACCCGTTTTCATCATCTCTATGGGTACAATTGAATGTGAACTCAGTCTAAATCCATACAAACAGGGTTCGACCTTACCGCTCGCCAAATGCGAGTGAAAACGGCGGCGGGCGAGTCAAAACCCTTCCTTCAGTAGCCCGCTGGGTGAGTCAAAATATTGTCACCGATAGGCCTATAATTCAGCCCTGAAATTACACGACGGCATCGACGGCAATTGCCGTCAATGCCCTCACCCTCTGCCGTGATGCCCTTTAAAAATGCCACTTTTCACGGCAACGAGTTGCTGTGCTTTTCCCTGCATTGCCATTCGACGCATCGATCATCGTGTCGCGCGCTGCAATGTACCGTACGTATGTACATTACGCGGTCAGGGCTTTTGGTGGTCGTCAACATGCTGTCAAAGGGTCGCTAGCTAATAAAAAAAAGAGTGAACTGAATACTGCCACATCCAAATGCATAAAACATGATGTTTTTTTCGGGTTAACATTGTGTTTTTTATTTATTTTTAATTGGTGACATAAACTGTAAGTGTTGCAATACTGTTTTCATGTAGGCCTAGAAAGGAAACTTTAGTCTTATTGGCATGTGCTGAATTTTTATTGGAGTGGTTTTTTTTAAAAACAAATTTAAAGATTGCCTTGTTGCCCTTTACGTTTTTTTAATCATTGCCGTGATGCCCTTTGAAAATCTAAAAAATTGCCTTGGTGCCCTGATTTTTAAAATGTTTTCATTATTGTTGTGTTCAGTTGGTTAGAAATAAAATATGAAAAGAGCCTTCTTCATTTCAGAATTAAAGCAAAAGCATTACTGTACACTAATGTGACTGATCTTTTCCTCGGTTATTAGAATAGAATCCGTTATTAATTAAAGAAACAGAAACAAATATGCACATAATAATAAGGTAACTGACAACTGTTGTTTATAATGCACGTTCTGATTCAAATTACTAAAAACAGTGATTTGATTAAAATTATTTTTAAAAAACATACAGGCGAGTGAAAAGGCTTGCGGGCGAGTGAAAAGTTTGGTTTACTAGCCCGGCCGGCGAGTGAAAAAAAAGTTAAGGTCGAACCCTGATACAAATGTGAAAAATCCTGCAGCTGTCATATTAGAGAAGTTACATTAGATAAACTACAATATTGGTTAAGTCAAAATGTCAAAATGTACACAATGAATGTGTACATTGCACTGTGAACCTGAATATGTGAGGGTTGAGGTTGATATTGTGTATGAA
Source organism: Zoroaster sp. YZ-2022 (assembly GCA_029582265.1). Taxonomy (NCBI): domain Eukaryota; kingdom Metazoa; phylum Echinodermata; class Asteroidea; order Forcipulatida; family Zoroasteridae; genus Zoroaster; species Zoroaster sp. YZ-2022. Next base: position 19,340,459 of record CM055823.1, read on the forward strand.
AAAACTTCCAAAGTGCTATACGGTTGGTTGGGACTGCATACTCCACAGGGAGCTGAGAAAGACTACAGGAATGATTGGCTCAATGACCAGGGGTAACAGTAAAGCACATTGGGACATTATGTGAACTGCACCATATAATAATTAAATATTATTATTATTGCAAAATAAATTATTTAATACAAACCTGCTTAGTTTTCCTGGGTTTCGTTTCAGTTACACAGTTTCACAGTTACAACCACTTGAGCAGGACAGAACATTATGTCCTAAATTTGACTTCAGACAAAGATCTGCCTTAATATCAAATTCAGGCAAATTATTGTATTGACACCGGTAGTACACTTTAAACAGGTTTACTCTTCCACTCTCAGGGTTTAGTGGTCTGTACTCACAGTGTAATGTTGTTTTCCTCCTGGTAGTCTACCAACCAATTGGCAGCGCCATCCTTATCAGTAAGGGCAACACAAAATTATTTTATGAAGCCATCATCAACTGGAGTGAAAGAGCACAGATCAGATGATACTCATAACCAGCTGGGAGGGTTTTCTGAAGAATGAACAAAAGGAAAAACAAAAATGTAACAACAACAAAATAAAAAGTTCACAAATGTTAACATCAGATCAACATTTCAATAGTTTATTTAATACTCAGCCATTTATTTATTTTATTTATACATATTTGTTATATTTTTTTAAGTTGAGTAACAATCCCTGACGAGATAGTGCTTGTTACTAAGGGTACAAGATTTGGATTTTAAGACAATCTCCCTGTAATTTCTTAAATACTCATAATAGTCATACTTGTTTGGATAATATGCACAATCCTTAAAAAAGCAAGGAAGGATTTCATATATAGTTTGAAAAACAAAATGTTCTGAAAATGTCAACAAATCCATAAAATGCTTCAAACTTGCTTAGGGTGGGTGTGGTTGAAGTATAGTGGTTGGGGAGGGGTTATGATGGGGTAGCTCTGGTAACATAGCCCAAAGTAAGTCACATTGGGCTATGCTATTTTCCATAGATGTACAAGCCAACATTATGCGGTCTAAGAAAGATGGACGGTCCCTTTAAAGTACACAGCATAATCCTGAATCCTTATTGAACATAATCAGTCTACTCAAAAGATAAAACCAAATTAAAAATAAAAAAAATTTATGACAGGAGTATACTCACGAATTTGACTAACAATATTCACTAAAAGTTTGAAAATACTAGTTATGAATGTTCAGTGAGTATTCTGGATACGCTATGGTGTACTTAAAAGAATGTCGTATCCGACTGCCATTTTTTAAGGGTTAAAAAAAATTGCAACCACTGACCAGTTAAAAAATGATTCTGTCGATTTTTGGTGTGCAGAAAGCAAAAAATATCTTTAAAATCCACTTTAATGATGGTTTTCGGACTTCATTTCCTTTCTGGAGTGTCGTGGCCGAGCGGTCTAGCTTACCGGACTCAAGTTCTGGTGTTAGCAGCAGAATGTGGGTTCGAATCCCGGCCGTAGTCGAGCAAGACACTTAACCATAATTGCTTCTCTCCACCCAGGGGTTAAATGGGTACCTGTGAGGGCAGAGTTGGTTGATTAGCCCTATATGCACTGTAATGGCAGCAATTGAGCTGTATACTCCCCAGGGAGCTGAGATGGTTTCAGGAATGATTTATGAGCCTTATGAGCAGGGGTAATAATATAATGCGCCTTGAGCACCAATTAGTTGGTGGATACGTGCGCTATATAAGTCCACACATTATTATTATTATTATTATTATTATTAAAAAAATTCACCCCTTTCAGAAAACAGAAGGATACTATTATAGTTGCCACTGCACATGTTTTTCATGAAATAGATATCCTAGAATAATTTGAAGTATGTCCATTATCATCCATATGTTCTCCACCTAACTGGGTAGGTAAGATTACATTATTGGTTATATTGAATGAGAAAAAGTGGCTGCCGGATACGGCATTCTTTCCCTTAAAAGGTACCTGTACCTGTATTTTCTATTTAATTTGTTCAATGTTTATGAACTGTTCGATAATTGCTAGTAACTCTTCATGATGATGTTGAGTTATGATTATCACAATTGATGGGAGTAATGCACTTCAGGGGCAGTCATTTACAATTGAAATGTTGAATCATCAGATTCATCCCTCACCTCTACACGTATCAATGATTAAACAAAACTAGCCCCATTCTAGTGGCAATGTCACTGGACTCCCTTGAGCGCCACTTAGTTGGTGGATACGTGCGCTATATAAATCTATACATTATTATTATTATTATCCTTGGCCCTGGCCTAGCACTACATGTACAAAAAAGGAGCAATTTTTTTTTTTTTTTCAACTTTTGATCTGCTAATTATTACAACCTAAAATTTAGTAATTAGGTAACCTTGCCCAACAGACACTTTTGGCATAAAATCTATTATTCTGGGATATCTCACTTTCATGAAATTTTCGAAACATTTTTTAAATTTAAAAAATAAAAAGGAAAGAATGTCGTATCCGGCCGCCACTTTTGAAGGGCTTTTTTGGATTTTTTTTTGCAACCACTAACCAGTTAAAAATCATTCTATCGATTTTTGGTGGTACAGAAAGTGAAAACTATCTTTAAAATCCACTTTTATGATGGTTTTCGGACTTGCTTTCCCTTCTAAAAAAATCCTCCCCTTCAGAAAATAGAAGGATGTACAATGACTGTGTTGGTCACTAATTGTGGAGTTTACAAGATCAGACTGACATGACTGAGGAAGTCATCGTATACCAAAAATGCCTGATTTTTCATGAAATAAATATCCTGGAATAATTTAAAGTATATGTCCATCATCATCCATATGTTCTCCACCTTACCAGGTAGGTAAGATTACATTATTGGTTATATTTAATGAAAAATATTGGCGGCCAGATATGACATTCTACCCAATAAAAATTAATAAAATTTCAATTTCATCAAAACTACTGATCTCACAATAGTAAACTTTATGCCAAATGTGTCTGTTTGGGCAAGCTTACCTAATCACAAAATTTTAGATCGTAATAATTAGCAGATCAAAAGTTGAAAAATCGCTCTCTTTTTGTACATGTGGAGCTAGGGCCAAGGATACGGAGGGAGTCCAGTCACTATGAAACAGGAAATGTCTGAAATCCTTTTGTAACTAATGTAAGTACCAAAATGTCTGAAATTGCACAATGGGGATTTAATTGGCCGTAGAATGGGGCTAAAACAAAACCAAATTGTTGTCATGTCACAGTCAAGGTAGATTTTGCAAAAAACCTAGCTTATACTTGGTTCTAAATACCGGTACGAGTAATAGCGGTTGTACAGAGTGATCAAAGCATTTATGCTCAGTGTAACGTTAATCTTAAAATTATTTAGTACTCACAAATGAATGGTTCACACAAGTCTGTATTCCAGATCCAAACTAAACTATGAAATCGAATAATGTTGATGTTTGTTTACCGGTGGTCAGAGTCGTATATAGAGATGAAGCGCCCTCTTTCGTCAGCTTAGGACTGCATGCAATGTATCCATGCAGTATATAACTTAAAGGGAAAGTATCGTCACGATCAACACTAGCAGGGCATGGAATCAGAGTACTTGTTTTAGATTAACTTAGTGACTGAAAATAATACCCGAAATAATAAGGTCGTGACCGTTGCTGCTGAATAAATGAGTCAGTATTGTTCTAGCCTTGATCAAGGCGCGTCAGAATGGTTTGGTCTCATAATTTTATTTTGCCCCGCAATTTAGCTATCCAAACTCCAGCGCGCATATTCACACAATACATGTACACGGATCCATGCATACTGTATACAAGTCATGTACATGTACAGTACATGTCTGTATATACATGTACATGTACATGTATCGTCCATGTACGTAATTCGCCGCACTCGTGAAATGACGCACCTACCTTTGGCTTAGCATTTCTCTGAGAAATTTACAAAACTATGGCGTATTACTGGTTGCATAAACTTATATAAGTCGTGCTTGTTACAGAAATAAAGATTATAGTGAAATTGTATGATTTACTGGAAAGTTAGTGCTTGTGAAAGTGGAAAAAGTTGTCAAGTTAACCACTGATTTTACTAGATACAAATAGCAATAGATTTACATGACCTCAATTTATTTTCACGAACATCTGTGACTTTATTGTTCTATGCCGTCAGCAAGCTGTTGTCTGTGGAAACCAAAATATATGAATGCTTTGCATTTGCATTGATTTTTTAAAGAAATACTGATCCTCAAATTGGACACATTCCTTATAGAAGAAGCGAACGAAGACTACTTTATTCGTTGGTGTTTATTTCGACGGTAGTGAAAAATGATTGAGAAAATGAAACATTAATATCATGGTTATGAAAAGAAATCTTTTATTTGACAAAATGTTAACAGCAATTTTACACATTTCAAAGTTTTAAAGTACTTTTTGCCAAAAATTTAACCACCTTCCATTTTTGGTCTTTCAAGAATATTGATTAAAAGTTTTGAGAGCTTCTCCAAATTATACCATTTTATTTTAAAAATCGAAAACAATATTTTTATTTTCAAGTTTAAAAACAATTTTACAACCATCTGGAATAAGATGAAACATGATTTCAACTGTTTTTCTTCTTGGGTACATTTTCTGTGCCCCCATCAACTTTAACAGTTTGGGGTGAGTCATTATACCAACATCAATTTCTGATGGCCACAATTCTGTGCGTCTTAAAAAACGGCGCTCAAGACGTCCACGCGTATGATCATGCATTGAAATTCAGCATTTTACAAGAGAATCCTTCACTGAAACAAACTGAAACACCAAACTGCTAATTTCATTTGTAAGTTACCGTCCAGTTGATTTTATAACCTTAGGTGCGTCATTTAGGGTAAATTGAGGATATATATTGTAACGATTCGGGTAGCTATGAGATAAATAAACTAACTAAAACCCTCGTCGTCATCCAGGAAATCTCAGGGGAAGGTGTTTAATAATTGGTTTCTATAGACAAGCAGACATGATAAAACGGACACTTTCAGTCGAAGGGTTGACTTTAACCGTTAAGGAAATTCACGAACTGTGTATTTTATTTACCAATCTCAATAATCACAAAATATATATAGCGCCCTCTCTTGATTAGACAATTAATTATGTATCAACTCCAATCAGCTAACTGCACGCACGCACTGCTCTGCTGTACTACTACAAGCGGTTGGTAGCCGTGGTCGCTATAATACTAAGCGCAATCTGTGCGTTTAATAAAGTGTAAGAAACGCTATAGAATGCATTATTTGTGTGTCTGTGTGTTTCTTTATCTCTCTGCTGCGCTGAGAATCTTGGAATAAAGTATTTCGTGTAGTGATCGGTGACAGGCTCCGTTGGAAATGAGCCAGCATCTTGGAGTCTTTAAATCTTTAGGTCTTTCGGTCTTGAAACGGCGAGCTCAGTTGGGAAAAACCGAGCCCAGACTAGAACTCACTCTTCAACGCTTTATATAGTCTGGTTGCGTATGTGCTGCACGCAAATTACCTAAAACAGCAAGCTGATTGGTTCTACATTAAAACAATAAACCAATAAGCGTTAACTTCTACGGTAGCTTGCGCGTTTTGCCAATGTGCGCGCACGCGCACGCTAATCCACTGTTACATATACATTGCATGTAGAATCGATCGGAATAAACTTTATACATGTACATACATCGCTGTTTATTAAAATAGAGGCAAAGTGAACGATTTTATGATTGGCGGCTGTAAAAAAAAAAGTAATCATTGTGAATCAACAGAACAATTATAATTTGGAGACGGAAACTGCCTAAGAAAAATTGCCACAGGTTTTAAGCAGAAAGGCGGTTTTCGTCACACTATTGTACACTTTATATTACTATACGTGTATTATGTACATACAGTGACCATGATTATGAATCGTCGTCGTGCCTTGATGTTTCTACACGTCATATGCCAACATTTAAGGCGGAGCTCATTAATGCTAATATAGCTAATATTAGTTCAAAAACTAAAGACGTATTCTCATTGATTACTGGTTGGCCGAGCAACTGTTGCCATGCTTGCTGTTCGCGATACATGATTGTACTACATGTACATGTACAATTAGCCAGTGTACATCCGCCTAGTGCACATTGTATAATAGCCCTCTAGCAGTGTCTTGATGATAGCCACTTTTGCGTCGTGTGAGCGTTGTGCGTATGTGCGTAAATTATGGTACTAAGCGCGCGTGTACTTCTATCAGCCAATGATCGCTGGAGATATTCCGCGCGTACACACATCAACTACAAAATACGCCAAACGCGACGCACTATCGCTGCCCTTTCGCCCACAGTGGTCTAACAACATGTGCCCTCAACAGCTCATGCACGGTACGAATACTAGAGACGGAGTCCATTGGGCTACGTGTGTTTGCGCAGTGCATTGTAAAATGAACCGCCCACATCTTGCATACGCTGTACAGTGTACGTGTCTGGGGACGGGAGACAGCGCACCGTGTTGGGCTAGCAATAGGTACGGGCCGGGGATGTGAATACCGTGGTGGTAAGTGCGCACTACGTCAACAGCCTTGATCAAGGCTAGTAATGTTCAGTCACTGTGTTCATCTTAAACTAGGACAGCGATTCCATGCACTGTTGAAAGTCTGCTCTGATGGTGACGATATTGTCCCTTTAACGTGCATGTTTGATGGGCCCGACACACAGTGGGCCAGGGTGAAACCAATGTGCGCCAAAAGGGGTCATTTGTGTATGTGCCAGATTTGAATTATTTTACATTTTTTAAGGTTGCTAAGACCCCCTACGACTATTTTATAAACAAATTAAACTCCAATTATTATTTAATATCTGTAGAAGCGCCTTACAATCTCAAAAAAAAAAAAAAAAAACGTACAAAATTGTGATAAAAGCCGGTTGCCGGTAATACATTTCAAATTGCCATTGTGGGCTTTTTACATGTCATGTCAATTGAAGTAACCTCAGTGCATGGTCTATATTTTATCACAATTATTGTATAAAAAGATAATTGCACTAAGACGTCAAGCACCCAATCAGGTCAAGATATTGGGCCATTTTTATACACTCCTTCAAATGTATATAATTATATGGACCTCAAGTTTTACTTTTTCAGAATGTTTCTTCTTTTTTTGGGGGGGGGGGAATCAAACAAACCATTGGGGCCAATTTACCCCCGAAACAAAACATAAATGAACCGACAAAATTTGTGCAGTGATTAAAATGCAATATTATATGCATAGCATACACATATGAAATGGGAGTGGGCCTAAATGTCTCACTTATAATACCCAAAGTTGAACACCTCAGTCCACAACATTCAACGAGGGGAGGGGTGGGGTTGTAGGCTTGAGAAATGTTGAGGGGGTGGGGTAGACCTGACAAATGTTGAGCGGCGAATCGAGGTACGCGTGAAAAATTCCCCACCCCATAATTTGAGCATTTTTAACAATCACTCACGGGGGGGGGGGGAGGTGGGGGCGGCACAATAAATCGGCTTGAGATGCTATATGCACTATCTAAGAAACAGCTGGACAGTGGACTCCACATGTGCCTTACCAATCTCTCCACAAATAAATATCTAAGAAATTATTCTTAATTAGGAAAGTTTTCGGAAGCACCATGTAACAAATCTCTAAAGTAGATGTGTTGGCTCTGAGAAGCAGGTTGCGGGGACCCCCGTGGGATCTCTCCTTTCTCCGGTTTTAGCCAACCTATTCATGGAAGACTTCGAAAAAACAGCTCTACTATCTGCAACTCACAAACCAACACTATGGCTCCGCTACGTGGACGACACTTTCATCATATGGTCACATGGAACGGACAAGTTACAAGATTTTCTTCACCATCTCAACAACCAGCACCCAGACATCTCTTTCACCATAAATCGAAAAAGATAACTCCCTCCCGTTCCTTGATGTAAACATCACAAGACAAGCAGACGGCACCCTGGGACACGCCGTTTACAGAAAGCCCACCCACACTGACTGCTACCTGAATGCCAGATCTTTTTATCCACCATCAGTCAAGTCTTCAATACAACGCACACTAGTACAACGAGCATATACAACATCTGTGACACCCAACATCTACAAGAAGAACTCAAGCATGTCAAGCAAGTCCTCAAGTTCAACGGCTACAAGATGACCACAAACTCCACCAAATGACCACAAACTAAAAACGACCAAGAACCAACATTAGACAAGTCCATCGCTATCCTCCCATACATCGGCCACACATCACACAAGATCCAGAAAATCCTGAAAAAAGCAGACATCCAAGTATATCACACTTCTTCAATGAAACTCCAAACCCAGCTCCAGACGCACAAGGGCAAACTCCACCCTGCCAGTAGATCTGGTGTTTACCGCATCCCCTGTGAATGCGGTAAAGTTTACATCGGAGAGACTGGCAGGGACCTTCAAACAAGACTCAAGGAACATAAAGCACATGGCAGGAAAGGCGAAATAGACAAGTCAGCAATCATCAAACACGCGTACAACAACAATCACACCATCCAATGGGAGAACACCGCACTCATCGCACCAGTCAAGAATTGGTATCACCGACGCATCCGTGAAGCCATCGAAATCAAGAAACATCACACAGTACCACAAGACATAGGATACAACATCAGCAGTTCCCGCCTGGGCGCCTCAACGACCAATACTTAAGACTGAAGGATCTTCTATATCCAAAGTCCATAACCCACCCCAGACTGAGGGATCCCCTATATCCTAAGTCAACCACCCTCCTTCCCCCTGTGCTTGTTAACAACTGATTCAGTTCAGTGAGCACACACTCCTCTCCCCAATCCCTAGGATCCTAGTATCTACAGTTCCCGCCTGCGCGCCTCAACGAACTAATCCTCCAGCATCCATTCATGGGATGATCCTCCAGCAGTCTACTTAAGCAGCAGCTTTTTCCAGAGTCCGGCATCCTCCTGAGGACGATCAGAGCATACTGATCGAAACGTCGAGTTGTACCCCCAGTTCTTTTCAGAACTAATTACTACTCAATTGAGATTCCACATGGTGTCACCGCAATCAGTCTTACTTATCATCCTCACCATGCAAAGCTACAAGCTTTACCTATCAGCAGCATATGGCAGACAACTGGTGATAATGAAAAAGACACAAAGATATGGAACATTAGATAAACAAAGATAAATACATGAAACAAAATGCACAAAATTAACATTCATTATAAGCTTGCACAAAAAGGTGAGTTTTCAAAACTTTTTTGAAAGAATTAAAATTGTCACACAGTCTTAAACTTTGTGGAAGCATATTCCAAAGGGAAGGGGCTGCAACAGAAAAAGCCCTATCCCCAAAGGTTTTACAAGTTCCATGTGGTACAGTAAGGAAATCTTGAATATATGAAGGTGAGTTGCCATGTAGAGCTTTCCATGTAAGAAGACATATCTTGAAAACTATCCGTTGTTGAACTAGGAGCCAGTGTAATTGCTTCAGTGAGGATGTTATGTGATCTGACTTATGAATCATAAATAATATTTATGATTCATAAGTCATTATAGTCCTTGCCGCAGCATTTTGGATTAGTTGAAGTCTGTGAATAAGGTTTTTAGGTATTCCATAGAGCAAAGCATTACCACAATCCAAACGAGATGATATGAAAGCATGAATCAATTTTTCGGTATTCTCTTTTGACAGAAGTTTGCGTATACTCTTAATATTCCGGAGATGAAAATAACCAGTTTGACAAATTTTATTAACATGTGATTTCATGGACATTTCGTCATCAAAAACAATACCAAGATTGCGAGCTTTGGAATTAGCCAAGATAACGCTCTCACCGACTTTAACAGACTTTGATATAATGTGATATAATTTGATATAATTTGATAAAATATTGATGGATATAAACCGATGTACAACTATACTTTGACACGATGTTTTTAACCCTATTTCGTGATTGTATTTCTATATAGGCCTAATGAGCTGCAGGCGGAAACATTTTCCATAGATTTTAACCGATCACTAATATTTCACCGAACAATGCTTTCAGGAAAATCTAAGAACATTGAAATAAATAACCATATTAGTTGGATTTTTGTTTTAACCCTATATTTTGTTTTCCCATCTTAGATCTCTGGATAACAACAATTTGAGTACAATTACATCAGGAACATTTGATGGTCTACAAAATCTCCTTGTGTTGTAAGTATTCATAGCATGAATATTAATGGAGCTATCGATTTCTCTTGGGAAGATGGGTATATACTATAACCCCACTTTTTGTCCCGGGGTTGGTCTATAGGATCATCCCCAGAATTGTCCATGTGTTAACAATATTAATAAGCGAATAATTCGTGCAAAAAGAAAGGGGAATTTTTTTAAAATATCGATTGTCTCTTTGTTTGTTTGGGCCTGCCATTTATTATTTTTTAGTGTTTTTATTTTTTTAATGTTTGTGTTATTAAAGGAAAAAACAAACAAACAAAAAACAAAGGAGAAAAGAAATAGACAGCCACTGAGTTTCTTGGGCAACGATTTAATTTCAGAATTTTTTTTACTATAGGTGACTGTCTTCTGCAAACCCAGGGCTACCTTCTGTGTAATTTAGAAACACATCAAGACAATGATTTTTTGACAATTTACATTTATTTTACAGAAATATAACTCTTTGGAGAAAAAGAAGAAAAAATCCTTTAATGCGTAATGACTTTGGTTTGAGTTAAGTTTTCTATTAAAATACTCTCCCGTCCCGTTCCTCCACGCTCTATCCTTATATATATATCCCGATATTTGTGTCAGGAGCAATCCTACTGAATTAATTTTAAACTACTTAAATAAATCGTTATTACGTAACCATTTAAAGTAGCCAGTGTGCCTTGCACTGAAACTATCGACTTAACAACTACGCTATCAATCAGTGTTTGTGTTTGGAGTTGAGCACTTCAATTATTGTGATTGCGCAACCACATCCTGTTTCCCATGTGCCTGCAACAAAACTAGACACTGAGTGCTTTTACTAATGAATTTCGCTATAATTGAGATCCCTGCACTCTTCTATATTTTATCTCCAACAAGTATTATGCATTTGAACAATTCTAATTTTTAGGCCAAATTTTGACCTCGAAAAAAATGGTCTCCGATTCGCTTCTAAATTATATGGAAGGTACAGTCGTAAAAAGAAAAATGGTACATAAAGTGAAGTTTCACGCGGTGTTTGGAGGTATCCCTCCCCCTCACTTGTTGAGCAACGTTTGAGATAAAGTACTTCATTGTGCGTTATGCAAACAAATGTCAATATCATACCCCCACTTTTCTTAATTTCAATGCACTCAACTGTTATGCATTGAAATTTATTTCTCACTTTCAGGGTGAAAACCATCTATACTAGTACAACACAGTAAGGATTGATCAAAAAACAAATAATTTCTGCATAATCTGCATAATTCTGTGTTTGAAGATACTGAGACTCAGTCTGTTTCTTTAGGCCTGTACAAAATAATGTCATGTTCAGGCTTTTAAATGGGGTTATTCAAATTCAAACTTTCTGTTTTCGAATACATGTTGTCTTGGTTGCATGCAGGTCTCATATAAGTTGCAGCTTTTTTCCGACCAATTTGCCTGAGAAGCAGCCTTCAAAATTACTGCTCTGTTTTCAGAATTGGTGGCTCAATAAAAAACAAATAATAAATAATCAAATAATAAAACTCATGCTGCGCACGCTTTACACTTCTCTGCACACGCCTCCAGTAAGCAAAACAGCCAACGTCAAAATAATATCGTTAACTTTTATTCAATCAAACACTGCAAATTAAATTTGCGTTTCTTTTGCTGTTCAGTATATTATCATGCAGATCAATCTTTCTATGTGCACTCATTCATAAACCATGCATGACAGAAACACAAATACTTACCTATTCATAGGCTAAAGTGAATAAACTACATTACAACAACAAGAAAACTATGGCTTTGCTTACTGGGTGTGCTGCTGATTGAATATTTATAAAGACAAATGGAAAACAGGGAAATCTAACAAGGGTGATGATGTAATAACCTGGCCTTTATAAAGGAAAAAGTTGAATTCGGACAGTAATTAATGAGCTAGAATCTTCCCAAATCAGTTATTTAATGTATAATAAACTGGTTTATTGAATATATTATTATTAGAAAAAATAATAGAAGTTCATTGTACCAGGAATATTTGATGGTTTACAAAAGTTCACAAATTTGTTAGTTTTCATGTCTTGAATTACAATCAAGCAGCATCAAGTCACCGAATCCTCTTGATTTAATTTACAATGGAGAACCGCTACAGTTTTAAAGGGGGAATTCATATTTGGCTATTGAACAATATGATTCAGTATTTTCTGTCGTAAATGTATATTTAGGATTTAAGAAATATCTTGCAATTAATTGTTTTCAAAAAATCAATAAATTGCCCCACACTATAACACTTGTCAATGGAGGGTAGTATGCCACCGAACCATTTTTAATGTCGATGCACTTAAAGATATATCACCCGTCTTTGGCTAAGACGACCCACAAAATAGAATTTATAAAGCGAACGAATTTTGAAAGATAATATCGTTGTTAAACGAAACCATTTATTTAAAATTCGGATATCGGAAACTGTAAATAAAAGCTATGATTCAAACGCACTTGATACTGATTTCAAACGAACGTACGACGGTCATTGCATCACTCGCCAAAACGAAAAAATACAAGATAAACAAAATTGATTCCACCTTATTTTAACCACATAAAAATGCATATAAATCTGTTCAAATAATGGAAACATTGGCAGTAACACGCGGAGAGGGGGAAGCAATGGGGGAATTTGCCCCAACCCCGAACCACTGCCCCTGACCAAAGACCATTAAGCAAAAGAGAATATACGCGAGCTTTTCTTCTCGGACTAAATTATCTATAGACTTGATTCCAATTACCTGAACGCCATTTGTGTAAAACCAAATGTATTGGTTTATAAGAGTACCTTATTTTTTATGTTTTGGTGTAAAATTTTAGCTCCCCCAACGCCCCCCCCCCCTCCTATATAGCCGCCACTGAACTAAATTATCGGAGTTTGCATTCTTACTCAAAGCAGACGACTGGGACTAATTGTATTCAGGAGTACCAAGTTTCTTGTTATTCAAACAAGATTTCGTTTGTTGCATTCATGCTTTGTAAAGCAGAGAAGAGTTCTAAGGCTAATAGTATTCAGGGTTTGTGTTCTTATTCAAAGCAGATTTCGTTGGGTAATATTAATTATTATTCGGGAGTACCAAGTTTATTGTTAACCAAACAAGATTTCATTCGTTTTAATCATGACGTAGCGTGCCATCTTGTTATTCATAAAATATTTTGGTTGATTTTTATTAAGGGACATGCATTCCCAACTTTTAAAAGTGAGGGTACGGGGCGGTATATGAATAATTGTCCCCACTATTAATGACCCCTAACATTATTGTTTGGGTAACTATTAATGACCCATAAATATAGAGTATTTTGTGTAATGATATCTTTTATATCTTTTATTTGTATTAATCTATGTAAATGTGATTGCTAAGTTTCCTTTCCTTAATTGTGGACTTCAGACATAATTAATTGTGGACTTCAGACATAACAAAAACTTAAAAGACCCACTTATTATTAATGGATCTGTTGTAGAGCAGGTAAATACCTTTAAGTTGCTAGGCACTTTTGTAATGAATAACTTATCATGGAAGGTGAATACGGAGGAGATACTAAAAAAAGCTCGTCAGAGACTGTATTTTCTGCGTTCACTTAGATCGTATGGCGTAAGGATAGATATTTTGATTAATTTTTATCGTGCCATAATCGAGAGTATTTTAACTACACATATTTTAGTCTGGTTTGGTCGCATAAGTAAAAATGAGCTTAGGAAATTAGAATCAGTTATTAGAAATGCTGAACGTATTATTGGTACTGGCCTGCCATCTCTCTTTTCCCTTTATCAAGAACGTACTTTAAAACGAGTTAGAAATATTATAGGAGATAATTCCCACCCAGCTGTTGACTATTTCAAATTTCTCCCCTCAGGGAAAAGATTTCAAAATTTTAGGGGCTCTAAGAGATTTATTGATAGTTTTTATCCTTCTGCCGTAAAGGTTTTTAATGTGCACCATTCCCGTTGAATTTTACATTTTATATTTGCAATTAATTGAATCTTATTGCCTTATATGTATATTTGTATAGTTTTATTTGTATACTTTTGTACACAATATTTATTTTTGTAAAATTTTAGAGCTCTTGTGTTCGCTCGATTTCCATTGTATATTTTTTATCATTGGCTGAATAAATAAATATCTATCTATCTATCTATCTTATCCTCTTGCATTATGCCCTTCGCGGGTGCTGCCAATATTCTACATTAAGTCTCCCTCGGTTGTTTGCTGTGATTGTTGGGGGAGGGGGGGGGGGGCTTTTCATTTGGGGTGTAGGTGGGAGTGTCTTCGCACTTGGGGCCTCTTTTGGGTTTTGCTTGGGATCCAGTTGTCGGCACCCGTGGTGGGACTTATAGCGTTTTTGTGTAATGTATCTCTTTTTAACTTTCCGTATTTACTTTATAGCCCAAAGTTATATTTCTTTTCTTGTATATTTATATGTTTATTAATGTTTGTATTGTCTTCCCTGGGCACATTTTGAAAAACAGTGTTCTACTGAAAGGTCTTCCCAGGTTAAATAATAAATAAATAAATAAAATAAATATAGGCCCCCTAATGCCCAAAATAATTATGTACGCCTACAGTGAATCCTGAGGAGCAATTTTTTTCTTGCAATCCCATAATTCCTAAAAGTCATCATAAAACGCTGAGAACGCACAACTGAGCATCTTCATTCTAAACAATTCCCTTACACTGAGGCTCACCCATGCAGAGTGGCAGAAAAGGGCGGTTCCAGGCAATGGTGCTAATATCGTCTTTTCTAAAGCCGCTCCCTTCAAAATCGTCGTTGGTTATAGGTTGAGATTCACTGTCATCATGAGCTAGAACACTTATTTTAATTAATTTATTAATTTTTTATTTTAATAAAGAAAAATAAATCACAAACTCGCAATTGTTTTGCCCCGAATAAAATGATGTCTAAAAGTGGGGAGGTGCTGTGCAATCCGGGTTGCTTCCCATATTCATGTTTCTGCATGACACCCCCCCCCCCCCACACACTTCTAAGTAGCGATCAATGCCCATGGTTGTGCGCTGCAGTACTTCGTTGTACATTATGTACACACAATTCAAAATTATCCCCCACTACGGTCACAAAAACGTCTTTGGATCTAGCCTTATGGGCAGAAATAACGCTTGCAAGACATTTCACATGATATGTACACGTACCTGAGAGCACACTCGTCATAAGAATGTCATCGGTTTATAGCTATGTCCTAATCCAGTATTATGGCCTATTGACTAGTATTAGTAAAACAATATAAATCATCTCTTCTCCTTTACGCATACTTATATGAACTTAATGCTCTAGTTCAAGGATGGCGCTTGGTATAACAATGATATAAATAATGACGTCACTGGTTGCTCATCAAAGACATGCATATTTCTATCATAAAAACTTTCCTCACACAGTAATCAACAGTACTGTTACAAACATTTTATTTATAATCGCTTGAATTTACATGACGACATGTTTGTTTTCGATGTGATTTTTTCGGTCAGTGTCTCAATTAAAGCTTATAACTTCCTTAACCCCAGATAATAGCAATTCAATATTGCAATCTATTTTTACCGTCGATCAAATCAGCCCAAATATTCAGATTGTTTGATACCATGATAACGTTTCGCAACTATACTTTCTTGAAAATCTGAGAACTTTGATAAGTATTACCAATGTATTTGGATCCACTGATCTAGATTATCGATACAAGCTCAATTACTTGTCATAAATTGCAATCAAGCAGTAACACACCCAACAATCAAGCTAGATGGTGACCTGAGACGATGACCTGTGAAACTAGGTAGACTTCTACTAGTGGGTGAACGGCAAGCCCAGCCATGTCATGTCTCTCTCTGGTAGGGCTCAGTTGATAGGTTTTCCTGACCTCCAGATGTTTTTAATTGTGTTTTTGATGTTGTTCACACAACATAATGTAACAGTTCTATAAAACTTAAGAGCACGAATTACATCGGCATTATCGAGCTGGGTCAATAAAGTGATCATAATATGTGTAAAATCCATACACGTCAATTTACACATTCCTTTGGGGTGGCATTCACCTTCAGTGTTTTGTCTTGATAATTGAGAGCCCCATCTAACACAATAAATTCTACAAAATGAACCCTACCCTGACCCCAGGACCATTTAAGTAGGGGATTTTAAAGTGTGGACCACATAAATAGAAGCCCCATCCTATTGTTCTCAATCAGGATGTCCCCAACAATTCTCTGTAACCTAAAGAACCTAATACATTTTGACCATCTATCAGCTAAAACAGTAACTACAAAATAAACACAACATTAACAACATTCTTTTCTCAATGGCTTTGCAGTACATTTTATTGAATTTATCAATTTCAAAATTTTAATATTGAAATGTTAATTCATAAAATTGATTAATTCATCACAAAAATTATTTATGTCCAAACAGTCAAGTTAATTATAACTTTATAAAATTGCACTTCCCTTCAAGGAAACAACACAAACATGACAAAACAGATAATAGGTCAAGCGCGTACAGGTAACTTTAATGATTCAATGGGTTAAAACAATATTTATATCGCCAATGTTTGAGTGCTTAATTATTTTAGAAAACCAAAAACACACAGAGGTCAGGGTGTTATTGGGGGCTTCACAAACCTTTTTGAAGAATACCACCACCCCCCCACACACACGCACCTTTTCCTGAAGGAGAAATATAAATACAATGCACAATACATGGGACCTGAATGTATACGCGCAAACCTCAAGATCAAATACAAATTCTGAAGTAGGTTCATTTCAAAATTCAAGTCAGTCACTGATGATATGTGAAACATTTAAATTCAATCCAAGAATTATCAATTTTAAAATGTCCAACATTAGAAGACAAATGTATAATGTTTAGTGTTTGTAAGTTCTCTGAATGGGTTCATCAATAAATAGGTATTGACCATGTTTAACCTGCAATGTAAGGAATTTTTTTTTTTTTTCAATGGAACATTTGGCAGAAGCTTGGTTTAACAGTTAAAAAGTGTAAAAGGTTTGGTACATATTTACTGTAAAACCATGATTGTGACAATTATTTTCCCTTCCTCAAATAAATGATGAAAAAGAAAATTGCTGTAAAATAGTGGAAGACACGGGTGATACATCTTTAATAAGACCAGAGAAATCACATCTATCATACAAATACCATCAAAGGCAGTGTACAGTAACCAACCTGTGGAATAATAAGACCAGAGAAATCACATCTATCATACAAATACCATCAAAGGCAGTGTACAGTAACCGACCTGTGGAATAATAAGACCAGAGAAATCACATCTATCATACAAATACCATCAAAGGCAGTGTACAGTAACCGACCTGTGGAATAATAAGACCAGAGAAATCACATCTATCATACAAATACCATCAAAGGCAGTGTACAGTAACCGACCTGTGGAATAATAAGACCAGAGAAATCACAGCTATCATACAAATACCATCAAAGGCAGTGTACAGTAACCAACCTGTGGAATAATAACACCAGAGAAATCACATCTATCATACAAATACCATCAAAGGCAGTGTACAGTAACCAACCTGTGGAATAATAAGACCAGAGAAAACACATCTATCATACAAATACCATCAAAGGCAGTGTACAGTAACCAACCTGTGGAATAATAAGACCAGAGAAATCACATCTATCATACAAATACCATCAAAGGCAGTGTACAGTAACCGACCTGTGGAATAATAAGACCAGAGAAATCACAGCTATCATACAAATACCATCAAAGGCAGTGTACAGTAACCAACCTGTGGAATAATAACACCAGAGAAATCACAGCTATCATACAAATACCATCAAAGGCAGTGTACAGTAACCAACCTGTGGAATAATAAGACCAGAGAAATCACATCTATCATACAAATACCATCAAAGGCAGTGTACAGTAACCAACCTGTGGAATAATAAGACCAGAGAAATCACATCTATCATACAAATACCATCAAAGGCAGTGTACAGTAACCAACCTGTGGAATAATAAGACCAGAGAAAACACATCTATCATACAAATACCATCAAAGGCAGTGTACAGTAACCGACCTGTGGAATAATAAGACCAGAGAAATCACAGCTATCATACAAATACCATCAAAGGCAGTGTACAGTAACCAACCTGTGGAATAATAAGACCAGAGAAATCACAGCTATCATACAAATACCATCAAAGGCAGTGTACAGTAACCAACCTGTGGAATAATAACACCAGAGAAATCACAGCTATCATACAAATACCATCAAAGGCAGTGTACAGTAACCGACCTGTGGAATAATAAGACCAGAGAAATCACATCTATCATACAAATACCATCAAAGGCAGTGTACAGTAACCGACCTGTGGAATAATAACACCAGAGAAATCACATCTATCATACAAATACCATCAAAGGCAGTGTACAGTAACCGACCTGTGCAATAATAAGACCAGAGAAATCACATCTATCATACAAATACCATCAAAGGCAGTGTACAGTAACCAACCTGTGGAATAATAAGACCAGAGAAATCACAGCTATCATACAAATACCATAAAAGGCAGTGTACAGTAACCAACCTGTGGAATAATAAGACCAGAGAAATCACAGCTATCATACAAATACCATCAAAGGCAGTGTACAGTAACCAACCTGTGGAATAATAACACCAGAGAAATCACAGCTATCATACAAATACCATCAAAGGCAGTGTACAGTAACCAACCTGTGCAATAATAAGACCAGAGAAATCACATCTATCATACAAATACCATCAAAGGCAGTGTACAGTAACCAACCTGTGGAATAATAAGACCAGAGAAATCACATCTATCATACAAATACCATCAAAGGCAGTGTAGTAACCAACCTGTGGAATAATAAGACCAGAGAAATCACATCTATCATACAAATACCATCAAAGGCAGTGTACAGTAACCAACCTGTGGAATAATAAGACCAGAGAAATCACATCTATCATACAAATACCATCAAAGGCAGTGTACAGTAACCAACCTGTGGAATAATAAGACCAGAGAAATCACATCTATCATACAAATACCATCAAAGGCAGTGTACAGTAACCAACCTGTGGAATAATAAGACCAGAGAAATCACATCTATCATACAAATACCATCAAAGGCAGTGTACAGTAACCGACCTGTGCAATAATAAGACCAGAGAAATCACAGCTATCATACAAATACCATAAAAGGCAGTGTACAGTAACCAACCTGTGGAATAATAAGACCAGAGAAATCACAGCTATCATACAAATACCATCAAAGGCAGTGTACAGTAACCGACCTGTGGAATAATAAGACCAGAGAAATCACAGCTATCATACAAATACCATCAAAGGCAGTGTACAGTAACCAACCTGTGGAATAATAAGACCAGAGAAATCACATCTATCATACAAATACCATCAAAGGCAGTGTACAGTAACCAACCTGTGGAATAATAAGACCAGAGAAATCACAGCTATCATACAAATACCATCAAAGGCAGTGTACAGTAACCTACCTGTGGAATAATAAGACCAGAGAAACCACATCTATCATACAAATACCATAAAAGGCAGTGTACAGTAACCGACCTGTGGAATAATAAGACCAGAGAAATCACATCTATCATACAAATACCATCAAAGGCAGTGTACAGTAACCAACCTGTGGAATAATAAGACCAGAGAAATCACAGCTATCATACAAATACCATCAAAGGCAGTGTACAGTAACCAACCTGTGCAATAATAAGACCAGAGAAATCACAGCTATCATACAAATACCATCAAAGGCAGTGTACAGTAACCAACCTGTGGAATAATAAGACCAGAGAAATCACAGCTATCATACAAATACCATCAAAGGCAGTGTACAGTAACCAACCTGTGGAAATTAAGGAGCAAATACCAAATAACAACAATTTATTATAATTATTTTATATATTAAATAATATACAAATATCCAACTTAAATTGTAAATAGGAGATTGCGCTATAAATTGGAATGTTTCAAATTTATATGTTCAATCTTAAAATGTTCAATCGTGAAATATCTCAACTTTATAGTTGTGCAACACAATGTGAAATGATGTCTAACTTGGTTCTGACAAATCAATGGTTAAATTACGGTCATCAGAGCATGGGGTATACATTATAAAGCCACTATGACTGTTGTATTTTACATTTTGTTTTTTAGATGTCTGCTTATAAATAACACTCATCTTACATCATCTCATGGAGTCAATGGAAGACATGTATCTTAATATGTTGAAATAGTCGAAATTGTTTGCTCATTTGTATACATAAGCATTATTATGGTGTCCTTTTCAGGCCGTAACTGATACCAACATTAAGCCTTGTTGTGCCTTACACCTAACTCAATTGATGTGAACAAGTTCCACAGGAAGAAGTACTTTCACTGTGTATTCCAGGAGTTTTGGAAGTCTGCTTATAAAAAGTCTTCTTCAAATTTTGAAATTGTCCAAAAATTATACACCGATGATGTACTCTGCATATTAAGGGAGAGTACACTAGTGGTTATAATTATCCGAAACAAATTTGAGTGAATTGTCATCATTATACCATTGATAAAATGTATTTAAATGTATCCATACTTTCTGATAATCAATGTATAGTGCAGAAACCAACCTGTGAAAGTTTCAACTCATTCAATTGTCATTAAAGCCTCATATACACTATTGGTAATCTAAAACAAAATCAATCAAAATTAAAATGATCCCAGATTTACATGAAACTTACTTGATGTAAAGTAGATGATGGTAATTAAGCATACCTTGAAATATGTCTGTCTCTGTAGCTATAATTTTAGTAAAATAATGTCCAAAATTAATTTCTGTCCATCTGGAGACAGAAATGTAATGTTAGAATGTATATACAAAATCTAAATACAACACAGCTGAACATTTCACAGGTTGGTTGCTTAGTGTATATCTTGATTCAATGAAAGTAAGGATACTTTTGGAAGCTTTTTTCAAAAATTACAAATAATGAAAATGCATTCTGATTTGTTGATATTCGTTCTAAAATGTTGAGATGGATCACCCACCGATGGTGATATGTACAATTGTTACTATAAACATTAAGGCCCTAAGTTATACAGACCCTCTGCCTCATTACTCCGCTATGATGTAGACAAGTTCCTCATAGGGAGAAGAACTCATTTTGTATTCCAAGAGCTGTGAAGCAAAAGATAATAGGAAACCGTTTTTTATGTTATACAGAAATGAGTGATTAATTCTTATCAGTGCTATGCTTCATTGACACTACAGAGTGCAGGCTTTTAATTTCATTCTTATAGAAAATCAAAGTGTCTATGGCAACATTTGAATGGCCACTTAGTCAAAAACCAAGGGCAATAAATAAATTGCCTCTGAGCATTTGGGGTTGCAGTGGCTGGCCTGAATCAAATAATGTGGTCCCTTTCAAATAAACCGCAATTAAAAGTAGATAAATAAATTTGAAATGGCAAAGAGAAGCACTGGTAAATAAACTAACAAGTTATTTATATCTATCTTTTCATTGGAATAGCAATTGCGCTGATATATGGATCAAAGCATGATTTTACAAAAATGCAGAAGAGAATTTCTCTAAGAGCAAACATAAGCAAACTTAATACCTTGGTGTCATTGTTGAGGCAGAACATCCTCGTAAGACAGTCAACTACTACTTCGAGTTGCTCCTCAGAGAAGTGCACCCTCTTCAAGTCAAAACATAATCCCACTGTATGAGAATAACAGATTTGTAATGTTTGTATACTAGAACTATATGTTAGCCAGTATACAAATATAACATGGTTTGAGGGTGGACAGTCGATATTACTTTATTAGCTCCCCGAGGTATTGGAAGTTGACAAACTAGTTCCCGAGGCGAAGCCGAGGGAACTAGTTTCTCAACTTCCAATACCGAGGGGAGCTAATATCGACTGTCCACCCGAAATAAACCATGTTATATTTGTTTTACTATACCTCATACATATTCACAATATTCTCTAGTTCGGCATCACTGAGCTTGTTAAATTCAAACGCGACATTTACGTGTGCCGCCATCTTGAGGTATAGTAATTACTTTTACTATACCTCATACATATTCATGATTGAGAGCCGAATTCTCACTGGTCCATTCACCGTCACGTGCCAGATGCTATTTTTGCTGTTTACCTCGCGTCCGCGAGTATTCACGCACAGGGTAAATACGCATGCGCAGTAGTGCGTAGTAGACTGTCGCATCAGGGAACAGTCCCGGCGGGGAAATAGTCCCAACGATCTGTTCCCTGCATCCGGGAACATGCCAGCGGGGAACAGTAGTACGCACGCGCGAACATCGCCTTAGCTAGTACATACACATGAAAAGATGGCGGCACACGTAAATGTCGCGTTTGAATTTACCAAGCTCAGCGATGCCGAACTAGAGAATATTGTGAATATGTATGAGGTATAGTAAAACAAATATAACATGGTTTATTTTGGGTGGACAGTCGATATTAGCTCCCCTCGGTATTGGAAGTTGAGAAACTAGTTCCCTCGGCTTCGCCTCGGGAACTAGTTTCTCAACTTCCAATACCTCGGGGAGCTAATATCGACTGTCCACCCTCAAACCATGTTATATTTGTATACTATTCCATTACAGTGGTCAAACCATGCAATAACTGGGTTGCCAGAAACATTGGTTACCTTTACGAAAAAAACTGAGAGTCCTTCCCATAGGTGTACATAAGACTGTGCCGGGTATCCGGGTACCTGGATACTCGACTGAAACTGAGAGTCCTTCCCATAGGTGTACATAAGACTGTGCCAGGTATCCGGGTTCCTGGATACTTGACCGAAACTGTTCCATTTTTCAGTTCCAATTACTCATAAACGACTGTTGAAAATTTCAACTGACCATTTAAGCCACACAAACAAATGGAAATCTCAAATGTTTTGTTAACAAAATGTGTGTGGGGAATGGGGATGATATGAGTCGTGTTTAATATAGAGGTCCACAAAAGTCCATATGACTCTAATAAAACAAGAGAAATTTGTGTTTCTATTGGTTATTTTATACATTTGGGAGTATTTTCGTGTTTTACAAAATTGTTTATGGGTACCCAAGTATCCGGAGATTTCCAATTTCTGGTATCCGGTTCCCGAAATAACCGAAAATGCACAGCCTTAGGTGTACAGGACTAAACAACAAAGTGTCCAAGTAAGTAACAGTGACTTAACATTTAGAGTCCTTAACACACAGAGTCCTTCCCATAGGTGTACAGGACTAAACAACAAAGTGTCCAAGTAAGTAACAGTGACTTAACATTTAGAGTCCTTAACACAGAGTCCTTCCCATAGGTGTACAGGACTAAACAACAAAGTGTCCAAGTAACAGTGACTTAACATTTAGAGTCCTTAACACACAGAGTCCTTCCCATAGGTGTACAGGACTAAACAACAAAGTGTCCAAGTAAGTAACAGTGACTTAACATTTAGAGTCCTTAACACACAGAGTCCTTCCCATAGGTGTACAGGACTAAACAACAAAGTGTCCAAGTAAGTAACAGTGACTTAACATTTAGAGTCCTTAACACACAGAGTCCTTCCCATAGGTGTACAGGACTAAACAACAAAGTGTCCAAGTAAGTAACAGTGACTTAACATTTAGAGTCCTTAACACACAGAGTCCTTCCCTTAGGTGTACAGGACTAAACAACAAAGTGTCCAAGTAAGTAACAGTGACTAAACATTTAGAGTCCTTAACACACAGAGTCCTTCCCTTAGGTGTACAGGACTAAACAACAAAGTGTCCAAGTAAGTAACAGTGACTTAACATTGATGAGTAAACATTTATATACGTGTTAACGGACCACAGGTCTGTACATGAAATATTCTTTCATTCATCATGCTGACAGAATTGTATTTCCTTTTTATCTTGAACTTTCACCTCATGGGGTCAAATTTAAAAAGTCTTCTTTGATGTACCAAGACTAATCCACCAATCAAGTATGAAGATTATCCATGAAGTATTTCTGAAATGTGACGGGCGGATGGACACATGCACAAAGAACATGTATGATCCTATTTGCTTTGACTTTGGCATACAAATAAATACAAATGTTTACAATTAAAAAAAAAATAATAATACAAATTTGAAATAAGGATGATGACCTTATGTGCGAGTGTAGATATTTAAACAACAAATCAAAAGTTTAAAGTCAACCACAATAGGTATTCCCTGTTTTAGCAATGTGAAGACCACTCTCCCAATGAAATCCTACCACTATCCAAGCATCTAAACCAATACTTACCTCTTGAATCTTTCCCTCATTGAAATATAAAAGTCGTTGACATCTCTCCTGCAAAGACAAGTTTACAAAACATGAGGAAACCATCCCCATGTGTTTGTTTTATTTTCTTTTGCTTGAGCTTATGTGATACATGTCCTCTAAAGCAGTATCTTATGTGTCAACATATCCTGGCCCTTAATGACCAAATGCTATTTGCTACTTAGACAACTTGTATCTACACAAGTACATGAGGCACATTTGATGCAATGCTCATTTCATATGAACACATCAGCATGTACATGAAGACACACATAAAGTTGTATTCATTGATGAAAATGAATCAATTCTAACAAACAACAAATGCAACCAGAAGCATGTGTGTGCATGTCTTAGATCCGAGTAGTCATGTGATGATATGATTATGAAAATTGCTCACCTTCCCTTGAAGAATGTTCTTCAAAATAGTCTTTGTGCCCAAATATCTTATCTGTTATCATATCCTGCTCCATTTTTGCAATGCTGCAGTTGACAAAATAAATATATACAATGTTTTAAATATTTTGTAAATAATCAGAAATAATACAAGTGAACTACAAAACATAAATTAAAAAACCAACCAATGTAAGCCCATCCCACCAAAATATTTGTTAATGATTTTTAAAGACAGGACTTAAATTTATTGTTTAAGAACGTTTTTGTCTAAAAGATGCTGAAACACCGTCCAAAAACAAATGCCTTTTAATTATATCACTTTTCCTCAACATTATACATTCCTATTTTGTTAAAACAAAGTGTTTTTGGCAATTTTCCTATAGGAAATTATCATCCATTATCATCCATATTTGTAATTAGTTTTTATCCTAACACTTGAGGCAGACCAAACAATTTACATAACCCTAACCCTGCAAAACTGTAGTAAACTGTCAAAATGAATAATATTTGATCACCTTTACAGGCCTCCCAGTGCCTCATCTACCAAATATAGAATTTTTTTTAAAGGTAAAAGTAAAATACAGGTTATTATAGGTTTACCAAATGCCAAAATATAGATTTTTATAGGTTATTTCTTGTGATTATGCAGTGTTAATAACAAGTTTATGGTTTTTGAAGTTGATGGTGAGTTTTGTTTTGATACAAATAAAGTGGCGAACTATATCAACAAGTTCTACACTACAGTTGCCTCTGATTTGGTGGATAAACTGCCCTGTGCCAAAAATATCTTTGGTACTGAATCTAGAACCTTCATGGATTACTATGAAAGCAAAGGTGTTACTCCTGATTGCCTTAAGCTTTCTGCTGTAACTACTGATTTCGTGTATAAAGAATTACTCAAATTAAATTCTTATAAGAGTACAGGTCCAGATAATATACCGGTCAAATTCCTTAAAGATGGTGCTAATGTACTAAGAGACCCAATTTCGTTCATCATTAATTTGTCCATTTCCAGTAACACTGTTCCCATTGAACTGAAGTTTGCTAGAGTTAGGCCATTATTTAAAAAAAAATAGCAGATCTGATGTTGGCAATTACACACCGGTCAGTGTACTAAGTGCAATATCTAAACTTTTGGAAAGAGCTGTGTACAATCAATTGGAAAAATATCTCACTGATAACAACCTCATTTATAATTTACAATCCGGGTTCAGAAGTTCTTGTTCAACTGACACCTGCTTGATTCACTTAACTGATTATATTCGTTCTCAGATGGCCAAAGGTAATTAATTATACAGGTATGGTGTTATTATTGGACTAATACAGAAGGCTTTTGACACTGTAGACCATGTGATTTTATGTCACAAATTACAAGCTATGGGAATTCATTCAGAGTCTATTAATTGGTTTCAACCATATCTCTCTAATAGACAGCAAATTGTCAGTGTTAATCAGGTTGAATCACAACAAATGGAAATAACATGTGGTGTTCCACAGGGTAGTATATTAGGGCCACTACTTTTCCTTTGCTATGTGAATGATATGAAAATAAGTGTTCAATCTAATTTGCTGCTGTATGCTGATGACAGTGCCCTGTTCATTTCTGGTAAAGACCCTGAAGATATAGCTGACAGTTTGAGTAGGGAGCTGGAATCATGCAGGCAGTGGCTGATTGATAACAAACTGTCTTTGCACCTCGGCAAAACTGAGTCTATCCTTTTTGGATCTAAGAAGAAATTAAGCAGCATTGATAAATTTGAAGTGTCTTGTAATGGGAAGATTGTTACTCCTTCAATCTCAGTGGTATTACACTTGATCAGAGTCTAACTGGTGAGAACATTGTAAATTCTGTGATTAAAAAGGCTGGTGCTAGATTGCATTTTCTTTACAGACATGCCAACTATTTGAATGAGAGTTCTTGCAAAACACTTTGTTCTGCTCTCATACAATGTCATTTTGACTATTGTTGTTCATCCTGGTTCTCTGCATTGTTGGTAAAACTGAAAACAAAAGTCTGTAAGTTACACAAAACAAATTAGTCCGGTTTATTTTAAACATGGATTCTAGATCACATATTGGTCAAACAGAATTGAACAAGCTTGGCATGTTAAGCGTTAATGATCGTGTTACACAACTTAAGCTAAATCATGTTTATACAATTTTTCATCAAATGGCACCAGACTACCTCTGTCAACAATTTCTAAAGAACGTTTCAGATATGCATAATTATTCTACCAGGGGTAGTTCCACCAATTTTGTTGTTCCAAGAATGAAAGGGCCTGAGTGCAATACCTTTTTTTATACCGGAATTCATGAATGGAATTTACTTCCTAATAGCATCAAATGTTCCAACAATCATTATCAATTTAAAAGGGCAGTGAAAAAACACCTCTCTTCTCAGTCTAATTTTTAAAAATTGTCTATTTTTTAATCACTATTCTTCGCTTTTCCTGTACATTTTTATTTGCCTTTTTTGTATTGCATTTGTTTGCCTGTGTGTTTTTGTAATACTTGTACACTGAACATGTAAGCATCAGTAAGACCATGTAATGTGATGATTAAATGAGTAATACTTGTACACTGAACATGTAAGCATCAGGAAGACCATGTAATGTGATGATTAGTAATACTTGTACACTGAACATGTAAGCATCAGTAAGACCATGTAATGCGATGATTAGTAATACTTGTACACTGAACATGTAAGCATCAGTAAGACCATGTAATGCGATGATTAGTAATACTTGTACACTGAACATGTAAGCATCAGTAAGACCATGTAATGTGATGATTAGTAATACTTGTACACTGAACATGTAAGCATCAGTAAGACCATGTAATGTAATGATTAGTAATACTTGTACACTGAACATGTAAGCATCAGTAAGACCATGTAATGCGATGATTAGTAATACTTGTACACTGAACATGTAAGCATCAGTAAGACCATGTAATGTGATGATTAGTAATACTTGTACACTGAACATGTAAGCATCAGTAAGACCATGTAATGTGATGATTAGTAATACTTGTACACTGAACATGTAAGCATCAGTAAGACCATGTAATCCCCCCCACAGAAGTGTGGGCCGAGTCTACGAGCGAATACTTACCTGGAGGGCCATCTACCGATGCATATTTCCCTAATATAGCAGAACAATACGCTAAGACTTCTCACACACAATAGCGCCCTCTATTACCCATACTGCCCTGCGGCATCACGCCATGTTAATCCTCCTCTTTTCTCGAGCGTTCATAGAACACCCCAGAGAGGTCGATCGAGCATAGTGGGGAAGGAGGGGGGAGCGCCCTCCAGGTAAGTATTCGCTCGTAGACTCGGCCCACACTTCTGTGGGGGAGTCTACATCACTCTACTTACCTGGAGGGCCATCTACCGATGCATAGAGTACCACCGAAGATAGGCGGTGGGGTATGCGAGATGCTATTGCATGACCATGAGGCAAAGGCCATCGTCGATGGCCCCCATCCAAACCCACCTCACCATAAGCGGTGGTAAGTAGGATGAGATGCCCCTAGCGATAATGATATGCGCCAGAACAAAGGGAGCAATCAAAACCACTGAGCCAAGGACGGGCTAATGACAAGAAGCCCGTAAATATA
Source organism: Zoroaster sp. YZ-2022 (assembly GCA_029582265.1). Taxonomy (NCBI): domain Eukaryota; kingdom Metazoa; phylum Echinodermata; class Asteroidea; order Forcipulatida; family Zoroasteridae; genus Zoroaster; species Zoroaster sp. YZ-2022. The sequence goes on from CM055823.1 coordinate 19,368,947, forward strand.
CCAATAAAGGAGCGTCTGAATAGACGAGCCCATTAGCACAAACAAAGAAACATTGGGCTAACATAATATCCCAATATGATACCGACAACGGCCCCGAAAGACTTGCGAATGCAAGACACCTGGGGAAGCCGGTAAGAACCTCTAACTGAGGCCAAGATCCCAGGCATAAATGGAGGGACGTACCGGACGTCGGAACGTCACCAAAATGATCAAAGCAATGCATGATGTGTACATGGATTACAAATCAAACAAAACAATCGAAAGGGGGTACTCACCCTTTCATAGTGACGGCTGCACAGGAGGCTTGTGACGTCGGGACGAAGCCGCCGCCGCACCCAGTACTGTCCTGCCAGCCTACCCTCGGTCTGGACGACATCCTTGAGATAACACTCGAAAAGGTGTTGGCCGACTTCCAGCAAGCCGCCTGGACGATATCTGCCATAGGGACGCCCTTAAAGTAGGCCCATGACGTCGACGCCGAACGGATATCATGGGCTCGGAAGGGCGTGTTATCCGCCTCCGGCCACTCACTGAGGGCCGAGCGAATAGCCGTAACCAGCCAGCGGGTAATAGTGTCCCGAGACGCTGGCCGGAAAGGGGGGACCGAAGTAATAAACAGTTGGTTATGTTCGGCCCGAACCTGTTTGGTGCGGTGGACGTACCACTTGAGCGCCCTGACTGGGCACCAAAGTTTATCCGCGTCCACCGCCGAAAAGGACTTTAAGTCGGCAACAAAAATGTCTGGCGGCGAGAAGTCACTCGACTGATTTTTCGTCAAGAAACCCGCTCGCGGTATGAGGCGGACCCCACCCGGTTCCCACCGGATGTGGCCGTCCTCCACCGTTAAGGAATGTAGTTCACTACGGCGACGAGCCGTAGCGACCGCCATAAGGAAAACCACCTTGATGGATAGATGGAACAAAGAGGCGCTACCCATCGGTTCGAAGGGTGCCCTCGAAAGTGTATCCAACGTTCGAAACAAGTCCCAAGACGGTACGAGTTTACGTACCGGGGGACGTGCTACAAACATACCTCGAATAAGATGGTGGAGGGTGTTATTGTCAGACACTGACGAACCATCCGGAAACCCAGTATGGATTGCGGCAATCGCCGAACGATAATTTTTAACTGTCGTCACAGCGAGGCCGCTATCAAACAGATAGAATAAAAATTCACCCACCGCCCCTACAGAAGAATCGGCGGGACGATGAGAGTGGAGTTTACACCATCTAAAGAAATGACGTAGTCTGCTGTCGTAGACCTTCCTGGTGGAAGATCTACGGCCGCCTGCCGCCAACTCCGCAGCCCGGACCGAAAGGCCTGCTGCGCGGAAGGATCGGGAGACAATACCCAGCAGGTCAGGTGAAGATTCCCCGGAGCTGGGTGCAGGTAGTTCGACCCGGGCTGGAAAAGAATGTCCGGTCTGCGGGGGAGAACCACCGGCCTGTGAACCAGGAGCCGGAGAAGCCTGGGAAACCACGCCTGGCGGGGCCAAAACGGAGCCACGAGGAAAATTTTGCAATCGGCCTGCTCTATCTTGGCCAACACCCTCGCGATCAGGGAGAACGGGGGAAAAGCGTAGGCCAGAAGGCTCTCCCACGAGATCGCTAGAGCGTCTGTCCGCCAGGCCTTGGGGTCGTAAACCCTCGTACAATAGACCGGGAGCTGGTTGTTGTGCGAGGTCGCAAACAAGTCCACGTGAGGACGGTCGATCATATTGAAGGTCAATTGTGCCACCGAGGGAAGGGTCCACTCTGTGGGGACAACCCGCCTCGAGACAGGGCGTCGGCCAACGAATTGTCCACGCCCGGAATGTGAACCGCTGACAAGGTGATGTTGTAGCGAAGGCACCAGTGGAGAAGGTCCCACGTCAAGGCGCACAGTTGCCCCGAGCGGGTTCCCCCCTGGCGGTTGATATAGGCCACGACAGTGGTGTTGTCGCACCGTATGCGGACCGCCTTGCCGGTAACCTGACGCTGGAAACGCCGGAGGCCAGCGACACCGCCAACATCTCCAACACATTGATATGGAGAGACCGCTGATCGGTCGACCATACCCCAGCCGCCTGCAGTGGGGCAGACTGGCTCCCCATCCGGACAGCGACGCATCCGTCGTGATGGTCACCGACAGTTGCGGGCGCCGAAAAGACCGGCCTTCGTGAGGTTGGCGGAGGACATCCACCAACGAAGGTGCGGGACCAAGAAAGGAGCGGTCGGAACCGGGCAGTCGATGGAATGCCGGCTGGGCCGGAACACCGACAACAGATGGAGTTGGACCAGGCGCATGCGTAGCCTGCAAAAATCGATGAGATCGACCATGCTGGCCATGAGACCCAACAGTTTCAACCAGGCCCGGGCCGGAGCCACCACCCCCGGCAGAAAAAGCGACACGCATCCAATGAGATTTGTCACCCGCTCCGGAGTTGGCCGGGCGAGACACGCACAAAGGTCGAGCTGGGCCCCAAGAAAGACGGAGTCTGCGAGGGACCGGTGCGACTTCTCGGCATTGACGATGAAGCCGAGATCGGCCGCCATCCGCCATGTCTGTGCCACTGCCGCGGCCGTTGCCTCGCGGAGCGCCCACGATAACCAATCGTCCAGTACATGAACACCGAGATCCCCTGTTGCCGCAGTGCCTTCCCGATTACTCCCGCCACCCGGGTGAACACCCTGGGGAGGTGGAAAGACTGAAGGAGAGCGACAAATTCGTACATGACGTTGTCGTACTGGAAACGGAGGAACTCCGGTGTTCCGGACGAATCAGGACATGGAGATAGGCATCCCGCAAGTCCAAACTCGCCGCCCAGGCCGGGGGGCAGATGGACTCGAGAATGATCTTTAAAGTCTGCATCCGGAAACGGCGCGGCCGGATGTATCGGTTGAGAGGCCGTAGATTCAGTATGGGCCGCCACACGTCCATCCCCTTTTTGGGAACCAGAAAAAAGGTGGACATAAATCCCGTCCGCCCCGCCCCGACTGGGACCGGGCGCACGGCGTGTTTGAGGAGGAGAGACCGTAGCTCCCCCTCGAGAGTGTGGCGTTTCGATACGTCCGACGGGATGGTAGTCGGACGAACGACCATGTCCGACGCAGGGGTGCTCGTAAATTCCAGCGCGTAACCGCGGCTGACGGTTTCGAGCACCCACCGATCGGACGTGAATCGAGCCCAGGCCCCGCTGAAGAGGCGGAGGCGGCCCCCCACGGGTCCGTCGATGGGAGGCCGCCACAAGCCGAGCGCGTCACTTGCGCCAGCCCCCGGAATAGCGGGGGCGCGGTGCGCGTGAGCCACGGTTGGGCTGGGGCTGTTGACCCCCGGTGTAAGGTTGGCCACGCGCGATGCGTGCCCCTCTATCACCAGAGCGACCCCGAAAAGAACCACGAGCTGCCTTGAGCGGCTGACGGCGTGGAATCTTGAAGGTCGCCTTGTCGGCCTTACGCGCCGATTTAGGCGCGGGCTGAGGTTTGTTGAAATTAATCTTCTCAGTGGCCTCGAGACGCTCGCCTCCGCCTCCATCGACTCCTGGAAATTTACCTGCGAAGAGGTCAGGGCCGAGGAGGGGAGTGCTCTAGACGCTTGCGCGCACCCTCCGACGGGAGGAAAAGCGCGTCCAACACGTTGGCCCTGCGGGCAGAAACTGCCAAGGCAGAGATACGTGAGAACTGGTCCAGGGAAGTACGCAATCCATGGTCAAGGCAATGGAGGGCCGCCGTGAAGAGGTCCGCCGGGACGGGCAATTCTCCTCGCAACCCAAGGCCAAGTACTCCGAGAGGAGCAGGAGGGAATGAAGACGCACGCAGCCCCAGACGTGAGGCTGTGTCCACCTTCTTGAGGGTATCCTCAAGCTTCCCCCTCGAGCGGTCAGAAAAAAGATTCTTCGCTGAGGAAGAACCCCCATCAGCCGCCAACTTGTCCTTCGCAGAGTCCGGTACTACCGGTGCTGTGAAAACTGAGTAAAATCAGCCGTCGGGGAATCGGTAGTAACCCAACTCCCGCTTTCTATATGGAGACCACTTTGCCATCTCGGCAATGGAATTCATGCGTTCAACACACACCAAGTCGAGCGGCAGCACCGGAAAACAGGTGTAGTACTAGCCGTCGAACTGGTCGTAATGTGCTTGAACGACTGACGGCTGGAGCTAGCACAATGTCTCCTCCAGGGAGGGAAGCTGCAGAACCCGCACCATGTCGCGCTGTACCAAACGCAGCTCCGTCTCCATAACCGAGAGACGCTGCATGTGGACAGACTCGTCCTCGTCCTCAGAGCCCGACTGGGAGGGACGAGTTGACACGGGCGACCGGGCCGAGTCCCCTGGCGGGACCACCGAAGTCGCGCCGGGGCCGAAAAGGCCCACGGACGAAAACCGGGGCCGTCACCTCCACCGAGAACTCTGCGGATGGATGGAGACTCAACGCAGGGGAGAGGCGGGCGCCCGGCCGACCGTGAGGCGGGCCCACATAAGACTGAGTCGCCCAGCCCGAGTCAGGATAGAGACCCGGAAGTGGGGACGAGCGGGGCCGAGTTGGCCCGGCAAACCGCCTGGGTGATAAGCCGACATGGCTGACACCGAGGCCGTAATGGACTGCACGGCGTGAAGAAACTCGGCCCGAGACACTGAGTCATGGCTCCGGCGTCTCTTACCGGTGCGAGACCGCCGACGAGCCCGAACTGGACGAGGATCGACGGCTACGCTTTTTCCTCTCGCACGAGAGCGGCCCCGGGTCGAGTCCGAGGACAATTCAGTCGACCCGGGGCAACGGCACGCCCGACAGCCCGAAGAAATCGGACCCAGTGGACGGCCGAGGCAATGGGCCAGGCCGGGCGGTGACCGCCCGGCGTGCGACGCTATCAGCCTGGGAGAATGGGCCAGCGAAGCACCGGTCGCTGGACCGAGCAAACCACACCAGCACCCGTGGCGACTGCCACAGGACCGGGAGCACTCGGGTCGTCAGCGGGCACGGAAAGGGCAGTGGGGCCGGACTCGGGACCTACCTGCCGTGGGCCTTTCTTCTTGTAGGTCACCCTGGCAGAGGAGGAAGTTTTGGATGAAACCTTGCCAGGGGAGCTACCTGTACGTTTGCCAGTACCGCTCGACATGGTCGGTACGGGGGACGAGACCTCGTCCCCCGACCTACCAGCGGCACGGCCAGCACTACGTGCCTCCATCGGCACGAGGGGCTGGGCAGACGACTGCGGCGGTGGCGGGATAGAGCCACCGGAGCAATCGCCCGAGAACACGGCCCGTCCCGGGGAGAGGAAATTCTCTCCGGTGATGACGGACTCGGCCCTCACCAAACGTTTAGCCATTCTTTATTTTATTTTTGGAAGACGAAAACCTGACGAAAACTCAACACGTTGAAGCAAAATATTCTCTAACACTAACTCGTGCTAGCACAGTTTATTTATCAAATAAAAGTCTTAACATAAGCCAAGAAAACTGGAAGGAAAATTGTCCGTTTAGCAAGCTAAAACAAACGTGACCAACCAGTCACCTGCGCTAGAGAAAAGAGGAGGATTAACATGGCGTGATGCCGCAGGGCAGCATGGGTAATAGAGGGCGCTATTGTGTGTGAGAAGTCTTAGCGTATTGTTCTGCTATATTAGGGAAATATGCATCGGTAGATGGCCCTCCAGGTAAGTAGAGTGATGTAGACTGTGATGATTAGTAATACTTGTACACTGAACATGTAAGCATCAGTAAGACCATGTAATGTGATGATTAGTAATACTTGTACACTGAACATGTAAGCATCAGTAAGACCATGTAATGCGATGATTAGTAATACTTGTACACTGAACATGTAAGCATCAGTAAGACCATGTAATGCGATGATTAGTAATACTTGTACACTGAACATGTAAGCATCAGTAAGACCATGTAATGTGATGATTAGTAATACTTGTACACTGAACATGTAAGCATCAGTAAGACCATG
>CM055823.1:19375380-19394326 GCA_029582265.1 Zoroaster sp. YZ-2022
TCCGGTTACAAGTACATCAAACAATTCACTGATATCAACATTCAACGGAAGGTTTCAAAATGGAGTTATTTGTCGGTATTGAGTTCCTGGATGGACGGTCATTTGTGATCGGTCTCTTTGTGTTTCTTCTATTGTTCTGGGTGCTTCGTAAACAACATAATCAACCCCCTGGACCAAGAGGATGGCCGATTATTGGAAACCTACCACAACTTTTGATGTCAAAGGAAGAATTTCACGTAACGATATCTAAATTGACCAAAACGTAAGTACAACCACGGTACAGCAGTCTAACTGAATGTGCACCATTTTATTTGCATATTGTGTGCTTCTAGTGCAAAGTGCAAATGGTCCTTTCATGAGCTTTTACGAATTGGAGTAGGTTTATATACATATATTTCATCACATTCTGTTCCTCTGTGTGATTAATTCACGATCCTCTCATTTAGGCATGCGTCAAACGAAGTGCTTTTGCCTTGTCGAACTTAATTTATTTGCGTGCGGCAAATGCACAGCAAAAAAGAAGAGTTTGTGTCAAACGTCGATTTTAAATCACAGCCCAATCGCGCTTAATTGAATTCAAAATGGCGGACAGATATATTAGTAAACATGCAATTAAATTCATAAGGAAAACAAATGCAGATATTTCACAAAATAATTGTTAGAAGCTTGGTTTAACAATAATTTATAGCCAAATAAACTGGCGGGACTCGTCACATGTTTTCACATTTAGTTGAAATGTGCTTTCTAAGTATTTGTTTTCTTTTCTGTTGGAAAAGAAAAATGCCTGAAAGTATAAATAGCCGTAACAAACAACACAGGTGATACATTGTTAAGGTCTGGATCACCAAAGGTCACATAAATCACAGTTGACTGCTAAGTTGAGCATAAAGTAGTGCAATTATATCCAGTCATTATTAAAGAAAACAATCGGATTAGACCAAACGTGATTACGTGGGAAGAGAATCAATGGAACAGAGAGTCAATATAGGGGATTCCGAACAGGGACTGACCATATTGTCAAATAAAAAGAGATAACCTTACAGCTCGTATAACCTATCTTATTAATATTGGGGAGGGTGGTATTACAGAGTTGGGGTTATTATGGGGTGGGAACTTTGCCTTTTGCAGCCTCTCCAACTTTTGCCGTTAGTAGTATCTGAACACAGACCAATGAAAATGAGCCTCTGATGGTCCGGATATATCGCCCTGCTCTGAGGCGGTCAAATTATTTCCATAGCTGTCGGCGAAAACACGGTATTTTATTGAAAAGCAGAATTTGGCGGTATTTAAGCTAAAGTAGAAATCCATCGGGATTGGTATAAAAAAGATTATTTAAAACAGCGCGCTTAAGTGTGGGGATACCAGATCTATAGGGAAGTGATCAGCGATCGGGTCTAATGTTTCCCAGCGTTGTTATTTATTTACTTGGACGCGATTGATTACGCATTTTCACCCATCATTAATGAATCGGAAAGCGATAAATGATAATATTGAAATCATCCATAATTTCACATCAAATCTATTTCATTCACTGACCGTGGCTTATAACATTCCCACTGGTCTCGTACGTGAAATATCATCAGTTTAAAGGTAGAAATTGCCATTATTAACAATTAACTCTTATTGTATTACTGGACCATTGACAAATATTTGAAGAAATTAAAAGTAATGCCCCAAATTTTTTTTTTGGGTCAAATCAAAATGGTCGGTCTTGCGAGGACGGTCACCAATTCTGTTGCCTAAGGTTTATTCAATATGTCGATTTTGATGACCTCTTGTTGTATTAGGTACGGTAATGTAGTGAAGTTGAATATTGGAGGGATACATGCCGTGGTCCTGCATGGGTACAGCACAGTAAAGGAAGCATTTGCTCAGCATCAATACAGTGCCAGACCGCCAATATATTTAACGGAGAGTATTGTTTCTGGTCAAGGTGAGGTCAAATTGCACAAAAGGTGGTTGTAGTGATTGGGATTACTCATTTCCCTTCTTCATGGGATTACGTTTTTGTTTAAGAATGTGTAGACAATTGTACTGTACATTGTATTTGTTAGCACTAGGCACGGACCCTAGGGTATATTTTCATTCTCATTCTTATTCTCAATTATTACCATAATTGCGTGATTGACTAAGTGCATAGAATGACCGACTATACATCCAGCGCAAAACTGGTTTCGGTTTGATTCCCGCTCGATTGAGTATGGAAGCAAACTTGATTATCCAAGTTGATGAGCTGGTTCACAGATTATACAGCAACACTTTTAATTATCACTGACCCCATGCTTAATTCTGATGAGGAGGCTTGCATCTAGATCCACCATTGTCCTTGATCACTGGTGGTCCCTAGGTCCACCATTGTCCTTGCTCAATGATGGTCTCTAGATCCACCCTAGATCCACCAATGTCCTTGCTCATCCTTAGATCCACCATAGTCCTTGCTCACTCATGGCCCCCTAGATCCACCATTGTCAAGCTCACTGATGGCCCCCTTGATCCACCATAGTCCTTGATCACTGATGGCCCCCTATATCCGCCATTGTCCTTGCTCACTGATGGCCCTTAGATCCACCATAGTCCTTGTTCACTGATGACGCCCTAAATCCACCATTGTCCTTGCTCACTGATGCCCCCAAGACCCACCATTGTCCTTCCTTGCACTCATACTGATGGTCCGCTAGATCCACCATTGTCATTGCTCACTGATGGTCCCCTTGATCCACCATTGTCCTTGCCCACTGATGGTCCCCTAGATCCACCATTGTCCTTGGAGTATACAGCCGACTGAGATGTAACATCGTACGGTTATAATTATACAAGAGGCTAATTGTCAAATAACGACATTTACCCTCAAATATACTAATTTTACATGGTAAAGTGAGTGCTCCAGAACACAATAAAAACACCATGGATACATGATTGGATACATGAAAGTTAATTCAGGTATGTTGCATAGAAGGCACTGGCACTATTTGACTCTTTTTCAACAGGTGTCGTGACCTCATCGGGTCAACATTGGGCAGATATGCGTCAATTCTCAATGACTGTGCTAAAAGGGCACGGTGTTGGAAGGTCAAGTTTCGAGGAGAATATCTCTACTGAGGCAGACGTACTCATAGATGAAATGAAGAAATGCAGGGCTTCATTTGATCCTAAACACTTGGTGGGTAACGCTGTATCCAACATTATTTGCTCAGTGGTCTTTGGTAAAAGATTCGAGTACACCGACCCAAAATTTAAACGTTTTCTCGAGGCCACGTCAAATCTTTTAACTGAATCTGGGGGTGGAGGTTTACTGGAACTATCACCAATATTTTTGAAGCTCAAGATATTGCCGTTTGTACGAAGATATTTAGACACAATTCGTAGGTTCTACAATTCAGTCCATCAACAATTGGAAGAACATAATGGAGCACCGGCACACGATGTAGATACCCCTCAAGATTTAATTGATGTATTTCTGAAAGAAAAGGAGACTAAAGAAAAAACAGGCGTTGCGTCTCTGGCCTTTCAAACTGAAAACTTGCTGCGCATAGTTGCTGATTTGTTTGCGGCTGGATCTGAGACTACTACTACGACCCTACGCTGGAGCATGTTATACATGATGGCGCACAGAATACAGAACGCATACATAACGAGTTGGATGACATCACTAGTCGTAACTGCTTTCCCCAGGATATCAGACAGGCCCAACCTACCATACACGGAGGCAGTTCTCTGTGAGATTCAACGCATGAGTACCATCGTACCAATGGCTCTACCGCACATGTGTTCCGAGGATACCACACTCCTTGGGTAAGTATTACTCGTGATTCTTTGTCAAACTTCTGTAGTAGATGGTCACATCACATCTTTTGAAGAGTGCCCTCTATTGAACTGTGGGAGGCAAAAGAGTGTCAATGACAGTCATAATACAAATATTCTACTTTTGTCAGTAAATTTGACAGTTTAAGCCTTTATTCTACAACAATTTTGTTATGATATTGTTACGAATCTTACCCTTTGATTTTGATAAATATTAGCACCCCTTATAGTTCACGGCTGTTTCGTTTACGTGCGTTGTGCGTAATAAAGTTCCAACAAACGCGCGTTTGTTTTTCATTACTCCAGTGGAATATCATGACGTCATGCATAAACATGTCAGCCTCTATAGTCCATAAAGTTTACATGAATGAATCATGAATTGACCCGCTTTGAAAATGTTATGATTGTATTTGAAGTAAAATGAAACATGTTTTCTCACTTATATGAAATTTTCTTTCAAATGTTGTATTTGTTGGGACTAAAAGAAATACACTTTTAAAAAAAGAACGATTTTCATTGTCTGCCTACTTAACGTTCATGTTGAAATTATACCCTTCAAATATGCTCTTTTATAACATCAGCAGAATTTTCCATTCATACTTCTACATTTCCATTAGTGAGATTAAATGTTTTTACAAGTATTTTTCCAAATATTATTCCTGGGACAAAACTTTTTACAAGTTTTTATAAGGTTTTGTTTAAGTTGAGTGTCGGTGTTATGCTGGGTTTGAAGTCTTTGTGGCGTGCACAAACAAATAGGAATTTACATACAGCCGGCGTGTCTTGATTATACGTGTAATACACGGACGTCTATGTCACGCGTCGCGCTCATTTGTATGTGTGCATGTGAGCTGACGCCATGTGGACATTGTGAAAAGTTATGGGAAATCACGAGTATGTTACCTTGTTTTCCACATTCCTGTTTATCTGGAGATGAGTTTTGGTTTTCATTAAAAATGCTCTGACAAAGTTATGAAGAATTATGGTAATAGACTGATTATAGCTACATGAAAATGGCTAAGATGAGCAGGTGTTCAGACTTCAGAAAGGCATTTTCTATAATTATTTGGTGGGAGAACATGGGACCACAATTCTAATCAACACCATCAAATATTATATTATTATTATGTTTTATTCGGTCAAAATACAACAATCATACAAAGAATAAATGAGAAATGAACATTGTAATTATATATAAACGTTAAACTTGACAGGGCCAAGATAAGCAGCACAATATTTTAACTATTCAGATCGCATGGGAAGGCCTTTTTTCAAAAGATGTGTTTGGTTGGAGTATATGGGACGACATTTCTGATCAACATCCATCAATTATTTTATTGTCATTATTTATTTGGCCAAAAATGCAACAATCTTAGAAACACTACAAGAGAAATGAACATTGTAATTTTATATGAATGTTATATAAACATAACAGGGTATACAAGTTGAACAAAGGGATTGGGTCAGGAGAGAAGGGGGTGTGTAACATAAAATAAAAAATGTTATAACCAAGGAATAATAAATAGTAACAGTCACAAATAAAGGCAATGTAGACAACAACCAGATGGATATAGACAAGAAACAACCATTCTAAGATGGTCAAGATTGATAAAAGTGAATTTATTATGTTGAGACTAGAAACTTATTAATTGAATCTTAAAATGGAACATGAAAGCTGATAATGAAGTTAATCATTTAAGTGATTATAAATGTAATGTAATGTAATGTATGGATTTATATAAGCCGTATCCACCAACTAGTGGCGCTCAAGACATTATATTATTATCCCTGCTCATAAGGCTCTAAATCATTCCTGAAACCATCTCAGCTCCCTGGGAGTATACAGCTCAATTGCTGCCATTTCTAGCGCATATAGAGCAAACCATCTCTGCCTTCACAGGTACCCATTTAACCCCTGGGTGGAGAGAAGCAATTATGGTTAAGTGTCTTGCTCAAGGACACAGGTGTCACGGCCGGGGCTCGAACCCACACTCTGCTGCTGGCAACACCAGAACTTGAGTTCAGTGCGCTAGACCGCACGACAATCCACTTTACGTGCATTATACAACATATAAATTTATATGCAATATGATTAATAATTGTGTATATATTGCATAAATCAAACAATGTGACATCCATATAAATCAAAATATAATATAGGTAAATGTATACTTGCGCGAGGAAATTAAGGCACTGACAATCAGTCACGCCTAACTGGTATAAACATGAGAGGGTAGACAACTACCAAGTTTCTGAACAGTTCAACAAACAGGCACAACCAGGACGACCAAAGAAATTGAAAATAAAATCTCCAAAAGTCCTAGAATACTGCATGTTCAACTTTAAAAATGTGGTGGTTGTCTGGGCATCGTGTCTTCCACTTGGAAAAGTGCATCAACTATCTGCCCATGTATGCGAAGAAACATCTCCAGACAGACCTATATGTAGGCCTAGTACAACTTTTGATGAAGCAAGTCTAGTGACAACATCTTGAAAGCTGCCAACTTTCTCAAAAAGCAGTAACCTGGAGATCCAATTCCAGTTGCCATTGAACAAGCTATACAGAGCCTGAAACACAAGAAAAAAAATTTTTTAAATAAGTTTTGCACTTATCATTTAAAAGGACCAGTGGTGAATACTCAAAAGAACTTTAGAGAAAACTGGAAGCGGAGCATTTACAATGTATATAATTTGCTAAAATAATGTACAAAGGCCTTTATGTAACAAACAAAATTGAAATGACGAAAATGAGAATGGACAAGTTGCCTTGAACTATCATAGGAGAATAACAACAGAGGACATGAAGGACAAATGGAGGAAATACAAATACATTGAAAAAGCAGAAATCGTCTGTTAACAAGTAGCCTACATGTAAATAAGAATTAGACTGAATACTATTTCTAGTTAAATTACCTGTTGTCGTAGATGTCCTAAATTAATAGGAGCCAACTGCCAATGTTGTAAACTGTTTTCAATTCCTGGTTGAAATAAATGATAATAAAATAATAGTAAGGCTTCCATAGTTCTATGAAAACATTAAAAAATAACACTACTCATCCAGACCGTTCTCTTGGATGTCTTCAACACCATTATATTTCCAAGCATGTAAATATAGTGCAAAGTTGACATGCGGATGAAAATGCAGTATACCGTAAATGTACAATGAATGTACAGTGTGAAGTTACATTCACGTTCATAACGTTAGGCCTATCGATTGAACTACTGAATTCAATACATGTAAAAACAAACATTGTTGAAACAAGTTTCACTTTATTAACAACGAAAAAGTTTGCCTATCATTTATTAATTTAACGCCACTGTGTGTTTTAATAAACTTAAAGACTGCGAGGCCAAATGTATTCATTGTCAGGGATCAGGCTGAATGTTCATTTGATGCAGTACATGTCTTTTTGCAAGAATTCACAGTAACCGTACAACTGTTTCTGTAAAAATAGCTATCCTTTCTATGCATTCAGAATACACACGATCAAAGCGAGTTAACCGTATGCGGTGTCGTAAACACGTAATGCGTTACGATGGATGCACTAAACATGTATACGTTAAACGCCATTACTTTGTACACAATAATATTAAAACCAACGCATAACTGATTTTTGGGGAAAGTTTTTAAAGAAATAACCTTGTCCCAGACTTTGTGGATAAAATAAAAAGTAGATGCCATCATCGTTGATTTACTAGGTCGATTGTGCTTATCAAAGGAATTCGGACGTATCCATGGCGACAGCTTGAAAAACGTCTTCAAATGTTCAAGGCAAAGACGACATTTAAATGGCTGCCTTCCACTCAGTAGACTTCACCGGCAATTCCACAATGTAAGCAGCCTCAATTTAGCGGAAAAGCTATCATGTGACTGTTTATTAAATAAACTTAGTATATTCATAAAAAAATTGCATATTTAACTTGAAAACCAATCACAAGAAAGCAAAATGTAAACAAACCAAATATAGATTTGAACCACACGCGTCACCCCTACGCGCGAGATGTATGAATGACGGATCAAATGCCTCATTTGCATACTGTTTAACTTTTGACAACAGAGGGGGTACTTTTTTTAAAGGGAAACAGCCGTGAGTTCACTTCTTCCACTTCCAATATTTTGCTTACAATGCAATTTCAAGCAGTCTAAGTCCCAGGGTTGTTTCCCCGGACCCTCGATTGTCCGCTATGAATATGCAATCCATACAAGGACGCTACTTTTGCTCATGCATATCCAGCGCCAGCGCAATGCATAATGCAACACCAGCGAGAGCCCTGTGTATGCGTGCACACCCTCCGCCACGTGGCTTGGAGCCGTCCTTTGGACTTCGTCTATTTTCCGAATACTTTCCTCGGAGTCACCCCTTCACACGAACACGGTTGGTGGGTGAACCACGGCCAAACAGTCACCGTGACTGACCCGCTCAGTCATTAGCGTGGCAACGCGTGTAGTGCTCCTACCCAAGCACAGCCGCTGTTTCCCCTCATGCAGTAATAGCTTAGCATCCAAGCAAATAAACCTTAACATGCCCAGTAAGCATTTTTTCCTTGAACCACGCCCTCATTTCTAAGTTGTCACTCACTTCACTTCCGTCAAATACCTTTCCTTATATGGAACAAGGACCTGTTGTATGTCATGATTTTGACACGTTTCTACCCTTAGGCGAGAAAGCCAAGCTTCTCATTGGCTAAAACGCTAAACTAGGCTTATGTTTTATTCATTCCTAGCCCCAGATTTCTATATAATCCCCAAGATTTCCTGATCTCGGCGAGTGCGGTTCGAATGAAATCTATGCGACTCGATCCGATCCATGACAGTGCGATATACCCGAACTATGCGGTCCAGAGCCTCGATTCGTTGAACCAATGGTGCAGGGCGTCGATATGGCCATTGGTTCGCCTACATGTAGCTATGCGGTCTGATACACTCTGGCCCGTCCAGACACCCAGTGTAGTCAAGCGGTGGTCCCTGTCGTAGAGACCGACCAGCCGCGCCCGTCTCGGTATAGCAGTGCCCGTGGCGTATGCCGGTGACAACCGCATGAGCGACGATGGTCCCTACTGGCTGTACCCAATAGTTGGTATTCGTACACCTATTCGAACTTAGCACAAGTATATAAGTTTAACTATTGACATGTACCTCATCTTGTCTGCACCACTCCTGTCATACATGTTACTAGTGCCATTGTTAAATAGTGATGTTAATAATAAACCAACCCCATTGATTGAGATTGTCACAACAAAGTTTGTGTCCGACTATTATTTTGTTGACCCACAAAAGTGGGGAATGCAACAATATCCATGCACGAAATTTGTATGCAAAAATGATTGCCCGTTTGCCTTGAAATGCAATATCGACTGAGGGCGATTCATATGTAAATACGGGTTTTATCATAATTATATAAAGGCAACTTTAAACTGAAATAATTATTGTATCATTGTATTTCATATCTGCAGGTACAACATTTCTAAGGGAACTATTGTTATCTCAAACTTATGGCATAACCATTATGACCGATCCGTTTGGGAATCACCGAGGTTTTCGTCCAGAGCGATTCCTTGACAACGATGGCAAGTTTAAACCCCGTGAGGAATTTACACCTTTTGGAATAGGCAAGTGCATTTGAAGAAATTATGAAGACGTTGTTATTGAAATAAGAATTTTTGATCCGGGAATCCTATTGTTATTATTACTCTTTGATAGATAATATTTAACATGCAATTTAGGCGGTGTCGGTAGAGGAGAATTTGTGGATTCCACCATAACTGAAAAAAACATGACGATAGCTTCTGTCAAAAGCCCACAATGGCAATTTTAAATATATTACCAGCAACCGGCTTTTATTACCATTTTAATTTGTTTAGATTGTAAGGTGGTTCTAGTCATTAAATATTAATTAGAGTTTAACTTGTTTATAAAATTGTCGTAGGTGTTCTTAGCAAATGTTAAAGAAATAAAATCTGGCACATACACAAATGACTTTTTTTGGCGCACTTTGGTTTCAACCCTGGCGGTTGGTTTATCGAATCATAGATTATTGTTTTGGCGGCAGTCTACAGCCAGGCCCGCAGCACACCACCTGCACGATCGCACCCTATCTCCGCAGACTCAGACACGCATACACGCACACATTCACCAAGGCACCTTAAATGGCTTGGGATGACAACAGGGGAATTAACGGTGGACACAAGATCTGGATATGCCGTGCTTAATTGAATATTTCTTCTATCTAGGTGACTCCTACTGTCCTAGTTAGGCGCTTCACCTATATGCACCTACGTGAATAATTTACACTAAACATTTCAAAATAATTAGACCATATAATTTACATTATATTTTCTCCATCAACGGTTGGGAATGACAATGTAACATAATGTATGAGGGTCCTTCCAACGTGACTATGAGATTGATTGGTAACTTACTTTTAACTATACTGACACGTCACATCTGAACACGCAATACAGGAAAATACGACCAGTCATGCAGGCTCGTGACTTTTATAAATGCTGTAGTCTGGCACCCCTAACACTAAATGCTACTTATATGTACGCGACGTCTAGGAACTAGCCAAAGTTGCGTCGCGTTATGAAATAATCAACCTTTATCTTTTAGGGCAAAATTAAATCAATTGTTTATCTCCCGACGCAAGAATTACACCAACCTATATAACCTTTATCTTTGATTGATTTTGATCGTAGGTCGTCGTTCGTGTCTTGGAGAGAATCTTGCTAGGATGGAAGTCTTCATCTTCTTCACTCGCCTCCTGCATCATTTCACTTTCAAGAAGCCTGATGATGCTCCGCCTATTACATTCAGAGGAATAAATGGCGTCACTTGGTCACCTGCGGATTTCCAAGTTTATGCACTCGTCAGAGAGTGAAATAATCATTACTATTGTGCAAAAAAAATTATGATTGATTATTATATTGATTTGATTACCAAATGGTTATCATGGAGTGAAATTATGTTGTAAAGATGTTAGTTACTTCTATTCTACAGATATTGCGTTGTAAATATTTCAAGTGTGGCCAATGTGTGCGTTGCGTTCGAGGGTTATAATAATAGGCATTTTTTATAGTTAGTTTCGGCAGGAAATTTTGAGTAATTGGTAGACTTCCAATCGGTCGAATGGTCCCGTTTTGTTGAGATTGAAGCATACAATTAAACAATAATTTGATAATCTTTTTTCAACGATTTCTGAAGAGATTTAAGAGGGAAAAACATAATGCAAAGCGCTTAGAGTATCACATCATGATATATTTCTCGCTATATAAGACTCCAACATTGTTAATATTATTTTTAAAGACGTCACCAATTCCTAGTAGAGAGCATTTTGGCTTAAGCATTCAAGCAATATGTATAGGGGCCTATTATAATGTACATGTAGAGCCCTCGGTGTTTATGCCCCCTAAATTTTCAACAGCCTAACAAAGGAACAGGTTGTTTTTACAGGTATATAATGTGTAATTACATTTTGATTTGACAGTAGTTTACTTTGCTTGTGTTTTTTAGTTCCCTTGTTTTTGGAAGATCTGCATGTGTTGCATTTTAATGCGTTACAACTTTGATCAACTTAATTTTGGTTTGACTCTTCATCAGATCAGAACATGGTCAAAATGATGTTTTACTCCATGATTATCTCTTTTACTCCATGATTATCTCTTTTACTCCATGATACATGGTATATTGATTATATTTACAGGAATAAATTGTATTAAGATTTTTATTTGATCACTTTTCCAACTGTATTATGTGTACGTATTTCCAGTAATAAAAGCCTACTATAGTTGCCCGTCATTGTTGACTTAAAATCACTTGTTAGAGATTACATAATAGACTAGCCAAGTCTTTGACATGTTTGATATTATACAGCTATTGGTTATAATTAAGAGATGTTGGTATTTTAGTTTATTTCTTCAGTTCTATAATAAGAAGTAAATTTTACATTTTATTAATTCATACACCGGATGATTCTAGTGAACACCGTTATAAACGTTTGTATTCATTTGAGTATCGGTGTCATCCATTTTACATAATAAAACCATTTTAGTGCATACACTGAAGAAAATTGATGATGCAATTCCATTTAGTGACACTACAAATTGTTAAATCCGTTTCTGATTATTCCAGTATAGATTGTCGGTGTGCAGTATCCTCAATTTACCCTAAATGACGTAGCTAAGGTTATATAATCAACTAGACAATAACTTACAAATTAAATTAGCATTTTGGTGTTTCAGTGAATGATTCTCTTGTAAAATGTTGAATTTCAATGCATGATCATATGCGTGGACGTCTTGTGCGCCGTTTTTTGAGACGCACAGAATTGTCATGGTCATCAAAAATTGATGTTGGTATAATGACTCACCCCCAAACTGCACAGAAAATGTACCAAGAAGAAAAACAGTCGAATCATGTTTCATCTTATTCCAGATGGTTGTAAAATTGTTTTTAATCTTGAAAATAAAAATATTGTTTTAGATTTTTAAAATAAAGTGATATAATTTGGAGAAGCTCTCAAAACTTTTAACCAATATTCTTGAAAGACCAATAAAATGGAAGGTGGTTAAAATTTTTGCAAAAAGTACTTTAAAACTTTGAAATGTGTAAAAATTATGTTAATATTTTGTCAAATAAAAGATTTCTTTTCATAACCATGATATTAATGTTTCATTTTCTCAATAATTTTCCACTGCCGACGAAATAAACACCAACGAATTTTAAAAGTAGTCTTCGTTCGTTTATTCTATAAGGAATGTGTCCATTTTGAGGATCAGTATTTCTTTAAAAAAATCATTGCAAATGCAAAGCATTCATATATTTTGGTTTCCACAGACCATAGCTCGCTGACGGCATAGAACAATAAAATCACAGATGTTTGTGAAATTTTTTTTAGGTCATGTAAATCCCTATCTAGTAAAATCAGTAGTTAAACAACTTTTTCCACTTTCACAAGCACTAACTTTCCAGTAAATCATACAATTTCACTATAATTTTTCTTTCTGTAACAAGCATGACTTAGATAAGTTTATGCAACCAGTAATACGCCATAGTTTTGTAAGTTTTCCAAGAAATGCTAAACCAAAGGTAAGTGCGTCATTTCACGAATGCGGCGAATTACGTACATAGTATGGGAATTTATCGCTTGAAGTGAGTTGTAAATAATGTCACGAACGGTGTGGGACTTTTCCAAGTCTATTTATTGAAGTCATAGACAGTGACGTATAGCTTGTTATTTTCTTGGTGTATGGCTGTTGCGCGCGCAAGGGCCCATGTCAGTGGAGAATGGTGTTGGAAGCGGAAGCAAGGCGATAGTTACGTACTTTGAACAGGTAGTTCCAACGAATTGAATAGGTATGCTTGTTACTTTGTGCATTAATTAATTGTCATTATTTGCAATTGCTTTGTGCTTTTGTGCAGATTTGACTGGCCGGTTATTTTATGCTTGCGTTGGCCTGTATTGGCTCGCTTGCGTTGGCCTGTGTACGCCTATCGGAATTGAGTGCACAATGAATTATGGGAGTCATGTTTTGGAAAAAAGTTGTAAACAAACGCACATGTTTCAATTGTTTGTGCACAAAGTCAACGGAGGACTGAGAAAGGTGGTCGGTCAGAAAATTGACGTTTTTTACGTTAACTTATACTAGCAAAATTATTGAAACAATTTAAAGGCCAATTTAAATCCTGACCTAGATGAAAAATATTTTTCCATACTAGGCCTACTTCCACCCTAGGGCTATAGCCTAGGAGAAACAAATTTACCCAAAACAAGGTTCATGTAGTTAAACTTCACGTTAGTTTCAAAAATTGGAACAAGATTGTTTTTATGGTCACAAATAACAAGCCGATTACTTATGTGCGCAGCCGGACTTTCTCTGTTCTCATTAATCAAAGTATAATCAATGTGTTTTTTAATTCTCTCTAGCATTCTACCTGCATTGATATTTTCGATACCACACATTTTGGCAATATCATGATAAGTAAAAAGTTTCCCATGTCATACTACATCACCAACATTAAAACAACCAAAGGTTTTTAACAAAGGGCTATTTAAAGTGACTCATCACGAGTGGCCTTGACGTTATTCCATAAAGGAACTTCCATAGTTTCCCAAATGCTAGTAAAATTGCATAATAACTTCCTCCTGCGTTCTAAAAGCAACAATAAGATAGATTATAAAACGGGTAGTTTGAAGGTTCTTACGGATGTTAGCAAATATATACCACTCTAAATGATCGGCAGCTCCAGCACATTTTAACCAATAATCAAAGTACAGTTTCCATTTACCTTCAGATGATGGATACCGAGCTAACCATTGAAGCTTCAGGCTCATTAATTTAGAATTAATATCCAAAAGGCCCATCCCCCCTAAATCTTTGGGGCCAATGATAGTATCTCTTTTTATTTTCTCAACTTGCCCTTTCAAAAAAAAATTCCAAACCATGTCGCTCATCTTTTTGATCAAGAAGTTGGGACAGTCAACCACGCTGCCAAGGTAGTTAATCCCTGCTCCAATCAAACTGTTTACAATAACTACATTACCGTTTAATGTAAGGTGACGTTTGGACCATTTTTCGAGAGTAGAGCATATTTTGTTTATTCTGGGCCCCAATTATCTTCAGAGCGTCCGTTCCCGACTATAATACCAAGAATTCTAATTTTCTTAACAAAAGTGAAATTGCATGGGTTATCAGTTCTACTTCTACAGTCTCCTAACCATAAACCTTTAGATTTATCAGTGTTGAGCTTAGAACCACTTCCTTTACAATATATGTCGAGAATGTTCTGAATTAACTTCAAATTCACTATTACTAATAAAGAGATTGGTGGATTAGACGAACACTGCTTTCCCCATCAGGGGTAACAATACCTCTAAGATTACAATTATTTCTGACTAAAGAAGCTAACCCTTCAGCACAAATAGAATACAATAAAGGAGACGGGGGACACCCTTGTCTAATTCCTCGTTCAACCTTAACAGGAGCGCCAATGAAATTGTTCAGGATAATACTACAATAAGGATTACTATACAGTAATTTAATCCACTTAACCAAAGTTGATGGGATGCCCATTTTTTCCATAACAGCAAACATATAAACTCAACTTATTCTGTCAAAGGCTTTTTCTTGATCAATGCTTAGTAGACAAGCTTCTAAATTATTCCAATTAGCAAAATCAATAACATCTCGTAAAAGCATAATATTCTCTTGAATATTCCTAGAGGCAACCCACAAGTTTGGTCTTCCCCGATAATAAAGGGCATGATCGTTTAATCTGTTGGTGATTACTTTAGACAGGATTTTATAATCCCGTTGAGTAAACTAATGGGACTCCAGTTCTTTAATTAGTGCCTGTTGCCCAAGTTTTTTATAAATGAGTCTGATCAAAGCTGAGTTCATAGACTTACACATATAGTACCTTTTTAAGACAATCATTATATACATCAATTAAATCAGACTTAATAACATCCCAAAAGGTTTGGTAAAATTCTACCGTGAGACCATCTTGACCGAGGACTTATTTTGTTCATTTGAAAAGTGCTATCTAACCGTTAGCAGTAATTTCACAAATCAAGATTAGAATGAATGTCATTAGGAATTTGTTTGGTTTCTATATTAGAGATTATTTCCTGGAGGTGAAAATCAGAGTTTTCCCTCAACCTTATACAAATAAATATAAAATCATTACCATAATTTAACATAGTGTCTGGTTGGTCGGCATAATTACCATCGTTGGTGAGTAATTTGTCAATTTTCCCATTATTAATTTGCTGCTTTTCCAGGTTGAGGAAATATTTGGAAGGTTTTTTCACCTCATCTTTAATAATGTTCACAGTTCTAATTTTGGCTTTTTTCCACATTAGTCTCGTACATTTTAAGCTCAGTTTCAATTTGATTAATAGCGCCATCGCCGAATTGGACCTTACTCAAGAGTGAAGCGTATATTGTTTCTGTAAATGAACTTGACGTTGTTTTGTATTGAGGCTTTCTCTTTACCATAATCTTTAATAATTTCTTTGATTCTAAATTTGCCACTTTCCACCAATCAGCCAAGGTGTCATAATTATGTTTTTGTATTATCCAATATTCCCAAAAGGTAACAATTCTAAAATTGCAATCTTCGTCCTTCAGTAGACTATTATTGCATATCCATCTGCCTTGACCGTGTGATGTACTAGGTCATGTAATTTCATGCAAACAATATGATGATCAGATAGGCCATAAGAAGGACAGATATATCTATGAGACTACTAAAGTAGATTGGAAGAAAGAAACAAATAATCAATTCTACCGCCTGTTTAGTGGCTTTATGATAATGGGTGCTGCCTATTTCTTTGGGGTGGACTGTCACCAAGTATCGATGAGATCTTTTCCTGTGTAACATTCTTAAGGAATAATTTTACTAACATCTTTAACAATAGAATTATCAATGTTACAATTAAAATCTCCGCCTATGATCCAATTATAATCTCCAGTTATACGATCGCTAAGATCATCGAAAAATAAGATCTGGCATACTGTTCGTTAGGAGCATAGACAGAGGCTACTGATAGAGTAGTATTATTCCAATTAATTTCTCCCTTTTAATCCATCTATCTTCATCATCTTTATCAATTTTTTTAACATCTCGCCAGATTTTCGGGAAACAAGAATTGCTACCCCGAGACTGACGATTACCGTGACAAACATACATTTTCCTTTCCATTAGCGTGCTCCAAAGGGAGACATCATCAGGTTCGCTATGGGTTTCCTGAAGAAAATTAGATTGAATTTTCTCGCTCTAAATAGTCAAATAAAACATTTCTTTTCAAGTCTTTCTTAAACCATTCACATTAACTCGATGCCACAGATAAGAAGAGTCATACATAAAATAGTTTATCTCAATTTTTTACTGCATAGCATATCAAAAGGAAAATGTTCTTTTACTTGGCTCTTCCTCTTCCCCTGCCCCTCTATAGGGTGGATTAGCTATCTTCGGTAGATGAGTTGGTATTTTTCATGCATCTTGTCTGGTTGTGGGTCTTCTGGTGTTTTTTCTCACCCATGACAGCGATAAGCTTGCGCTTTTCCTCACTCTTTGTACTCCACCTCTGGTGTAGAGCACAAAGCCATCTTTGCTGGGCACAGCTTTTTCGTCTTCTCCAGTACTCACGTGATGGGTCTTGTTCCATTTCTCCATCAAGAATCTTCCCTCGTCAGCTTGTTTTCCTTTTCCTTGATACAATCTTGGCCCTGCTTCATCCCAGAAACCTTTCTTTGTATTGTGAAGTTGTCTTCCCTTCTGTTGGTGTCCTCTTACTGTAGTCGGAAAACAATTTTTTACCTGACCGCGTTTTCCCAGTGGTTTCCTTCTTCTCTTTGAGGTTCTTTTCTGCTGTGTCAAATCTACTGGTTTTTCGGGTTCTTCTGAGGTAGGTTGACTGTCTCTCCCTTCTTCTGGTTGCTGGGTGGTTGCTTGTTTGTTTCGTTCTTGTACGTCGTACTCTTCTTAGTGGGAGTTTCTTTTCTCCACGATCCTGGGTTTGTTTGTCGCTACTGGCTTTATCTCCTCTATCTCTATTTCTGAAGCGGCGCTGAATCGTTTATGCTTCCTCGGCCTGAGTTGTAGGCTGGGGTTTGGGTGTCTTCTTGCATCTCGTCATTGTAGTTGTGCCACGATGCCCCTGTAAATCCGCTACAGGCCGCATACACGAAAACATCTTACCACTTAAGGTTGCAATCTCTGGCTTAGGTGGTTTGTTCGGGCCGCAAATCTTGCATATTTTTTGCTGGCCCCTGTACCTGTATGGAGAGTAGTTGGCTCCAACTTTTACGTAGCTTGGTATCGGCTTCTTGATGTTCTTGATTAGCGGAGAGCTTTCACTCCTCCTGCCTGCACTCCTTTGTGAAGTCGCATAATTACTTGTCTTCGGATATGGTTACCGCAATGCCGTACTGCATGAGGGCACTGGTCACAACAGTATCAGACATTTCATACGGAGCCTTGACATATACTACTGCACTAATTTTGTACATTGGTCCTCCTCACGCCTGTACAAGTACATTCTTGACGAATGAAACCCTCCTGGGCGATCTTTTCACAGTCCTTTTCGGTTGTCGGCTCACATTGTACCATCCGTTTCTCAAAGGAGCTATGCATTTGATGGTTTCCGTGGTATGCAGCTCTTTGTCTATTGCTTTATACACATCATCGGGTGATACATTTTCACGTGGTTGGCGCAGATTAAACCTTATTGTGTTTGTCCCGGCTAAGCTGCACCAGTGCTTTCTGTTGTCTTCCGAACATGGCTTCCAATATGGCTACCCCGCTTATACTAGGGAGGCGTAGTAGACAATCTAGAAAAAGGGCCCAAAAAGGGCCGGATTTTATTTACGAAAACATTCTCACTTCTCAGTCCAGTGTTATTCATTTATCAATAGACTAAACGCAGAGCAATTCTCTCTGGCTGTTTATAACAGGCCTTTTAATTCATGAAATAAGTTTACCCATTTTTGGAGCAAGAAACTAATGTCTTTGTGCCTTGACACTTGCTAACCAGGTACATGATATTACGATAACCATTTTTACTTCTGTTTATTTGCATATCTTGTTGTATAATTATTATATAGACCCTACTAGACCAACACACTGTGTGTAAAATTCCCCTTTTGCCAGTGTTGGCTTTGTGTGTGTAAAATTTGGTCTTTCGTAGTGAGTGCTCCTGGGGTGCTGGCTGGTCACCATGTCCAGGTCAGGCGGAACAACCCTCATCAGGTGAGGTCACTCTCGACTGCTTGAGAGGGTGGATAATTTAGGGCCATTGTTCCTGGTGAAGATCCTTTTGTTGGAGTCACCAGAGAACAATGGGGTTGCGCTTAGCAATCGATCGCGCGTCCCCCTTCGCAGAATATCATCACCTTTGACAGCTTTACAATTCATTGCCGACAAACATGTAATTTCCGTAGCCAGCCAGATTTCCAACAATCGAATTGCAGTCTCATCTCGCTCGAGAAGATGTCGCCAGGCTGATGCAGTCGGCCTTCAGGACTGGCACACGGCGTGTCTTTCCTTTGAGCTTGTCCCTGGTCCAACCCCACTACCCGGCTCACCCTTTCCCAACGTGTTCCCTGAAAATTTCAAATGCAGTCCTAGCCCATAATATCTCTG
>CM055823.1:19394826-19459826 GCA_029582265.1 Zoroaster sp. YZ-2022
ATTTTCCCGTAAAGGCTAAAGACTCATAAAATTCCAAAACCATCTCAGCCCTGGGGAGTAACCCCCATTTTTTATCCCGTCACTGAGAACACTGCACATGATGAAAACATTTAATCATGTGGATTCCCTCATGCCCAACTGGTCTTTCAAAACTGACAGTCTCCATAATCACAACTGTACAAATATAAAAAGAAGGTACCTAGAAGTATGGTATTTTGTAAGTCTGTAACATTGAAGTAATAAACCTAGGGAATTATATTTTAGTTAACCTGCATATGATTATGAACCCAACAATCATCAGTTGTATTTTTTGATCCGGTTGAATGGGACATTATAGGATAAAACAAACATGCACTGTCACGAGTAAGCAGTGCATGTAAATGATAGACAGCTTCAAAATTTACATTTATTTGAGCTTACAACTAATGCTTATAATAACAATCTTTGTGTCATCTTGTAGTAATTATTTGTATCAAACCATTTCAATGATGCTAAACATTTCAAAAGTCCTCAGGCTCAAAGGGGAAGTTAATATGATAAAAATAGGAAAAGCTGGGTATTCGTTCACGAAACAATTGAGCTCTAGTTTATTTTGTATTTTAAACCAAGTATAAACATTGCACCCCCTTTGAACATGTTTGTATCCTCCAGCAACCTACTTGCAGCAGCTTTCCCCAGAGTCCAGCATTCCCAGAATGGATTTTCCCTGAGACGATCAGAGCATACTGATCGAAACTTTCGAGTTGTAACCCAGTTCTTTTCAAAACCCAATTACTGCTCAATTGAGATTTTCACATTGTCCCCACAATTATTCTTATGTTTGTTCAGAAACATGTTTGTTTTCGGAAATTTAAAACGTCGTTTTAATTATTACGATTATTTTTAACAAGAGAATGTAGCAAAAGAATAAGGTATGGACATACAAATGAAAAGAAGAAATATACGGTGAAATGTAACTTATTTCAGGGGTTTTTTTCGACAGGTCTTAAGAATAATAAACCCATTATTTTTTAAATGTTGCTTCGGCCACAACAGGACATTGAAATTTAACATATTCTAATACAAAATTAAGTCTTTGAGTCAGAAATTGATATGTTATTTCATTAAATGAACAGGAAGTTCACCAAAACTTAGGTCAAACCAACAAACACTTCCAAGCTCTAGTTTGTTTACTTCCGATGAGACTTTGAACATAATTCCAAAGTTCACAGGGCCCCAAAATTGAACATACTTGGACGATAACATAGTTGTCAATAAAGTTGTGACATACCGTTTCAGGAAGTTGTGACGTCATAGTGACGTCATCAGATATATATTTTTTTTTTGTCTAAATTTTACAAACGGTAAGATTTGGGAATTTATATTTTTGTTCCATAAAAAATTTACTTCACAGATGAGGCCATTCCAACTAAAAGTATATAACAAATGTAGGGATTAATCGGCTGAGAAGGGGGTCAGTTGGGGAGTTCAGGGGAGCCAGGTGTATCGGATGGGGTGGGATCCAATTTGCACTGATATTGGGGTTGGGTATGCAAACACATTTTGTTTGGTAATTACCGACAAACTCTAATGACCGGGACAAATATGTAAAGTCGCCAAGAGGGGGTTGGTAGGCAGGGGAGCCACAGCCTGGGGAGGCCGGCCTCCACAAATGTCCAGTGTCCCCCAGGTGCCCCCACGAAAACTTTATAGTTCCCAAAACAGAAAAGATAAAGAAAAGGGAAAACCCATACGCCCCGCCCCCACTGAAAAGCAATGCCCCGGCCCACCCCCACTGAAAAGCCCCGGCTACGCCGTGGTGGTATGGTAGGGACAACTGCCACTGGAAACAAACCCAAAGCTCAAGGTCCCTCCCTTTTGAACTATTGTTAACTTTTGTAAAACGAATATGTACTTGTAAAATAAAAATGAATGAGCATTCCTTTATTTTTCCATTACATCAAATGATGATGAATCCTTTCATTAAAACAGTCAGGTGAAGGGTGGTCAATGGATTAGATGTTTGACCTCCGTGCCGGTTATCCTAGTTCGAGACCCGTCTGTGGTTTTTCTTTATTGTGTAGCGAACAATCCAAACCCTTTATTTAAGTAGGTTTAATTTAAACCCCGTCAATACCAACATGGTCCAGATGGCGCAGCACGTTGGCCGGACCACGGGAAGGTCAATCGCGGGCTTCCAGAGCGGGGACGCACCGGTTCGAAGCCCCAGAACATACCTAATTCAGAATGGCAGTTGCGCAGCAATGGTTTGGGGCCGCCATGTCTCCCTATTCGACAGTTGGTTACGGTGGGGGAAAGTAAAGGGGGGCCCGGGGGGTCTGCTGATTCCAGAAGGGTGCTAGGGGTTATCACGCTGGGTTCGCCTAGAAGATTAACGCTCCCAATGCCCGGTCATTACCTTGACCAACTTTCTGCGGAAATTAGTTTTGAAAAAAATAATCATCATCATTTTTTTTATGTTATTTTGTTTACTTTACGTGTTGTCCCTTAAAATATGGAGTGTTTGGGGTGAGCGGTCTAGCTTACCGGACTCAAGTTCTGGTCTTAGCAGCAGAATTTTGGGTTCGAATCCCGCCGTGACACTTGTGTCCTTGAGCAAGACAGTTAAGATATTGTTTCTCTCCACCCAAGGGTGGAGAAGTATTTAAACCACAATCTTTTCTTTTTGACTTTATGGATAAAAATAAAAGGATACCTCCTTGTGATGTTGAAGAGAGAAGGAGAAAAAACTGTTGTAATTTGATAAACAAAGATATATCACAAGGCTTAATTTTTGGGTTTTGAGAAAAACTAAATATATCAAACAAGGCTTTCCCCTTTTGATTTTGAGAAAAAATAAAAATATAAATACAATGTTACCGGATTTTGAAAACAAAAAAAATATAAAAAATAAGCTACCTTTGTGATTTTGAAAACAAAATATATAAATACAAGGCTACCCTGGGTTTTGAGAAAACAAAAAAATATAAATAAAAGGCTTACCCCTTTTGATTTTATGAAAATATATAAATATGGCATTTGGATTTTTGATGACAAAAAATATATAAATACAAAGGGTCACCCTTGGGTTTGAGAAAAAAATATATAAACGGGTTACCCCTTGTGATTTTGAACAACAATATACAAGGCTTAATATTCTCATTCGATGACAACAAAATATGATGACAAAAAATATAAATAATTATTCCTTGATTTGAGAAGAAAAATATATATAATACAAGGTTAATTTGTGATTTGAGGAAAAATATAAATACAAGTCTACCCTTTGTTATTTTGAAAACAAAAATATATAAATACAGGTTACCTCTTGTGATTTTTTGGAAAAATAAATATATAAATACAAGGCTTACCCCCTTATGATTCTGTGAATAAAAAATATATAAATAAAGGCTTATCCCTGGGAAATTTTTGGAAAAATTTAATATATAAATACAAGGCACTCATGTGATTTGAGAAATAATATAAATACAGGCTTAATTTGGATTTTGAGAAAAAATAAAATATAAATACAAGGCTTACCTTGTTATTTTGAAAAACAAAATATATAAAACAAGGCTTACCCCCCGGATTTTGATGAAAACAAAATAATTTAAAAGCAAGGCTACTTGTGATTTTGGGAAAACAAATAAAATACAGTATATAACAAGGCTTATCCTTGTGATATTGAGAAAACAAAATATATAAACATTAGGCTTATCCCTTGTGCTTTTTATGAAAAATATATAAACCAAGGCTTACCCTTGTGATTTTGATGACAACAATATACAAGGCTAACCATTCTGATTTTGATGACAACAAAATATATAAAAGGCTTACCCTTGGATTTTGAGAAAACTAAAATATATAAATACAAGGCTTACCCTTGTGATTTTGAGAAAAACTAAATATATCAATACAAGGCTACCCTTGTGAGTTTGATGAAACAAAAATATAAATCTTTGTGATTTTGAGAAAAAATTAAATATATCAATACAAGGCTTACCACTTGTGATTTTGATGCAACAAAATGTATAATACAAGGCTTACTGTTGAGTAACTGAAAGTGTCCCTGTTTCATAGGAAATTTAAAGGGAACGCAATAAATACCATGATAGATCAGTGAAAAACAATTTATAAAATTCAAAACTGAAACCGTCAGACCCGGGAGACTTCCCTTTTTTAGTCTTCAAAACATTTAAAATTTCCTGATGCGACAAGGGACCTTCCAGGTTATCACGTGTTATGTTAGATAAAACTGAGAGTCTGAATTTTAAAATAGACTGCAAATCAATATTGTTATTAGTGTCAGACACGGAGTATAATTTTTATAAAAATGTTAGCCTCAAGGAGAATATCCTTAGATGACTTCAATTCAGTACTATCATCTTTAATAACACAACTCATGGTCTTTAACACAATTACGCTTCTCCATATTCAAGAAATACTTGAAGGTTCTGCTCATCCAACGAGTTTTAGATCTTATTAAAACACTATCCATTTTTTTTTTTGCGATATCACCAACCCGCCTGCTTGAATTTAACAAATCTACTGAGGTAAAGTCTCCTGAGATACCTTATCAGTTAAATTTTTAACTCATTTTCAAGACTGACCCCACCTACTGGCATATTTTTTTTCCAGTTTGAATAGGAAATAGTTTTAGACCTAATTCCATTAAAAGCATCTCAAAAAGCTGATCGTTAATTGTAAACTGGATGTCCCTGGATGTATCTGCTTAGACTGGAAGATAAATAAGGAGGCCGCATATGTTTTCACAGTTTCCTCAATAATATTTTTAACCTGGTCGACAAACACTTTGTCAGTAAGCAGGAATTAAATTTCAATACCATACCCCTATCCATTTGGTTAAAATCAAACTTAATATCTACAAGAGAATGGTCAGTACGATATCCCGGTTTATGTCACATGAAACAAATTTAGAATTTATTTCCCAAGAAATTAAAACAAAATCCAGTCTAGATTGTTAGAAGTAGCGTGTTGCTCCAAGTATACCTGCGACCATCGGGATTATGAATACCCCTGGGCAATAAGATCAAGATCACTAACAGAGTTAACAATTCTATTTTTAGAAGAGGATTATTAATATTGACGTAGTTGTGGCAATCTATTTTATCGTTTAGAACTAAATTCCAGTCTCCACAGATGATGGTATGGGGGTTATCAAACTTTGACAATATTATTTACAAAATCATAAAACTTAGGATCATCTTTATTTGGCGAAAGAGTAACTAAAGTAATATTATGTCTTTAATTCCATATTGAGGGCTAAAAATTACCATTCATCATTCCCTTTACACCAAAAATCTTATACTCAAAATTTTTATTAAATAAAATGGCCACACCTCTAGCATTATTTTTAAAAGAGCTGAAAACACCAAGCCCCATTCAGCTCTGATCTGGTCTTCCATACGTTCAACGTAATGTACGTCCTGCAGACAATAAATTGAATACTGCTTATTTTTCAAGTAAGCAAAACATCTCTTCGTTTCGTAATTATCTGCCAGACCACGACATTCATAGAAGCTATAGACAAACATTGGGAATGTAACATTAGACCGTTGGGAGCCAGTACTAACCATTACAATTCTTCAATTTATAAAAGGCTAGGCGCGTCCCCTAAAACATGAACAAAAGTAAAAGCAAAGAATGTCTGGTCGGAAACGGCTCCGCCTGTACTCAATCATAATACAAAGAAACAGTTTAGCCCAAACACTATTCGATTTAAACCTCCGGGAAATTTTTCACAACCCCCCAAACACCAACAAACACATGATAACCCTGACTCGTAATGAACCCACGACGCCGTCCAAAAAAACGACAAACAGCGTGGTAATAGTATGCGTCCTATAGATCGCCCAAAAAATTAAAAATAAATAATAATAATTGAACATCAACTTTACATATCCAAGTATCAAAATATTTAAAGAGAACAAAACCACAAAAGGTCTTAGGCACAAAGGCTAAAGGATCCACCTCAGAGTCGCCGGACTGGGTACGCTATTTGCTGCAAATGAAAAGGGAGAAAAACCCAGGCGACACCCGGTCCCAGTTAAACTGAGTCCCTCCAAAATCTCTTCCCACCCGGGGCACCTGCTGAACGACAAGACCTTAGTTTTACGAAAGGATCGACCAGTAACAAAGCACAAAAACATTTTTAAGTCAAGTCGTTCAACATGTACCCAGAAAGTGGAAGAGTTGCACAAACACTGGCAAACATGATACATTTTACAAGGACCGAAAGTCAACTCCAACTAAGCGGCCCTGACTCCCACCCCAAAACAAGGGACAGCCGTCAGACGGTTCCCAAACCCAAAGTGCCACGCCCATTTCAAGCCAGTCTGAATTTAATTCCACATGTCTGCCTCGCACCTTTTTTGTATGTCAAAAATTTCAAATCAGACTAGATCAAACCAAAAGCAACAATGCCCAAGAACAGCAATCAAAAAAGTACAAAAAATTACAGTTCAAAATTACATCCGAAAAAGAAGGAACAAAAAACAATATACAAACTTACCTATTTTGATTTTGATGACAATAAAATATATAAATAAAGGCTTACCCTTGTGATTTTGAGAAAAACAAAATATATAAATACAAGGCTTACACTTTGTGATTTTGAGAACAACTAAAATATATAAGTACAAGGCTTACCCTGTGATTTTGAGAAAAAAAAAAAAATATGAATACAAGACTTACGGGGATTTTGATGACAACAAAATAAAAAAAATTTACCCAAGATTTTGGGAAAACAAAAAAAAAATTTTTGATATTGAGAAAAAAAAATATATAAAAAAAGGTTACTTATTGTGTTTGGAGACAAAAAATATATAAAAAAAACGGTTTTTGATGAAACAAAATAATAAAACTTTTTGGATTTTGAAAAAAATATAAAAAAGGCTTTTTTTGATATTGGAAAAAAAAAATAAAAATACAAGGCTTGCCCCTTGTGATTTTGAGAAAAAAAAAAAAAAAGGGCTTCCCCAGGTTTTTTGATGGAAAAAAATATATAAACAGGTAAGTTTTTTTAATTTTCTCCCCCAACATCAAAAGGAGTTTTTTTTATTTTTATCCAAAAAAAAAATCAAAAATTTTTACCTTTAGAAAAAAAATATTTTTAAACCCACGTCTTTTAAAAAAAAATTAAAATTCACATTGGAAGCCTTCTATGTTTATAAAATTTTTAATTTTAGTTGTTCAAAATCACAGAATAAGTTTTTGTCTTCAAAACAAAGGAAAGTTTTGTATTTTTTAAAAAAGGGAAAATTTCCCCACTATTAACACGTAATAAGGCAAATCATCCACAACCGGTAGTGAAGTTTTTTTTCGAGAAGTCCCCGTCCCCCAATCATTCAGTGGCAATAGATCATTGCACGAATTTTTTTTCCCTTTAAAAAAATATCAAAAAAATGAGTGTTTGATTTTAAAAAAATTATTTCATAAAAATCAAGAGGTGACCCGTGGATTTGCGGGAAAAAAAAAACAGTTGATTTAAAAAGTTTTTGAGGAGTCAGTTTAAACAAAAAATAAAATTTTTTTTTAAAAAACAATTTCGAAAGGGTTTAGAGGTAATGACCAGGATTGGGGAGCGTTAAATTTTGGGGAACCCAGCGTGATAACCACCAGCCCCCTTTCGGGGGAATGGCAGACCTCGGTCCTCCTTACTTCCCGCACGAACCAACGGGTCAATAGGGAAAACATGGGGGCCCCCAAAAACCATTAAGGGGCAACTCCCATGCCCCCAAAAAGGGGAAAGGGGGAACCGGGGGGTCCCGCTCGGGAAGTGAGAACTCCAGGGGCCCCCAACGTGGGGATCGGGACCGTTGGTTTTAGCAGGAAAAATTAAACCCTTTAAAAAAGGGTTTGAATTTTTTGAATTAAAAAGAAAGAAAAAAAAGACGGGTTTTCAATAACGTAATGGATGTCGGTTAATCCATTATACCACCACTACTTGACTGTTTGTAATAAAAAGGGATTCATCATCACATGGGCCCTTTTTAAATTTTTATGTTACCAGCCCAAATTCGTTTAACAAAGCACTTTTTCAGTTATGTGTAGGTTGGTTTTCCAAAAAATGGTTTGCAGGGACAAGATCCCCAGAACAATAGGGGAGAAAAAAAGGAGGCCCTTTGTAAACCCCAAAACCGTAACCAACATGATATTTTTTAATTTTTTTTGGGTTTTTTTTTTTGTTTTTTCCCGATTAACCCCCACATTTGCTATATTGTTGAGTTGAATGGGCCCCTTTTGTGGTTTATATTTTTTTTTTAAAATGTTTTTTATCAAAACAAATTAATACTAATTTGTTTGTCAAAAAAATATTTTTTTTCATCAATAATCATAAAAATCAAGATGCAAGTCCATGAGAAATTGTTAGAGGGGGGCGGAGTAAATTTATCAAAACCCAAATGAAGGAAAAAGTTAATCAGAAAAAAATTTTAAAATTTATAGACAAACCAACAGGGCCCTTTTTCAAAATTGAGTTAGAAAAAAAATTCGAATCGAACCACAGCAGGCAATCTTATTTTTTTCAAGATGGGGGAATTTTTATTGTGCAAGGGCCCTTTTAAAATTTCAAATCACCTGATTTAAAACCCCCTCTAAACGGGAAGTTAAAACAACACCCAAAATTTGGGCCAGAAAAAAACCCCCCCCAAAACCCAAATTTTTCATGGTGAGAGACTACGACTGGTTTCAGAACAAAGGAACGTTTTGATATCAGCCAATCATCTGTACCAAGATACTCTTTGATCAACATATACGGTTAAAGGAGAAATATCCTTCCGAACGTAAAGAAACAATGCCAGAAGTTTGGATATCAGAACGAGAGTAATCAGATGCAAGAAATTAAAGGGAAAAACCTTTTCCCCAACGGTTTTAAATTTCCCAAACCCAAAACCCGAAAAACAGTCAAAGTTCTCAGGGTTTCCCAATGAGCATTTCTTTGTTTCATCTCAAGGTACAACATTTTACAAACTGTAATGAATTTGTTTACAAAAATTTGGGGATATAAATTGATACGCAATTTTGAAATGAAAGTTATTTAGGAGGCTCCCAGAGTTAAATAGTTTGACTGGGGAAATTTTAAATAAAATGGACGGGGCAAATGAGGCCAAACGTAGTAGAGGTTTGTTGGGGTTTAAAAAAAATTTAAAAACAAGCCAGAACGTTTAAAAAAAAAAAAAAAGGTTTAAACATTCAATTAATGCCCAAGGTAAAAAAGATATTTAAATGGAAACAACCCATCCACCCTTTTTTTTTAGCAAGCACTTTAATTTCGGGTGTTTTGTTTTATGATGGGTTATGTCGATAAAGACCCCAATCCTTATCCAACCTCCAAAACGGGAACCGGGTGATGGAGCCCAAATAAAGGATTTAATCCAAGATTTTTCCCCAAGGGAAAAAACTGAACATTCCACCTTTTTTGGAAGGCCAGAAAATGCGAAAAAATGTTGTTAAAACAGAAATTTTCACCTTCGTAAAATTGGGGAGCTGGAACGAATCAAGAACTTTATATTTGATAGGCCCTCCGAATCTTTTTTGGGTTTGAAACAAATTGTCTTTTTTTGGCATTGCTTAAAAAATTTGGGTGCCCATTAGTTTAAGAATTTACAAGACTATAAATGTTTGATTTTCAAATGATTTTTGCATCTGTTTGTGTTTTAAAACCAAATTGATATTTTAATCAAACCAAATTTTCAGTTAAAAATTTTGGTTTGGATAGCCCAAATTTTATTTTGGCCAAATCCAAAAACACGTATTTTCCTTATACCTTTTTGGAAGTGAATTGAGGGGAAAAAATGGTAGAAACCCACTCCATTCAAAAAATTTTTTTACCTTATAATTTTTTAAATTTATATAGTCGAAAATTTTTTTTGGGAGATTGCACTTTGATTTCCATAGAGATTCGACCTAAAATTTCATATAGAAAATACAGATTCGTCACCACCCACCTATTTAATTTATCAAGCAAAAAATCAAATATTTTTCAAAATTTTAAAAAGATTCAATATAAACAGATACTCCATTAAGTTTTGCTTCGAAATTTAAAACTTTGAATGATCAAGAACAAAGGGCCAGTACATGTGTAAAAAAGGGGTTTGTGAAAAAAAGGGCTGTTGGGAACCGTGAATTAAAATTTGCTTGAAACCCTGACTTAATCTGTTTCAATTATTTTGGGAAAAAATTTTTTTCATTTATGCTATTGTGAACAGGTCATTCCAACATACCCATTCCCCAATCGCCCAATCAAGTCCCATCCCCTTTAAAAAAAAGAACTTTGAAAAACACAAAAAAAATTTAAAAGCCCGAAAACCCAATTTAAATAGGTAATTTCCAAAAAAAGGACCAAGACCTTTTATTTTATTTTAAAACATCCTATAAAAACAGTCAATTTGTCCCAAAAAGATTTAAACAGTTTCCCCTTTTGGTTTTTCATTTTATAATCTTTTTAGTCTTATTTGAGAAAAAAAAATCATTTAAAGCTTAACACTGTTTTGTAACTTATTGACTTTTTTTGCTTTTATGCCAGATGTTTTTTTTGGTTTTTTTCCCCTTTTTTAAAGATTTTTATTAATTGTTTTTTCCGGGAAAATGATACTGAAATAATAAAGGTAAAAATTTGTAATTCAAACACATTTCAGTTTGTCCAGTGGGGATGGACGGGTTTATCAAAAGATCAAAGGGAGAAAAAAATTTTTTATAATTTAATAAATTACTGTTTATATTTTAGGTCTTATTTGAACAGAAATATAAAAACCTTTTCATACGTAAAAATTTTTAATAAATAACGTCAGGGTCATACCCGACCCCAGGTAGCAAATTTTATCCCCGGCCGGCCGGCTTTTACCTCAACCCAAAACTTTTACCCAAGGCCAATTTGACCTCGTGGGTGGCCCTTTTTAAACCCCCAAGGCCTCTAGTATAAAATTACTACGAATATAAAACATGTAAAAAACGAATCGCTCAAAGAAGAAAAAACCCCACCTACAAATATATGACTACAGGTTCAGGTATTCGGGGAATTTAAATATAAAAAAAAGAATGGTTTGTCTAAATGCCCTTAATCTAAACCTGGGTTTAAAAAAAGGAGGATCGAACCGTTACCTTTATTATGAACATGGGAAAAATTTTTCCATCATTTAGAATAGAAAAAAAAATTGAAATTTAAAAACAGACTATACACCCAGAATTTGTCAAAACCTTGACCAAAAACCACTGAATTTTCGAGATTCTTCAGCACCATCAAAGTTTGAAAACCCAAAAATTGGGGACATGCTAAAAATTGAATTTCAAACCGACAAGGGCCGAAGCCCATACCCCAAAAGCCACGAAATCAAAAGTGATGAGATAAAATTTCAATTATACAACCATTAACCCCCCCACCTGAGCATGTCTTCCGTAACAGGGGCTGTACAACAGACCAAGTAACACTCCCCAAGAAGAAAAGGACAACCAAAAAGGTCTCAAGAAGGTGGTCGATCTATCCCGCATAAGGGCAATTTGGGAAAAATCTGCCCCAAAAATACACAAAATCATACCTGAAAAAACCAGTAAACTTTCTCAGAAATGATCACCTGCAGAAGCTTTTTAAAAGAGGTTCAAGAAACCAGTAAAAAAAGCTTCCTGAAAAGGGGTCCTGCAGGGGTCAGTGTCAAAGATTTAATTCAAATTTACACTGTGACCCACCAACCACTGTCTCAAAGAAAACATCTAAGATGACATAGCACTCCCCCCCTCTCCAAAACTTAACAAGTTTGAAACAACATTAAAAGATATGGGAATCCCCCTTCTTTTTAAAAATGGAAGCCCTCACCAAACTGTTTAGCAACGACTGGCTAACTACAAATAAAAAATCCCAAAAAGGTTTCCAGATGATTTGTATCTTTTGGGGTTACTTTGACAAACCTAAAAACAAAAGATCTCACACAGCTCGACAAAAGTCAACGTCGAACTGTTTATTAAACAACAGCAGGCCTTCCTAGGGCGGGCTACAACGTTTTTGAATTTAAAAATAACGGAAGATGTGCACCGGGGGGAAGGAGCACCCCAAACCCGCGATTGACGAGCCCCCAAAAACCAGGCATATCCAGGATGTATCAGATCAACTCCGCCCCCTACCTTCCAGTAGTCATGGGAAATTTTTGAATTGAGACGACAGAGCAAAATTTTCTCTGCGCGACGTGCCGCTGGGGGGACCCCATCTGCTTCATCAACCTTTAAAACACCAAAAAACCCCACCCAACTGACTGGGGCCCTAAGAACCTTTTCCCTCAAAACAAACTGCTAGAAATTTAACCGATCGCAAACCCAAAAACACAAACACGGGGGGAATATGTGGCAAGAATCAGAATGGGGCGGGGTATTTAACCATTTCGCCACGCTAAAAAAACAGACAAGAATCCCAGGCCGATTTAAAAATCCCATGGACAAGTGACAACGCTAATGTACCTGTGGTCATGATGACCAGACTGTACATCACATCGTTCAGACTGTATTATTTAAGATGATGGAAATTTAATGAACCGACCATCGATTAAACTGGGTCCATAACCCAACCTTTTGTTAACTTTTTAGAACCAAGATAAATAAATAAAAAAGCAGTCCCAGAATCAGATGATTTTATCACCCCCTATAACTGTATGTAAGTTGTTATAAAATTCCTGGCCCCCCCAAGTTTATACAGAAATTATTTTGTTTTTTGGGGGAAAAGGGAAAAAGTATATCATTTACAAAATGTGTAAAAGGGAAAAGGGGCAACATCAAAAAAATCTAGGGCCCCCCATGGAAAACATGATTAAATTAGATACGAGACTTTTCAGACAGCTGACCCAAGTTGTATGTTTGAGAAAAAAAAATTTCAAAAAAATTTATCTGAAAATTAAAATGATGGGGCCTTAAAGAAGGCCCAAAATTTCAAGGCTTGACCCCCCCAAGGCCCTCGAGTTAAAGGGAAGGCAAGGCCCAAAATCGCCTTAAACCTGGGGCCGCATCAAAGGGACTAACACTGCTCGGGCCCCAAAATTTAACATGTCAAAATTTAAAGTACATCATCCAACATTTACGAGCCCCGGGTAATAATGTACTGGTATAATATTGTACAATGTTGTATAAATTTCATGTGTTGAAAAATTGTAAAAGTTTTTAAAATATTGTAAAAAGGTTTATAATATTGACACAGGCCCCTACTCTTCATAGTTCACATTTATTTTCCGGGAAAATAGGGAAAAAGGGGAAAAGCCAGCTCAGACGCCCGTAAGTTTTTACCAACACTTTCAATAAAAAATGCCTTCATTTTGGGAAAAAAGGGTTTTTTTATTTTTCTCATAAAACAGTATGCTGATTGGTTAAAGAATGTCTCTTCCTGAGGTGTTCTGTGCTTTATAAAATCACACCCCTTTCGTTCCCGCATCGCTTGAAATGATAGAAAACATGGTTTGGGGTTTTGTTTTAAACCCAGTCTTGCTCTAGAAGGGAAAGGGTGAACCCATTGTAAGTTCTGATATTGGGATTAGTTGCAGGGTTCTTGATTTCAGCATTTTTCTTCAGGCTGAAGCTGATCATGAAAAACGATCCACACAGCCCCCACCCCAAAAATTTTGGGCAAAAGCAACTTTTTCACTGAAATGCGGTGACATTCTTTTTCATGACTCAACATAATCTTCAGGTTTGGTTCAAATTTATCCATGTTTACAACCCTTTTGGGAATATTGTTTTGCTTTTCATATCCCTATTTTTCACTGATTATCGGGAGGTGTTGTTTTTTTTGTTGATGATGGTACCGGCAACAGATGGGGTTATTTTACCGTGTCTATGTTTAAAATTTTTCATTCCTGATTGTCCCATGGTGCTGATCTATTTGCCCCCTTTGATTGTCAGTCTTGTGTTTTCCATATTGCAGATACTAGACCCCTTTCCCCAAAACGTTCTTCCTGGCCTTTTCAGATGGGTTGGGGTGTTTTTAAGGGATGTTTTGACAGTACATGAATACCGTGAGGTGAAGTAAAAAAGGCGGGGTTTGGAAGTTTAAAGGATGCTGGTAAAGCTGTTGTTGTGATTTGCTGTTTTGTTAACCTCTGATGACCAGTTCATTTCACGGTAGTGAGGAATCAGTTTTGGGTTGAGAGGGATAAATGATCACAAGAATAGCAGCAAGTGAGGGTGCAATGGAAACATGGAGAAATAAATGGTTTTTTGTGATTCCCTCAATTTTTTGAGAGTTGGTACACTTATCACGGTTTTTTTGGGGAGCTGATGGGTCTGGGACCCCGTCTTTTTTTGGGTTTTTCTGTTTTTCAGCCGGGAACAGTGCTCAGGGATTGGGAAAGACCCACTTTTCGCTTTCGGGAAGGTTATGCATTTTGAAAATTAAAAATTGGTTTATGTTGCCTTTAAAATTTGGGTACATGAAAAAAAATGTTAAACAACAAATGCTAAAACCCCGGGGGCATGAGCAATATGCAGAGTGTAGACATGTTTGATTGCCACATTGAAAATAGGTTGAATATGGTGTATTTTTTTTTCATTGATGGAACAGTGGCTTTGGGATATGAACCAGAATCGATGACGGGGGATGGTACATAACTTCGTTACATGTCCAGAAAAAAAAGTTGTATCCTTTCCCAAACTGTTTGTCACACCCTTTTTCCCTTTCCCCAATGAGGTTAAAAAAAAGTGCCACATGTTTCCAAAACAAAACCCCGGGGGGGCCCTTCAATCAAATAAATACAAAATTATATTTTCAAAGGAAAAAAAAAAATGGTTTATCAAAAGACCGGGAAAAAAAAAAATTACATTTAGGTGTAGAGATAATAGTGGGTACACCCAAAAAACATTTTTTTGCTTCATGAAAAAAATTTTTTGGAACCTAAATTTCTAAATTAAAAGGGTGGTTTGAAACAAAATTTTTTAAAAAGGGTCAAAAACCCTGATTTTTTAAATTTTTGATTGCAGTTTGATATTGTTTCGAAAAACCCATTGTTTATGAATAGTTTTCGTTGAAGAAAACAGGATCTACTGCTAATGTACCATTTTCCACCCCCTTTACACCAATTCAATTATTTTGTTTTTCTTTCGGGTTCAAAGTCTTAAAAATTGATATGATATGACTGATTTAAATTTCTTTTCCCTTTGAAATTTCCCTTGCCCAACCCTTTCTTCGGAGGATATGAATCTGCCCCAGTGTACATGTACAAACGTTTGTTAAATTTAATACATGTATTCCCATTGTTGGGTTAATGAGAATTTTCACCAGGCCGCCTCTTATGTAATCATTCCCAAACCTTTTTTCTTAAAATTTTGTAATCTTTCCCCGGGCCACCCTTATGAATCATTCCCCGGCCCCTTTATGAAATTTCTTCACCAGGCCACCTCTTGAAATCATTCACTCAAAAAGGTAAATTAACAAGGAAAAGTTGGGATTAATCAAAAAAAAATTTTAATTTTGAATCTAAAAATTTTAAAAGTTTTATTAAAAAAATTTTTCGTTAAAGTTGTCATTTTTGAAAAAGGTTTTTTATTTTTTTATAAGCAAAACCACCCAAAGAAAGGGCCGTTTTTCCCTTTTTTTTTTCCAAAAAGGAGTCCTAAGACATTTCCGGGTTGGTTTTATACATCTACATGTATGTCCTTAAAAAAGAGGATTGGAATAAGTGTATTTCCAAAATAACCTCACCATCCTTACAAAAGGGAAAAAAGTATGAACAGGGGACAGAATTCAAATTTTAAAAAGTAGGAAAAAGAAAGGAAAACGGATTAGGATGTTATTTTTATTAGGCCATATAGTTACGAATTTAAAAAACGGGGATGCAACCCCACAGTAATTTTGTCGGGGGTGGAAAAATGATTTTTTAATTTAAGAGGGTTTTTTAAAAAATTTGGAAAAAAATTTTATTCACAACAGAAATGACCTGTACTGATGTGGGTTTTTTTGGACACGTAAAAACAATCCAATCCAATAACGCAACTACAAGTCAATGAATTGTCAGAGGCTTACGTGCTTAAATTATTATAAACGTTTTTTTAATTTTAAATTTTTAATTTTAATTTTGGGTTTGGGGGAAAAAAAGCCTCAAAATTTTAAAGGACACATTTTAAAAGCTCCTCGTATTTCATAAAATGAAGGACTGAATTTAAAACATAGGGAATACTGCCCATCATGCATTTCCATTTCAAACTAGTTTCAACCTTAAGAGTGCAGGCCAGCCCTGCCAAATAAATCTACCCATCCTACAGACAAGTTTATGAGAGGTACATTTGTGGCACAATTGCATTTTTCTTCTATTGCCCAGTTTATTTAGAATTCTCATTGTGAGGTTGACTCGACAAAGAACCACATTATTTCCCATTATTTGAAGACCCCAAACATTTGTATCGCTCCCCCTCCCCCAACCCACCCAACTATTGACTGACAGCATGTCTCCATTGACTATTAACAAGCCCCATTGTGAAACCCAATACACTGTACAACTAGGCTAGGTTCTTCATCAACCAAAACAAAAACCACTCTAACGTTATCATCATGGTTGTGTCCCTTACTAGGCCCCCTATTTGTGCAAACTTTTGCGTCTCAGTTTGAAGCTTGACTAAACATTTCAAAAATGCAAAATATACCTAGTTACTACTATTATACTAATACTCAGGTCTTTTTGGCCATACAAAGGGGATATAAATAGTCTGGGCTGACAGAAAACATTACATTACATGTTACATGACTACTCAATACTAGCGTTACCTTTTTACAAGCTCTGGTTTGTTACCAGAACTTAGTTGATGCTCCTCTTCTGCAAGCTAGCCAACGTTGAGCTGAATAACTGATGCTACAGCAGGGTTGCCAAGTTGTGTGCCTGGGATGTCTTCTTGTTTCATGTTTGATGAGAAATGATTCAAAAAACTAAACTTGAAAGCATAAGAGCATTACACAATTAGAATATCCACCTTCCTCCATGATCAATCATGTCAGCTGCATGCATGCAGCTGACAAATATAAACAACAATATGGAAGCGAGAACAGACGAAAACCCCAGAAGTGATTTTTTTTTAAGTTGGCAGCGCCCTCGCGCGGTCAAAAAGTGCGGCGCGATGAACAAAAAATTATTAATGCAGAAAATCAGAAATGACAATATAATAATTCCTAGATGCTAATGCTTACTTGGCCTTTAAACAATTTTATTTAGAAACTTGATTCAACTTTGGTAAAAAATTTGTAGCTTTGTATAGTGAAGACGATAAGTAAGACTAATTACCGTGAACCACTGTAAAATTCTCTATTGAGTGGTAGTGGTTATGAAAAGAACTGGAGGTTACAACTCAACGTTTCGATGGGTATGCTCTGATCGTCGATCAGGGAATGCCGAACTCAGGAAATGCTGCTGCTTAGTAGGCTGCTGCGGGATCACGTGATGACTGGATGCTGGAGGATTGGTGCGTTGATGAGGGGTGCGGGCGGGAAACTGGTGGGACTAGGATCCTGGGAGTGGGGGGAGAGGAGTATGTTCACTCAACTGAATCGGTTGTAAACAAGCACAGGGGAGGGAGAGTGGTTGACTTAGGATGTAGGAGGTCCCTCAGTCTGTGGTGGGTTGTGGATATAGAAGATCATTCGGTCCGTAGTATAGATGTGGTCATGAAATATCGCTGATGTAGAGTAATTTCTGTGGATTAAACCTTGATATCCTGTGATGCAACTGGTTTCAATAAATTTCAAATTTGTTTTCTTTGTTTATAAATAAAATGAAATAAATTAAAATCTGAAAAATTGTACCTCGCTCATTGGCTCTAGTTCATCAACATCTAGCAGAATATCATCTCTAACAGGAACATGTGGGAAGAGACTTTGGAGGTTCATTGGGGGTTGCCTGTCAATGACAATATCAACACTGCTGGCCTGCACAGATGTTGTGAAGGAGATGAATCACGACTGACGATACCTTTCCAAATGGGTAAAAAGCAGCTGTATTTATAGTTAAATAGAAGGGGAAGAAAAGAAAAAGAGTGATAATTATGGATGATATCCAAATGAACCACAGTCTCATCTGTAAAAAATCCACATCCTCCTCCTGGTCTGCATATATAATACATGTCATCTTCAGGTGACGATGCATCCTCCATAACTTCTCCAATAGGTTGATTAATTCCCAGGTTGTCTCAACAGGGTATTCCAACCAATAAACCACCTGTTTTAGTAACAACAATTATAGATCAACATAATGTGTTAAAAGGGTATTCTTTTTCAATGTGATACCCAAATCTTTACCACAGCTGGTTGACAAAATTGATGGTAAGTAACCATACTTGCACATTATTTGTACAATGCGAAATTACACAACATCAGAAAACTTAACTTGACATTTGATTTACTAACCGAATACCCCCAAAATACTGATTCCCTTTCAGCGAGTGTCAAACTGTCAAGTTGCGAACTAGAAGTTGTCATGTCTAGGGCTGGTTGTTCATGATCACCGTTCCACCTTTGAAACCTCTCTACAAGATGCGCTTGGAAATGAAGTGCGTTTTGCAAAACATCAGCATAGTTATACTAATACTCCAAGAAAAATGGGGAAGGCAAACAAAATGAGTTGTGTGTTATGTCGCAGCTTCAAGCCAGTTTAATTCAGCCTTCTTTTCACACCGGATACCAAAAAGTGAGCAAACCGGTTTTACCAATTAACTTCCCAAAAACCACCAACATTAAAAAGGAGGCACCAATGGCCATCAATAAACAGTGAAGGTGATACCCATGACCACCAGTAGTGTTAAACAATAAAAGGCGATACCGCGACCTGTAGGTAAACAATAAAAGGTGATATACCTGTGGGTAAACAATAAAATTGATACCCGCGACCACCAGATATAAGCTAAGATTATACCACTGACCGCAGTAGGTAAAACAATAAAAGGCGTGCCCTGTAACCACCCTGTACATTAGTAATAAAGGTGATACAAACCACCAGATATACAGCTAAAAGATTATACCCATGACCACCAGTAGGCAAATATCATAAAGGGTGATACCCATGACCACCAGTAGGTAAACAATGAAAAAGGGATTCTAGCCGGCCAATTGTCATCAGGCAAGCTCGGTGGTCGAGAGGTTAAGACGTGCAGGCACTAGTAACGGGAGGTCGTGGTTCGAATCACCCGAGTCGCCTGTGGTGGTTTTTCTGAGACCTCGGAAAAACACTGAGTATACAGTGCTATACACACGTCGGTGTGGGCGGAAATTTAAATCAATTGTTTATCTCCCGACGCAGCCAATTTCACTAACCCTAAATGATAACACTGCTCCACCGCTGGAACATGCGGACGGATATAACCCGAGAGGAATCGCCCAGCGCTGTGTAATACAATTATAATGTGTTGATTTTATGCTGTTTGTACATAATGGCCTGGAAATAGCCCGTGTGGCATCACGGCGCTACCATAATCTAACCTTTAAGTAGCTATTAATTAAACAAAATACAATGTGTTGATTTCCTGCCATTGGTACGTATGGCCTGTAATAACCCGTGGCACATCACGGCGCCTATCACAATCTTAACCTTTAAGTGGTTATTAATTAAACAAATACAATGTGTTGATTTTATGCCATTAGTACGTATGGCCTGTAATAGCCCGTGTAGCAGCACATCGGCCT
Source organism: Zoroaster sp. YZ-2022 (assembly GCA_029582265.1). Classification (NCBI taxonomy): domain Eukaryota; kingdom Metazoa; phylum Echinodermata; class Asteroidea; order Forcipulatida; family Zoroasteridae; genus Zoroaster; species Zoroaster sp. YZ-2022. The sequence continues at coordinate 19,414,454 of CM055823.1, forward strand.
ACCATAATCATAAAGCTTACAATTTCAACATTAATGTTACCCAATAATGATTTACATTATTTAAATATAGACCTAACCCATTAGATGTAACCAAGCCCTTAAACAAGATGAGGATATGATTTCTATTCGAAACAAAAATTTCCACCCCGCGAGAACGACCACCAGGAAGAAAACACACCCCCACCAGGGCTTCAAGCAGAGAAAATCAAACAATGTTAAATGCAATTGCACAGGTTTGCACGAAAAGAATCCCGTACCGTCAGGAGAAGATGAACCCCATCGCTAGAAATTTGCAGGCTACGAATTGGACCAGCTAAACTGAAGGGGTGTTCGAGTACCCCAAGCCTCCCTCGCCCACCAGTTTAGCTTCCCTACGCACCAGCTCAAGGACGGCTGCAATTTGCGCCGTAATGCAAAACATACGCGGGAGTATGTTCATTTATACCAGTGTGGCTACCGGATTGTTCCTGCAATGAGCAATCACCAATACCAATAAATACCCTGCCGAAGCTCGAAAAATCAACAACACCCAAATCATTGGACCCTATATGCACATTATAATAACCGAGGGGACCCTACCCCATCTGCCTCAACAACTGAGGAATTTTGTGGAGATGTGCGCCTGCCCCTTTCCCAACAAACTTGGACCGGAATTGCCATCTGATGGGTTGCCCAACGCGCAATGGTCACTCACAATCCACACCTCTGTTGGACCTATGAAAAACAAAAAGTTAACTAATTCCCCAGTAAACCCGGGGAAGAAATGGCTGAATATAACGAAGTAAAGCGTGTGAACGCCATCGACCCATGCGTTTTATGACTTCAACAGGATCCCCAGCGAAAATGCTGTTGGAAATGGGCCCCATACAGAAATGAGTGGGATCGGAGTGTTCACCTGAACTCCACATGTATCAATACCTCCTGCAAAAACCTTGTTGAAATTGAAATTGAGTGGTAGGGGCCATCAGTAGCTGGCAGAACAAGATGCCATGCATCTTGGGCCGAACCTGTGCTATTAAAACCTTTTTCAGCGCATGTGTGCTGGGCAGGGAGGCGTCAAAAGCCTGACCAATAGGGATTTTTCTGGGGAGGCCATGTTGATTATTCTTGCTATGGCGCAAGGACACAAGCACATACTCTGTAGCGGAACCCTGGTTGGAGACCAAAAAGTGGATGGATATCGCCAACTTGTAAAGCATGCGCCTGTTACCATGGCTCCGGGAAGTACTTTTGCAAACTCACCGACCCGTAAAAAATCCGAAAACGCATTAGCAACACAGGCTGCTCGAAAAAGCACTAACTTCAAACGTGGATGAGCCAAACAACAGAGTGGCAGGGCTGCAGAGTACCTTCGCCAGCAAAGGAACTGGGTGGTAGGGATGCCAGTCAGTCTAGCACCACCCGCCGGCAATCTTCCAGCAGCTTTGCCACTCTAAAAGTACCCGTGGGTCTGGTTCGCCACTGAGTTTTAAAATGACAACCACACACCCACTACGCATGTAACAATGGTTGAGGGGAATAATGCTCACCAGGAAAGCCAAGCAATGAACTCACAAATCGCCTGTGCCCAACTGGCGCGTGTGCTGGCTAGTGCCCTTGAGCCTGCAAAAAACGACAAAATGCTGACCATCCAGAATTGTAAACCTTGTGGCCGTGTTGTGGCAGGCAAACGCTAATGATAACAACCTATTAATATCGCACCCTACAAGGGTCGGCAACAGATACTTGACTAGATCCATGAGGGGCCAGCGTGAAGAAAGCTTGCTGCATCTGAAAACGAAGAGCGTCAGCGACCACCATTATTTACACCTGTAAATCGCTTTGAAAACGATATTGAACTTCAAGAATTCAAAAACCAGTAAACGTAGGTGCATTGCCGTTGCCTTTGGGCACTCTGTAAAGACTGACGGTTGACCATGTGCACACTACCGCGATATTCGTCAGAACGAAATGTAACCTTGCGGTTAGAATAATAACTCCCCGGGGCCTGTGTGTAAACCAAGGGTCCCCGTTATTCCCAAAACCCCCATAGAGTACCATGGGAAAGGAAACTGTAGGAGCCCTGTGATGGATGACCGCCACTAACCCTATTGGCTGAATTTACTGGACCAGAATGTTCACCAACTCGCTTAACCCTGTAGCATGTTGAAATGGCGAAGCCAGTTGTCCCGTCGTGGGCTGACCTGTAACTGGAGCTGGTTGTCCCATAATTTGTGGATGCCACGTTGGGGCTGGCTGCGGTCCGGACACAGAGTAACGCCGGTTGCTGTACCCGTTTGTGATCATTTCCACCGTGGGTTTGCATTGCCTGGGCCATATGAATAGCCTGCATGGGCAACCTGCCGCGCGGACTCTGTGGTGCCGCCAAATGCACATCACCTCAGACGAGATAACGTGAATGTTCAACCTCCGCCTGGGCCCGAGGCATGCTGCGCGATGGTACTCTCGCTGGTCGAATAACCACTAAAACCAGTTCCTTGGCTGGCTGTCGTAAAATCGCTGAAAAAGCCCCCCGAAATACAACCACTGCGTTGCCCAGACGACTAAATATTAAATCCCGGCAACCGATTGACGCAGTACTCGAACTCGCAGCTTCAGGTCTTCGATCAAGAAGAAACCAGTAAATCCAGCAGCTAACATGCATGCGGGCCAACGTTGTTAACGTTGTGTGTGAAATTTACATTATGTTAACGTCACCTTGACGTTAATTTTTTCCATCAGACCCAACGGCGTTGGGTCGACGTCAGGCCAACCCTGCACAACGTGTCAGCTTTGTTGGGCCGCAACGTCGGCACACGATCCCAACGTTCGTATGATGTATTAGTAACACGTTGGGACAACATACTATTTTGCATGAGTTGGCCTAACTAGATGGCGAGATTCGACGTCGCCTTGACGTTTATTTTCTCCATCGGGCCAACGTCGAAGACGTTAGGGCCCAACGTTATACCGACGACGGGTCAACCCCGCCACAGCGTTGGCACACGTTGAGTATGTGCACGTTGCTGAGCCCTTGCCATGCTAAACTGGGTGAACCTGCTGTAAACTGTAAAAACCAGCTCAAACGCGTATTTGTGCAGCGGGTTTAAATATTTCTATATATTCACGGGTACCATATTTTCATAATGCTGGAAATAAATCTACGGTTAATGTATTATTTACGATATTTAAGCAATTAAAGGTTGAAACGTCCACGGGATGCTGCATGGCATGTACTATGGGATGGATCTGTAGGTATTAATTGGGGTTAATCCTGATGCAATTATTTATTTTACACAAAGTCTTTCACTTACCTACACGTACGCGTAGTCTGGTTTCCTTTTTCAACGACCCTCTCCAGTTACTAATGTTTAGAACATGTATCCTTTATATACTGTCTTTTCAAATCTCTTTCAAATCATGGGTGTCATGCAATTATAATCTATATTTCAATGTTTGTGAAATTTTGAATGTACTTTTTACATCAAAATAGAAGAGAACACCAAAATCTCACCTTTTTATCATAAAGTTAACAGTTAACATTAATATTTGAAAATAGCTTAAAAATTACCCCATTTTACATATTTAAACCTTGAAATAGTTCGAGCACAAAGCTAGATCAAATTAAGGTCAGATGATTTACATATTAGGATATATCCCCAGAGTGCAATGGCCGTATTAATACGGGTTTCGGGCCGTAAAACACTGAAAAAGGGATGATATGGTAATTCACCGTGGGAATTTACACACTTTTAGCCGTAATAATTACGATATTTTTAAAAATTAAAAATTAGCCACAATACCCTGCCTCTTCGAAATTAAAAACACCATTGGATTTTGACGTCGGCGCAACGTATGATGCATAGCCGTAGTTAGGATCTTGTATACATCTGTTTAACGTTGTGCCAAGGTTGAAAATCGACCTTGTGCTGAACGACATTGCCGACGTTGACAAAACCTTAGGACGCCGACGTTACGTTGCCCACCTTATAATACGTTGTGCCAACTTTTAAAATTGACCTGTTATACTGTACAACATTTGCCTACGTTGACAAACCAAAATCGCCGACGTTACATTGCCCACACTATACGTTGTTGCCAACGTTGAAAATCGACCTTGTATACTGCACAACATTCTCCGACGTTTGGCACAACCCTAGGACGCCGACGTTACGTTGTCCGTATTATAACTACGTTGTACCAACGTTGAAAATCGACCTGTTGTACTTCATACTATTGGGCCCAACGTCCGTACAACGTTTGAAAAGTGACTCCGACCTTCCAGCGTCGGCCCAACGTATGCATATTGGCTGGAATTCACTGGCCAGCAGTCTTACAACTCACGAAAAACTCACGAAATAACCTTGTCATTTTATTCAATTTTTCTCATAAAATCACAAAGGGTAAGCCTTTTTAAATGTTTCTCCCAACTCTCTCTTTCAACATCATAGCCTTGTATTTTTATTAGAAATAATATCAATGGGAAAAGCCTCGTGGTTGTTCCCAAAATCAAGATAGGCCCTTCGTTTTCCCTAAAATCACATGGGTGTAAACAATGGTTCTCCCTGAACCAAAATCTCACTGAGCGACAGTTCATATACGAGTTGCTCGATAAGATTCTTTTCAGAACCTGTTCCTCATGTTGTTACCGCAAACCGAAATGATATCAATACTCCACCATAAAAAATACATGGCTTACCTACTTGTTGGCTAAATAGTGTCTGTCAGTAATTCACAAACTTTTTGGTATTTCTGATTGACATAATTTGCCGGTTCATTTGAGTTTTGTGTCAGTAAATTTACCCCACCCACCACCCCCACTGTTTAAAATCCTGGCTACGCTACTGGACTTGTGATTTTGATGAAACAAATTATACAAAACTACAATGCTTACCCCTTGTGAGTTTGATGATTTTGTTGATGGAAAAACAATATAAAATACAAGTCTTTTACCCAGTGATTTTGATGAAAATTTGTTCATACGTGGCTTGTAATTTTGATGAAAAAAAATTGAAAAATAAGACTTACCCCTTGTGATTTTGATGAAAACAAAATAGAAAAAAGTACAAAGTTTGTATTTCGTTGATGGAAAAACAACATAAAAATATAAGTGATTTCGATAAAAAAAATTGTATTGGAAGACAAATCAAAATCACAAAGAGTAGCCTTGTATTTTTTTTGATTTTGATGAAAAAATAAGGCTCACCGGTACTCTTCGTGATTTTGATGATTTTGCCGCTGAGTAGATTGGGAGACGGAGGACTTCTCGAGAAATTATCTTCACTGAGATTATAATTTAGATAACATATACTAATATAACTTGTTATACATTTTGCAGAAGTCTTTTATCTACACAAAGTGTGCCAGATCCGTTGTTCTTGGCGTACTATGCCATGGACTAGGTTATTGCTGTGTGTGTAATGAAGACTTCTGATCTTACAACACTATAGACTAACCTGCTGACCATTACTTTCCACCATTACTGTGTTGGTATCACACTTCAAGCACGTCACATTCATAGATAGCACTGTTAAGTATGCAGAATATTGGTACCACAGTATTTATGGCCCAGTGAAATCGTTGGGGAATTAGTCGATATACGAACCACTTTTAACTTCAATAATAAAGATCATATATAGATGATTTCTATTTATATTCTACTGCCATGTTTTATCATAAAATTACAATCTCTTGACACAAAAAATATCTCTTAATCTTCACTATTGTTAACTATTGTTAACTATTATATCTTTAATGGTAATGATTAATTTTTCTTATTACTCAGATCCTTCCATAATTAATGCAATCAGTTTACAAAATCTTATTTTGTATATGTTTGTATTAAATCAACAGATAAGACAGACATAATGTATGCTGATACATGAACACAGTGAATCACTTTTCTTTTACAGCAAAGAAATATCAAAATCACACCTGTGAAGATAATACCTTTCAATGGACAAGTAGTAAGTCAGACTGGGTTTGGAGAAACCTAGAAATCGTCATGTCAGTGCAAAAAATAAATTGTCTGAGGAAATCAACAAATCAACCAATCTTTTCATAAATTCCTGATAAGTACACAAAACAAATGGATGTAGATACCACATTGTTTTACTCAATATTTGTTAAATGTTTGCAAATTGCAGCGTGACCGTGACCGCTATTATGGGCTAAAACAATGGAAAAAATTAAAAGCCCTATAACTCCAGAACAAAATGATTTGCACAAATAATTGTCCCGATATGTAAGATCTAAATTCATAAAATTCATACAAACTTCATCGGTTCCGTTATTATGGACAAAAACAATGAAAATGAAACAGCCCTATAACTCTCTAACGAAATAACAAACATTTATTATGATAGGTAGATATACCTAAAATTCATATAAAATCCATCCATTCCGGTTTAATGGGCTAAAACAATGTAAAAACACTATGACTCCCAAATGGAATGACGTACAGACTTATAACTTGGCTTTTTTTCTCTTTTTTATCCGTTCACGGCTCTCATCCGCGGCAAGTATTATAAGTTTAAACACTAAAAGCTAGTTTTATTAAACTTACTGAATTACAGACTTGTAACATGGCACAATAATTGACTCAATTTACTATTACACGAAGTTTGGTGGGCCAGTGGTGAATTTGTCTGACTGCTAATCCAAAGGACCTGATCCGCCATGCACTTGACGGCAACAATTGTATTACTTTTCTTTGTTTTCTTTTGATACCTTCATGGATATCATCCGTGGACAAGTAATCAGTTCAAAAAACCTCCTGAATTTTACATCGAGATTTGACGTGAACGTAAACGCACAAATTTTATTACTCTTTTTATATTCTTATGTATCCATTCACGGCAACAGCGCACTTAAGGGAGGGGGCTCGGGGGCTTGAGCCCCCTCAAGAGGTCCCGAAAAAAAAGGCAGGAAAAGGAAAAAGGGGAAAAGGAGAGAGAGAGAGAGAGAGAGGGGGGGGGGTAGAGAAAAGTTGCAAATGTGTTTTTCCCCCCCGGCCCGGCGGCAAGGTGGATATCTTTTCATCTTATGCCACTCGCATTTTGTTCTTTCTGCCAAAATTATTAAAATTGTATTATGATGCCTCATGAAATCTCACTATAATCGTTTAAACTTGCAACAATAACATTTATCATTTGCAAGTTGAAACCAACGATGATAATTGTCCGGGCTAAAATATATTTTACGTGGTTCCGGCATTTTCAATTAAGTGTTTTTTCTCTTTTGAAGGGGGAATGCCGGATAAGTGTAAGGAAAAAGGAATTACAAAATACATACATGCCCAGGTTAGGGTTTTATTTTTTAGCAGTAATATGATATAAAATATGTGACACCGTTTTAGGATCTGGGTTTGCCGCCCACTTGTTCACAGGAATTTGCCGTCCATCAATTGCCGTCCATTGATGGAAAGTATAGGTAACACCGCCCGGAATGATCTCTTGACCAACGTCCGCACTCCGCTATTATTTAAAGCATAAAATTTTGCCGACAATGTACACTCAAGTTCATTTTCATCAAGAGAGCAGTAAAAATCGCAATCAAGACTCCAGAGATTGGCTTCATCGGTAAGTATAATAAATTGGAAGTACAGTGGGCTGTTTTTGCAGCACTGTACACAGATTACACCAACATACCTGGGGACTCCATGCGGGCATCAGCCTAACCCAGATGAGTGGCAATAAGTGTAAAATCACTATACAATTATTGCCATTGCCTCACTATAGATTTATTAAGTAAAGTGTACATCTGTCAAAAACAAATCCATGTCTCTACTGGGACAATTTTATAGGGTTAAACATTGCTCTCTATTATACTAACGGCAACGTGGTCAAGTGGACAAGATTGGACTTTTAATTTAATATTGCCTCGCTATATAATTATATTGCCATTGCCTCACTATAGATTTGTTAAGTAAAGTGTACATCTGCCAAAAATATATGTCTCTACTGGGACAATTTTATAGGGTTAAACATTGCTCTCTTTTATACTAACGGCACCGTGGTCAGAGTGGTTAGACTGCCCGTCTTGGTCAAGTGGTTAGACTGCCGTCTTGCAATCACAAGGTTGTGAGTTCGGAATCCCAGAGCTGACCGCTGATTTCACAATGCCTATATAAACTATTGTCGTCTAGTTACTGAATCACAATTGATTGATTTGTGCAGTTCGTAATTATAGACGATACACTAATGTTGGTGTGTGAGTTAGATTGGCTCTTGCCATTTTCTTGCCATTTATGCCTCTTCATATGGGAGGTTACCGAGTTCCTAATGGGAAGATCCATTCATTACATTATACACACATACAACCTAAATTACATACATTATTTACGTACATCCTAGTTGATTTGTGAGTGAGTTTTCTTTGAGCCCCCAAAGACAAAATCCTGGGTGCGCCGTTGAGTGAGCCTAAATATCGTAGCCGGTAAATGTCATCGCTTTAAGAATCTGAACTTATCTAGCACTGATTATCTGTTAGTGTTAATATATCAAACCTGGGCCAGTCTGGATTGAATGTGATTCTCTTTGGTATCGGTGCATTGGTCAAGAGAAGGTATATAAAGTCATAGTCAAGTCATAGTCAAATTCGTTTTCAATCGCAAAATTGAGCATACTCATGGGCGCAGCCATTTTAAGTTTGCGCCCTCTATAGCCTATCGTAAATGTAACCCGCACCGATCGACGAAACACCCAAACTACACGTCTGAACGGTTACGCGTACTGTCATGACGGTTGGTAACTCGCCGCGGCGAGATAGTAACTCGCCGCGGCGAGATAGTAACTCGCCGCGGCGAGATAATAACTTCACCGCGGCGAGATAGTAACTTCGCCGCGGCGCGATGGTATCTCGCCGCGGCGAGATAGTAACTTGAAATTTGTTTTTTGGTTGTGGCCCTTTAACGCTTCCGTAGAGCAACGACAGCAAGTGACAGGATGAGTGATTACATTGGGATTAGTGCGGTAACATCAACGGATGACATCTGTACAGTTTCAATGGGTTGTCTGCTGGCAGGGGGGCGGGGCCTTACTTTGAAAGCTGCATACCGGGTCAATGGTTCACCCCAGGTTGAATTTTTTTTACAACGTTATCAATAGAGAACTTATGCAAAGTGGCTGAATTTGAGTTTTCAATGACGTAGTAAACAACAATTGTTTACAACGTACTAAATGAAATAGCGCCATGCAGCTCCGCAGGGTTCTTAACAAGACAAACTTTCACAATGAAATAAAATTAAACTCACCACATCAGTTTGTTGAACAACAAATGTGAAGCTCTGAGGCTTTCCTACTGATGCACCCTCATGATTATTATCAGCAGTTGCAATCCACGGGAAGTTGACTGGTTTCGGAAATCGAACCGACGATCTCTTCTACTTACCAATCGACTAACTGTACTTGCCCTGTGGCGATGCTCAAGAAGTCAGGTTGCCTAGGTTGCCTCATTCTCCTGAGGACGATCAGAGCATACTGATCGAAACATCGATTTGTACTGTACCACCAGTTCTTTTCAGAACTAATTACTACTCAATTGAGATTCCACATGGTGTCACCGCAATTAGTCTTACTTATCATCCTCACCATGCAATGCTACAAGTTTTGCCTAGTATTATACTGTATTTTTACAGTGAAAATTTCGCAGAAACAGTATGTTGTTTATTTTCACAACACTTTAAATGTAAAAATTACATTTTCATGGATTTCAAATAACAAATTGCCTGTATTTTTAACATATGGATGTAAAATTATTTTACAGATTTTTGTAAACTATAAAAGTAAATTGGGGCGTTATCTTAAAAACAAAACATCTGTATTTTTACATCAAAGTGTCTGGCGATGCTGCTGCCATCACTTTTGATGTAAATTTACAGATTTTTTACAGTGTAGGAGTGTGTGAATGTTTGAGGGAGATGTACACGTGATAACACTTGATATCCTGGCTACGGCATTCACAGAATCTTGATTCACCAATGAAGGATCCATAACGGCACCCATCAGGCATTATGCAAGTGGCAGTGACATTTTATAATGTGCATAAACGTATTAATTTTTGAGGTCAAGTTGAACCATGAAGGGACAAAACATCCAGGTTGACCACAGAATGCGTGTAGTACGTATGGAAAAACAACCAGATTTTCACGTTTTTTTAACTCCAATTCCCTGTCTCGCATAAATTTGTTGTTTGCATTTAAATTAACTGTAACTCATTATCTTTCCTGTTTTAATTTTTTTATTATTAATAAAGAAAGTTAAAATCCGTAATTTTTTGATTTATTTACTGATTCCTTAGCCGTAATTGTGTGTGAAAGCTACAATTTCGCTTACTTTCTGACAACCTGGTGGGCTTTTTGACGCAGTATCTCCAGACCCCCTACGTTGTAGAAAATGTTGTTTGGCTAAAAATAAACCTTATTTCATAACCTTTCTTCTGATGAGACAACTATTTTGATTGGAGTAAAGTTTCCCTCGTTTTTTAAGACATTTACATAACTAACCAATAAACGATCTTGCAGCATATCCTATAGGATACTACATAAAATTGTCACGAGGTTAATTGACGCAGAAAGTAGTAACTTGTGTTTGTCGGCTTTTTCCTGGGTAAGTTTGACAGATAAAAATGATTAATAGTTGTAGTGTTTTATACTGATAGAAAGGGTAATTAATACTGATCACTTACGTGTTAATTTCATTCCGAAAATGCAAGGAAATAAAATTATACGACGATGTAAACACATCGTTAGTTTCTCTAACAACACGATGTGCTTCGATGTTTTCATGTCTCAGCAGTTTGTACATAGTATTACCATTATGAAAAGATTAAATTCGCTGTTGCACATTAGGGACTCCACATAGCCCAAATAAGGACTCTGTATGCACTGAAACGGAGTACACGAAGTAGTACACGAAGGTAAAAGTCCAACCTGGGCTAGGACTCCACACGGTGTGTACGTGCAATATGGTTTACATCATGTAACCCAAACAAAAATAGTGGCATCGGGTACTTTTATGGAGGTCGAAAAGTGGACATCTGCTTTTCAGCTTTCTAAATAATGAAAAAGCAGATTGAACGTTGTTGGCTAGTGCATTCTTCTACTTTTCTGTTTTTCTTCCATCTAAAAAGTAGATCGAACATTTTGGTAACATCCATTTTTCTACTTTTCTGCTTTTCAGCTTCAAGAAAAGCAGATTTTACTTGTTCACCTACACTGGCGGTCAAAAAGTGGACATCTGCTTTTCTGGTTTCCTACAACCCGAAAAGTAGATCGAACGTTTTGGACAAATAAATTTTTCTACTTTTTTACTAACCGAAAAGCAGATTAGACGTTTTGTCACACAGTGGCCTAAAAGTGGACATCTGCTTTTCTGGTTTCCCACAACATGAAAAGTAGATCGAACGTTTTGGACAAATCCATTTTTCTGCTTTCCTGCTTCCTGAAAAGCGGATTGAACATTTTCTCAGCAGTGGCCTAAAAGTGGACAAGTCTGCTTTGCGCTTGAAGAAAAGCAGATTGAATGATTTGATAAATCTACTCCCCTATCCACAAAATAATGGACGAATCCTACCAATGCATCAAAACGATGCATGTGATAACCGTCGCTGAAAAACAGGGGGCGGCACATCATAGATCAAACGGAACGCGCCTACCTGGCGCCTTTGTCGGACATGTATTGTGACGGTAGGATTAGTCCATTATTTTGTGGATGAAATAATGGGTATCAAGCAATTCAATCGGCTTTTCTTCAAGCGCAAAGGCTAATCACTAAACACTGAAAAAATGTTAGTATTAGGGTCTCTATGAGACTCATTATGCAAATTTATGCATGACGTCACAAGGTCACATGAATAATTAATGAGGTCACATGAATAATTAATGAGGTCAAAAAAACCCCAATGAAAGACAAAAGGAACCTAGAAATCTTAATAGGACTCATTAGCATAAAACAATGAAAGACAAAAGGAGCCTGGAAATCTTAATAGGACGCATTAGCATAAAACAATGAAAGACAAAAGGAGCTTGGAAATCTTAATAGGACGCATTAGCATAAAACAATGAAAGACAAAAGGAGCCTGGAAATCTTAATAGGATGCATTAGCATAAAACAATGAAAGACAAAAGGAGCTTGGAAATCTTAATAGGACGCATTAGCATAAAACAATGAAAGACAAAAGGAGCTTGGAAATCTTAATAGGACGCATTAGCATAAAACAATGAAAGACAAAAGGAGCTTGGAAATCTTAATAGGACGCATTAGCATAAAACAATGAAAGACTAAAAGACCCAAATCTTAATAGGACTCACTTGCATGCGCTTATTGTCCGGGAGGTGCTATAAGGAGCGCTGAAACAGACTATCGATCTCACGGCTGTATCGTTCCATGTAACTCCTTGGAAATCCTAGTTGAACTTCTTCCTCACACCTCCAGAGCTTATCTGATAGCTGGCATGCTAACCTCCGGTCTGCTTCACTACAGGCGTCTATGATGGTGGTTGATAAGAAAATCTAGCAGTGGGTGTTTTATAGATAAAGGGTGGATTCTAAATTGCGCGGGAAAGGACGCTATCGTTTCCTCCTCAGCCGCAACATCCTCAATTGTCTCAGCTCCGGAATATCATCAAGACTCCTAGGTTTCTTTTGTCTTTTACATTGTTATGCTAATGAGTCTAATAAGATTTCTAAACCCCGTTCTGATGTTTAAATGGTGGGGTTGGCTAACCAGCCACCAAATAGCTACCATTCTTACTGCTGAAATCACCTTGTACGGAAAGTTGTACGAATCGTTGTGGATACCCCCACCACCATCAATCTCACCATGAAATCGTGGAATTCATCAAATTCCTTTAGTGGTCAACGGGCGATATACAGTTTCAAGTATTTTATTCATCATCAAAACATACAATATATTACAAATTTGTGAAATGGTGATTATCAATAAAATTAAAGAACAAAATTATAACGCATCAACTAACTACGGTTCTTTAAACAAACCCTACTTGGTAAAAGAAACTTGATGTAACAAAGCCTAGATATTTGACGTATAATAAATTGTTCGTCATACACTTCTGTTTTAATACGAGGAAAGTGTTTCCTAATAAAGTAAAAAATATAAACACAAAAGAACACATTCAACTCCGAATATTTATTTATATTTTTTTTATTCACTTTTTTTTTTTATTTTTTAATTCACGTAACAATGAATGGATTACCGATACAAATCACTATATAAAAGAAACTCAAAATTATTATAACTCAAAGTATTAATAATTACCAAGAAAAATACACATTAAACAAGAATCCCTATATAAAAACAATGTAAATCAAATATCTATTGGACTTAGCTTGTCAATTTTGTACACGTTATATGGTGATTTTGGGGAGAGGAAATGATGAGGGATGTATAGGACTAGGGTAATCAATAGATAGTCAAGTGAATTATAAGGAATATAACAGAATTAAAAATATGTCAACTCACACTGAATTTTACATGGATTAAGTCTACACTCCTTGCAATAAATGTAACACGATAGATTTACACATCTCACTCGTTCATACCGAGCACATGGGACGAAGTGTTTTGGATTATATTTCCGCTTCAATGAACTGCTCAGGAACTTGGAATTTCGTTGCGTGTACTGTCAACGAAACCGTAAATGAAGTCGGATATTAGGGCTCATAATACAGTTGTCTATCTTACATGAAACAACGGCCCGCTTTAGAATGTCAGGCCTGTAGTTCACAATACACTGTCTATTTAAAGATGAATAGAAAGTCATCCAGAAGTTTAGAACCCATGCAGAGGCACTCGTTTTCTTCGAAATTAAGTTGTCACTGCCCTTGATGTAACGTAATAGTGTAAAATAACCATAAAGGATTACTGTAAGACTAACAGAGGTGACTATTTTATAGATTTTTTTTTCTACCAAAAAACCCCCACTATTATAGATGTTTTTTTTTTTTTTTTAAATTACAATAGTCTTTCTGAAACATCTGGTCTTTCATCATCACTCTTCCTCGTTCTCTTCATCCTCATCTAGTTGAAGTAGTCCGTCAAATTTGGTATGGAGTTTAGGCATTACTCTGTTCAGAGCTTTGTTTACTTCCATGCCTTTATTTACTTTTTCTTCAAGATCTTCCGCAATATCCTGATGAGTGCCATTATCTTTCAGATGTAGGTAACTTGACAAAAAATCCTTGTATTTGTTGAAAAAGATTCGCTTGACTGCCCAAAGGGTTTTCCTATTGGCTTTATCATGGCTTGATCTTCACTCATACCCCCGTTGACGTACTTTTCATATTTTTCACACCACATCTCTTCAGTAGCCTCTTTAGCCTCTACCAACCAGTCTCGAAAAGTGGCATTGTCTTCCAATTCAGAACTAGACTCATCCTCTTCCGATGATTCGTCATATTTCACCTCCGTATCGGATTCTGAATCATCTTCCTCGAAATCTTCGTCTTCATCCTGCGTAGATTCAATTTCACAAGTTTCTATATCCGAATCTTCAAATCTACGCTTTTTAAAATCGGGTTCAGAATTATCGACGTCAGAATTGTCAGATTGGATAGCTTTAATTTCAGAATCATCGTCAACTTCATCCATTTTAGATTTCTCTTCATTATGTACATGTTCTGCATGCCTCCGTAGGTTATATCTCCGTCCAAAGCTTTTGCCGCACTGGTGACAAGCATGGGGTTTGACAGCAGAAATAACATTCATGTTGAATCTCTGATCCTTAATCTCCGATTGACAAGAAACGGAAGAAATAGTTTATATATAGGCCTATAACTACTCATTTCGCTGCTCATTTGCTCATTTGCTCATTTTGCTGCTCATTTGCTCATCTTGCTGCTCATTTGCTCATTTTGCTGCTCATTTGCTGCTCATTTTGCTGTTCATTTGCTCTTTTCACTGAAATACAAACACGAAAGGGTATCGTAAATGAGCAGCAAGATGACAAATATGAGCAAACATAAGCAACAAATGAGCAACAAAGATGAGCAACAAATGAACAGCAAAATGACAACAAATGAGCAGCAAAATGAGCAGCAAATGAGCAGCAAAATGAGCGAATGAGCGGCATAATGGGCAAATGGAGCAGAATGAGCGGCGAAATGGTGGTTATGGGCCTGTATGTCCGTTTATCAATCAGATTAAGCATCGATTCGGCATGAATTGCTGTCAACCCATGCTGACGGACGGACCTGGGCAGGCATCGCTGCATGAAGAAATCAAATGGATGAGTTGACGATGTTCAATTAAGCATCAATCGTCAGTCTGGTCGTGGTCAGCACGTGGAGATGAACCGGACAATGGAATACGCGGGATGGCCGATTCGAACCGGAGGTGGTGTTCGGAAGAGATCGTCGGGTATGACGAATTGAACAAACTCCGAAAGGCTGGGGCAAGGCTGCTGAGATGGTGGTGCGGGCCAGATCAGCCAGGACAAGCTGCAGGCGATCAGCTGGTCTTTCGGCAGGCTGAGTTTTGAAGTCCTCTGAAGATGTCGCAAGATCTTGGCTGCGTGGTGGGCGTGAACTGGCTGGTTGGAGACTCATGCAGTGACGGACTGGTGGATGACGGTCAGTGATGAGGTGGACAGCAGATGTGGCAAAAAACGTCTGAGCGTCGGTCACCTCTGACAGTCTGCCATGGTGCTTCGGGGAATCTTCGTGACGGTGGCTGCGTGGGCGGGCTGGCCTGGACTCGGTGTGGACAGACGGTGTTCAGATGGCAGCTGTGACGTGCGGTTTTCGTTGAGGCCTCAACAGCCAGTGTTAACATCGACGGCGTGGCTCGGTGTGTTGAATGTGTCGTCTGTCGTCGCGTAAAGTTGGTGTTGACTTTCTTGAATCCCATTCGCGGGCTGTCTGATGATGCCGGTCCTCCTCGTGTTCTAAAGGCCGCCGATGGCGGTTGTGCCAAGAACATGGTCAAAGACCATTTGTTTCATTATGAGGTGGCTGTTGATTTCTTCGGTGATTGTGTGCTGGGGATTATAATGAGGCACGAGTTTCTTTGTATGTGTTCGTACCTTGTTACGTGAAAAAAAAGGAAAGTAATGGAAAAATATTCGGGGAATGCTGGCGTTTATTTTTGCTGACCAAACGCTTCGGCGTGATGGCTGAAGTGTGAACGAACTGTTTGAGTCGGTATCTGAAACTGTTCGGTTCTTCCCACGTGAGTTTAAGAACCGTGTTATTAGGTCGTTCGTTAATTGATGTCACCCATTTCATGGGGCAACGGTGTTTGATGATGTTCTGAGCATGCCGTTATTGACCGGGTCGGTGGTCACGTTTCTGGTGGTGGTGGGCGGTCGTGCAACTTGGTTCGGTGATCAAATGACGGCGATGGTGTCGAAACATCGGGAGATGAGGGCCTAAATCTTAATGGGACTCATTGGCATAACAATGTGAACAAAGGCAAGTCTTGATGATGTTCGGGCTGAACGGTGGGATATGAGGCGGTCACGCGCAAATCGGCTTATAAAGGCCTGCCGTTTTCTTATCATCATGGGCGCCTGTGGCCAGATGCCAGGCATCGGCTGGTTCGACGATTACGTGGAAGTCAGGATACATGGGCAATCGTGGTGTTCAGCGCCTGGACAACGTGCAGTGGTGGTCGGCTTCGGTCTTTCGTTGCAATGCTGGCGTCTGGTCAAACCTCTTTATGCTCTGTTTCAGCTGCGTCTTTCGTTGCTGTCATCTGTTTTCGAGCTCGCGTCGTGTTTTGTCTGTGCGTCTGAATTTCAGCTCGTTTCGTTTGTGCTGTGCGTCCTATTGAATCCGTCTTTAAACCGTTTTGCTAATAGTCTGATAAGGTTCTGGGCTGATCTTTCGATGATTTTACCTCATTGGTTGTTCATGTGACCTCCATTAATTGTGAGCTTGGCGTCGTACATAAATTTTGTAATGGGTCTCATAACCCAATGAACCTCGTCACTTTCGGGAGCAAGCGGAAAATGGTTGTCAAACGTTCGTTCTACATTTCGGGTTGTGAAACCAGAAAGCGGATGTCGCGCCGCAATGTGTCAAAACGTCTAATCTGCTTTTCGGGAAGCAAAACGAAAATGGTTTGTCGAAACCGTCTGCTCTGGTTGGGAAACCACAAAGCGAATCACTTTTGACCGCCAGTGTGGGTGAACAAGTAAAATCTGCTTTTCTTGAAACTGAAAAGCAGAAAAGTAGAAAAATGGATGTTACCAAAATGTTCAATCTACTTTTTGGGTGGAAGAAAAGCAGAAAAGTGAAAAATGCCAGCCAACAACGTTCAATCTGCTTTTTCATTATTTAGAAAGCTGAAAAGCAGATGTCCACTTTCGACCTCCATAGTACTGTATTCATTTAACTTGCAGTAGGCTTTTTCATGTTTAAAATTATAATAATTTATTTTAAATATAATCAGTCATACCTTTAATAATGCAAACCATGTCAACTCAAGGTATTGTTTTAATCTCTAGTTTAAAA
This sequence comes from Zoroaster sp. YZ-2022, assembly GCA_029582265.1. Taxonomy (NCBI): domain Eukaryota; kingdom Metazoa; phylum Echinodermata; class Asteroidea; order Forcipulatida; family Zoroasteridae; genus Zoroaster; species Zoroaster sp. YZ-2022. Next base: position 19,431,906 of record CM055823.1, read on the forward strand.
AAATGCATGATTCGCAGCTGACACTCAGCTGACATTTCCCCCTTTTCTCCAGTCAAGTACACAGCATTGCTTAGTTAGCAAAGCCAGACAACTAGACTCCACTTTGAAGGGTAGGTTGACATCCAGTGTTTTGTAAGACTAATCAGTAATCTGATAATAGGGGGGGGGGGCGTGTCAAGAGGCGGAGTTTACAGAGCCATGTATTGGCATGTATTGTCACAGAGGATCTGTGGGTGTGCAAGAGTTCATCACCCTTCATTTGGGGTTCCTGGATTGTATTTGGTGTGTATAAACAAATAAATTCGTTGCAAACAAGACATCAACGCTATTTTTAGATCGTACAAGAATACATTACACAGGAGAATATCTTTGGCCCATCAGTTCTGTGTGAATTTTCAATACTTTTCTGTACACTAAGTAAAGCCAATGACATGGGATGGGGGAGGGGGGTTTATAGTCGTCATCAACGCTATTATGGGGTGTCATGATCAAGCCTATCATCCCATGCGCGATAATTAAGGAACACAACATGGGGATTATGGCGATTATGGCATGATTTATTGTGGTCTACAACCTCTGGAAAGGTAGCTTTGAAAAAAGTATGAAATCCTCATTATAAGGACGTATGTACACGGTGTCCCAAGCTGACAGCAAACTGCAGTACCGAATGGTACCAGTAGTATTCTCAAGGGAAATGATCTCGCAGGATTTTAACCCTGCGATGCAGACGGTGATATATTTAGATTGACCTTTTGTGAAATAAAATTAATATTATGAACACCTAAAGTAACTTCAGACGAAGAAGGGGGTCCTGGAATGTAAAAGGAGTGTTGCTGCATTGACTGGTGAGTCGTTGGGCTGTACTTATTGTTAATTAACAGTGTTTTGCCTGGTTGTAAAACAAGTTGTCTAGAACACGTGGTTTTGTAAATGCACGGTAGCGAAGAGTGCATTGAAGCACATACGATAGTGTATTATAGATAACAATCATTCCCCTAGTCTGGTTAGCTAATTGGTTGATTTTTTATTGTACCTTTGTTTCTTTTGGAGATGGTAAATGGAATAAACTAAATCAGCATTTGTACTCCACATTGGCGTCATGTCCACTTCCCTCTCTAAACTGAGTTTTACTACAATTTGGTAACACGGATGGGGTTCGATGCTGTTAGACATTTCTTACTACTGTGAGGTGTGTATTCATCACTGATACTGACTGTTGCCATTGTTTAAATCTACATGTATTGTTACCGAGCTGGTGTATGCGGAGCATTGTACGAGCTGCTCCTCGAGCCCAAGGTCAGGAGTACAGTTGGGAACTGGTGACCATAGACATCAGGATCAAGTTTCAAGACGGACTAGTGGATTGAGGAATTGCAGTACTAGTAGGGGTAGGAACAACATAGGCTGATTTTTAACGGTTAATGTGAGAAGTTTACCAGGACAGTCCGTAGCATTGATAGTTCGTTTACACTTAAACTGTTAGGTAGTTTCAGTAGTTGTTGTGCATAGTAGTAGAGTGTGGTACTACTAAGGCGATTTTAGCTTTAACTGTGAAAACCAATGTAACCGAAAGTGAAACCAGTTGGTGCAGCGGATATAAAACAAAAGGGTGATTTTGTATACATTTTCGAGGCACGCACACTGAATTATTATATGACACTGTTGCATTAATTATTTCTTGTGATTATCATTTTGGATTATTAAATCATTGTAGTTTGTATTGACATGGCGGAGGCGGATATGATTGAGAAAACAGTGCAGGGCTTGGCGGAAGCCTTAAAGCAAAACAAACCCACTGTTCAGCGACCAATAAAACTATCATGGTTTTCTGGGCGACCTGCAGCTAGGCCAGGAGATCCAACAGTAAAAGAGTGGCTTGAAGAAGTAGAAATCTACTGTAAACAGTGTAGGGTGCCGGAAAAAGAAAAGGTTCAAGTGCTGTTGAACCATCTCAAGCGTACCGCGCGCGATGAGATTAAATGTCATGAGGAGTCGAGTTTGGGATTTTGAAACAGTACGACAGCTTGTACACAAACATTTCGGTCTCGGGGAGACCATACAGTCTCTTCATCAAGCAATTTATGACCGGTATGCGTGATTTCTCGAGGAAATTAATCCGCTTGTATGATCGCATCCTTGAAATTGCGCCAGCGACCCAAAAAGAGGCACTAAAGGGGATGAAAGATAAGGCGTTAATCAGTCAATTTGTGGCTGCAGCTCGGGGGCACAGCACACGGTTGGAACTCAGACGTCTTGAAGTTGGAAAATCCCACTAAGTCATTTAGTGAAATAAGGGAGCTAGCCTTGGAGATGTTTCGTGATGTTGAGCGAGTGCCGAAAATAAAAACGGGCAGTGTTCACCAGGTTCAGTCGGTTTTGAACCCGGAAGAGATTCGTAAATGTGGGCTCGTTACTCATCCAGAACAGAATGAACCCAAATGGCAGCAACAACAAGAGAAAATGCTAAAGTCAATTCAGGACATACAGGGACAGCTTGTGAAACAACAAGACCAAATTTACCCTTTGGGCAACAGACCAGGGGTACACACCGGGGGCCACCAAGATGTTTTCAGTGTAAACAGCTTAAGGCTCAGTGTCCATTTAGCCTTGATGGTGGGGTTGGGAACTCTTCAGGTGGGTCCTCGAACCCAAGTGTTCCAATGCCTAAACCAAAACAAAGTGACGGGGGTTAAACTAAAAAAAAACTGCTACTGTTGGCCAAGTGGGAGGGGAAGAAATCTGTAAGGCCTCACCTGATGATAGGACCTGTTCTAGGAATATGCTAACTGAGTACTCTGCCGATAAGCTTCTTGCTAAGTTGGTACACAAAAGCCCAAGGGCATCTATATTTGGGGGAGGGTGTACTAGTCACATGTGTGTTAGACACAGGTGCAGAGACCTCTTTAATTAGTTCATCTTTCTACAAGGATTATTTGTCAAAAGAAGTGAGTAGACCTAAGTCAGTTGGCTCATAGCTGCGGATATGGGGTTGGTCAGATGGAACTCCCTGTGGAGGGTATGTTTGAGGTTCCATTGGTGGTTCAGGTATTAGCTCATTTCTTAGTTTTGAAGGATGTGTCAAACGGTGAGGTAATCAAGGGAAGAAACAATCCAGTTCTGCTTGGCTGCAATGTATTGCATCTGCGGAAAGACCTTAAGGTTGATCCAAGCATGAAGGAAAGGATGCATGAAATATTGCTCTGCAATGGTATCAGTTTGCCAAAGAACATATGCGTGAAAAATCAAGGAATCCAATCAAATGTTATAGGAGAACCGGTAGCTGTACGCACAGGCAAGCGGCCCACAACTATCCAACCTAGGCAAGTTCATACTATCAAATGTCAAATTAGGGCTCCGAGACATGTATGCACAGACAAGATAGTAGTTTTGCTGGATAGCAATCTGGATTGGTGGTATCTAGTGCTACACAGTTGAGGCGAGGTTAGTAATTTGGGCGATGCTGGCAAGATTTATGACTCATGTGATCGATGTAGTGGAAAATTATCAGCGTACTAATAGCAAATTTAAGTGGTCAGAGTTTGGTAAAACCTCCATACACTAAATTAGGCTCGCTGGTGGCGGCAACCATGTCCTCTAATGTGGGGTTAGAGTGAGGGAGGCGGGCTTCAGGTGTCTGTTGATCATTATCTTGATGAAATAGACCACTAAACTGGGTGAATCATTTGCTGATACAGAGTATGTAGCTGTGCGGAATGAATAGTCTCTATCAGAGACATTTCAGTTTTCAGATGGTACGGAGTACCACTTGCCCCCAGGGTTGAGTCTGAGGTCAGATGTATTAATAAGGGAACAGAGGGAGAAGGTCGCAAGACTTGTTCAGAAACATGACAGTGTACTCTCTAAGGGTCCATTATGATTTGGGGTACTGTGATCGTGTTCCACACAGGATTCAGACTGTAGATGAGAAACCGACCAATGAACCGTATCGGAGAATTCCGCCGCACTCGGTGCAAGAAGTAAAAGGGCTGCTACAAAATCTGCTAGATCAAGGCATAATTAAAAAGAGCGATAGCCCTTATGCCAGCCCGATCGTATTGGTCAAAAAGCATGATGGGTCATTGCGCATGTGTGTAGATTTCAGGAAGTCAAACTCTAAAACAATGCGTGACTCGTTTCCATTGCCTCAAATCGAGGAGTCGTTAGAAGCCCTGCGCTAAGTATTTTACGTCGTTAGATTTGGCAAACGGATACTATCAAGTAGCGATGGATCCAAGTTCAGTTGGGAAGACCGCATTCAGGATCCCTTTTGGCATTTATGAGTTCACGCGAATGCCATTTGGTTTGGCAAATGCACCGGGAACTTTTCAAAGACTCATGGAAATGTCCCTGGGAGACATAAGTTTGTCCGATTTGCTGATTTATTTGGACGACATTTTGGTGTTTTCATCTTCTGTGGAAGAGCATTTGAGTCGCCTAGACCAAGTTTTCAGCAGGCTTGCAGAATTTGGTCTCAAGATAAAATTTAAAGGAAAGAAATGCTGCCTTTTCCATGATCAAGTTTTGTATTTGGGTCATGTGGTCAGCTGCCGTGGTATTGCTGTAGACGATGACAAAATTCAACGAATTCGAGACTGGCCTGTGCCGCAAACGGCTGAACAGCTTCGATCATTTTTGGGGCTTGCAGGCTATTAATTATAGGCGTTTTGTGCAAGGGTTTTCGCAAATAGCAGACCAATTACAAGCTTTGATTCCTCCTGCTAGTAAGGAAAAATCAGGTAAGCGTATCCGCATGTTCAAGTGGAGCGAAGAAGCCCAGGCCGTGTTTGATGGGCTGAGGCAGGCGATGACCCGTGCTCCTGTGTTGGCATACCCAGACTTTAGACGGTCTTTTGTGCTCGAGGTTGATGCCTCCCTAAAAGGTCTTTGTGCATGTTTTGCTCAAGAGGATACTGAAGGTAGGGAACACCCAGTAGCATATGCTAGCAGAGGTTTGCGGGGGGTTGAATCAAGGTACCCTGATTATAGCTCTTTTAAAATTGAACTTTTAGCCCTTAAGTGGGCGGTAGTTGACAAGTTCCGGGATTATTTGATCGGGGTACCCTTTACCGTTCTAACGGACAATAACCCTCTCGCTCATATACAGACGGCCAAGTTGGGTGCTTGTGAGTCAGGTGGGTTGCAAAACTAGCAGCGTTTATTTTTTAGGTCAAGTTTCGGTCAGGTTTAAGCAATCGCTGTGCAGATGCATTGAGTAGATATCAGGGGCATTTTTCTAGGGAGGATGTGGGAGAAACCCTTCATCATAGTATTAATTCCACGCCAGTCCGGGTCCGGTTGGGTGTTTGTGAACCGCTGCCCTCGGCCTCCACAGGTCAGTCGCATATGTCTGCGGGTCCCCCAGGTGTGTTTCTGTGGTGGTCACCTGCGCAGCTTTCTAAGTTACAAAAACCCGACGCAGTCCTGAGGTTGATTTAGGAGCGTTGGGAGCAGAACTGGCATCCGGCTGAGGTTGTCCCGGGACCACAGAGTGATCACCTAGACTTAAAGTGGTGGTTGTGGCAGTGGTCCCGTACTCCCGTTTTGTTGAGTGTGGCGGGGTTCTGTGTCGAAGAGTGCAAGATCCATTGGTTGGGGAGTTGTTCCAGGTATTAATACCGACTAGCCTCCAACAACGGGCCACAGAAGGCTGTCATGATGGGTGGGGCCACCAGGGCGTCACACGCACATGTTCGCAACTGAGAAAGCGGGTGTATTGGCCAAAGATGGCAGCCACTGGCCGTAAACATATAAGTAAGTGCCAGCGATGCGTCCTTGCCAAGGCTTCACAGCCTACTTCCAGAGTTCCCATGCGCCATTTGTTGGCATTTAGGCCTTTAGAGGTGCTCGCTATGAATTTTGTCAAGGTGGACAGGGGGCGTGGCGGTTATGACGACGTACTGGTAATGACGAACGTCTATACCAAGTATGTACAAGCAGCGCCATGCAAGGATTAGGTGGCGGAGACCGTTGCAAAGACGCTTTGGGACCATTGGTTTGCAAGGTGTGGCATCCCCAATAGACTACATAGTGACCAAGATCGCAATTTTGAGGGGGAGGCAGTGCGTGAATTGTGCGTGTTATGCAGGGGTAAAAATCGCAAACCACGCCATACCAACCGGAGGGAAATGCACAAGCGGAAAGGTTCAATAGAACGTTGTTCGGATTAATCAAGTCCTTTTACTTTTGTATACAATGCCTCCCGCATAGTACTACTGGAGTCGCGCCATAAACCCTGATGTTTGGGCGGGAGCCTTTGATACCTTTGGATCAGATTCTGGGTCATACAGATAGTGATTGGGAACAGAATTTTATTGAGGAGCAGTCCCAGTTGTTGAGTAGAGCAGGGGAATTGGTGAGGGATAACGTTAGAAAGAGGTTCCATTAGAAAGAGGCTGCGTATAAGTTAACGCGATGCCAATATCAGTCGGTTCTCAAGTCATAATAATAATAATAATGTGTGGACTTATATAGCGCACGTATCCACCAACTGAGTGGTGCTCAAGGCGCATTATATTATTACCCTGCTCAGCTCCTGGGAGTATACAGCTCAATTGCTACCATTACAGCGCATATGGGGCTAATCAACCAACTCTGCCCTCACAGGTACCCATTTTCATTTCATTTCATTTCATTTATTGATTTCACAGGTAGAAAAAAACAAATAAACACAAATTAACATTAGATTAACAGAAACAGAAACAAAGGTAGCACCCTGTGGGATTACAAAAGTAAACTAAATTACTGTCGAGGTTGATCTCCTGATACTACCACTTAGGAAGTAAAGCAAACATTGAATCACACAAAGAACGATAAATGGCTTTAGGCACACTTTGAGATATAAAATAATTATTATAATAAAAATATAAAAACTTAAATACTACACAGTTTGAGTTAGGGCATCTGCTAGGCCAGGGACTAATAAATGTTTTCTAAGTGAATTAACAAATAAAGATAAACTATAAATAACTGTTTCTTTAACATTTTGTTGGTAGCACCTCCCATAATCTAGGGAATCTATAAAAAAGAGAATGATGAGCAGCATTGGACCTTGCCATTTTGATGAGAAAACTTAATAACTTCAGTATGTCTACGATTAACACGGATTAGATCAATAGGAATGTCAAATTTATTATATAAACATTTAATAGCAAACACAATTGAAAGAAATGGATTCTATTGTTTAAAAGGAAGACCCAACTTGACACACCTGTCAGAATACACAATTTCACTATTGGAATTAATTAAAGCCTTTCTCGGCAGGCCTAAACAAAAACGGGTGAAACGTCTTTGTACCTTCTCAAGCGTTTCTTGCTGGGTAGTGAGGACAGGGCACCAGACGGGGGCTGCATACTCAAGTATGGGTCTGCTAATTGAGCGATAAAGTGAAATAAAATTTTAGGGTCCCTAGTTTTAACTACTCTACCAATAAATCCATTTAGCCTTGTGGCTTTTGAAGCAACATTGCTAATATGGGTTTTCCCTAGAAATAATAACACCAAGGTATTTGTAGTTATCAACATTTTCCAAAGTGTAATCACCAATATTATACAGTGGTTTAGCAGGATTTCTAGAACGGGTCACAGTCATTAGCTTACATTTATTTGGGTTTAAAGCCATACAGTTTAAATTACACCAGGTGTTTATGTGCTGCAGATCATTCTGGAGTGTCACTTCATCATCTGGAGTTTTAATAACTCTATACAAAACAGTGTCATCTGCATATTGACGAAGATTCGACTGAACACAAAATGGCAGATCAAAAGCAAAAATGTTGAAAAGTAAAGGTCCAAGAACAGATCCCTGTGGCACACCAGAATGAACTGCAGCCCAGTCAGATGATGATCCCATAAACTGAACCCGTTGAGACCTATTTGTAAGATAAGACTTAAACCAGTCCAACATTGAACCACAAACGCCATATTTATGTAATTTGTTCAAAAGAACTTGATGACTCACACGATCAAATACTTTAGACCAATCTAAAAATATGGCATCAATGCGAGAGGGTTTCGGAACATCAAGTGCATTGGCCCAGCTATGATAAAGAGTTGTCAATTGAGTAACACAGGAGCGCTTAGGCAAAAACCCATGTTGAGTAGGTGAGATTATCCCCCTTCTATACATATGATTAATGAGATGTTTACATACAACCCTTTCAAGAATCTTACCAACAACAGAACAGAGTGAGATGGGTCTATAGTTTGACATAACATGAGCATCACCAGTTTTAAATAATGGAACAACATTCGCTAGCTTCCATTCATGAGGAACTACACCAGAGGCAAGCGAAAAGTTAAAAAGTTTAGCTAATGGCTGGGCTAAACTATCACAAGTTAGTTTAAGCAACATTGGAGATATGTCATCAGGACCACAAGATTTATGTATGTTAAGTTCAGAAAGGAGTTGTTTAACTTCAGCCGGAGTAGTTGAAATGTTACAAAGACGAAAATCAGTAAAAGTGTGATCACATGAGATATCAATGATATTGTTAGAGTCACTACTAAAGTTTCTCTGGAAAATAAGGTTGAAATTCTGAGCAATATTGACCGGATCATTAATAACGCCGTTTTCAGTTTGAAAACTTGTAATTGTACTCTTTCGACGCTGGGTACTAACAAACGACCAGAACCTTTTAGGATTAGATGGAGAATTCATGGCCATGTCCTTGATATAACTACAATATGATTGTCTAACTAAATATTTGACCTCATTCCGAAGCTTTTTGTATTTGTTCCATAAATTATGATTATCCTTGTTACGGATAGCTGCTTTGTAAGCTTTGTTTTTCTTTTTAGACAAAATAATGATATCTGCAGAAATCCAAGGATGTTTCTTTCTACCTTTACATTTGGCAATAGGAACAATATCTTTCACAGCAGCAAACAGAAGCAATTATGGAGAGAAGCAATTATGGTTAAGTGTCTTGCTCAAGGACACAAGTGTCACGGCCGAGATTCGAATCCACATTCTGCTGCTAACACCAGAACTTGCGTCCGGTAAGCTAGACCGCTCGGCCACGACACTCCACATATAGTGGTTTGGACAAATGAACATGGAGATGTTTATAAAATTCGTCCGGTAAATGGTGGACAGAAGAAGACGGTAAATCGTAAATATCTAATATTGGATCCTCTGGCCGAAACAGTTTTGAATAGTGGGGATGATTCAGAGGAAGATTCAGATGAAGATTTAGTGATCTTGCCTTACACCAAAGATTCCGGGGGTCAAGCTCCTTGATGAAACTGGAGTCTTTGGGAACTTGGCTCCGAGAAGATCAAATAGGAGCACCAGGAGAAAACATCGAAACCCGTATCATCTGCCCAAATCAGTTTTAAACTATTAGTATCATGTTGGTTGACAAACTGGACTGTTAAAGGTTAAAGCGTTTCCTTGGTGGTATCCAATTTTCACATGAGACATTTACTGGAGGGTATCATCTAACATAAAGGTGTCATTCTGACAACGGTATTGATTTTGTTGGTGTGTGTGTTAGGCTTGGGCGATGACACGATAATATCGAATATCGCGATATTTGTTTACGCGATTATGATATCGATAACTTTTTAAATCATCGAGATATCGGCAGATTGCGATGAAAAAATATATCGCGATGAAAAAAATATATCTGATGAAAAAAAATTATCGTGAAGAAAAAATATATCGCGATTAAACAAAATCCTCGATTGTTATTTGGGCCAGAAATTCCATGGGAAGAAAACTTAGGAAGTCTTTTCAGCTTTCGTGAAAAACAAAATCGAACTACTTCTGTAGTAAACCGACTGTCAGATCACAAAGGAGCCGCCTGACAGGGTGTTGTTTAATAATCCAGCGCCACTCAAAGAAATCTATTCAGACTAATTTTTTTTTGGGGGGGGGGGGTTTTGGAAGTGAATATAACACTCCGGGGATAGGATAGCCACGCTATACCTTAGTGCGTGAGGGTACGACCCTCCCTACCCCACTAACTTAAAAAGTACACGTCAATAAACAAACACAGAGCTAAGCAGCATGGCCAGCAGTGTAGCACCCGCTACTTATACCTAGACATAAGGTGGGTACGACCCACCCTGCTCACTCAAGCTAAAAAGTTACCTAACAACAATGTTCGAAAAAAGAACATGCACAGCAAAGTGAGTATCTGAAAGAACAGATACTTGTTTGCAAATTTCATTCCTTAAAATACAGTAAAGTACTAGATCATCTAAAAATACACATCAAACTTGAACCCCGATTATAGAGCAAAACTGCCCTAAAGAATCGGTGCACCAAAAGAAAAATCTTTACACAAAGTTACAAATGCCGGAAAAAAGCCGGTCATTTTCTACGAAACACAGTACTCTGCGAACACACCCAAGTGTTGCAGAATTTATCCTATTTAATCTAGAAAAATCAGCCCTAATACGTTCCCTTAGGGCACCTTTAATCCGTAAAAGTAACTGGTCAGCGGTAGCGTGTGACTTGTCGAACAAGGCTTCACACCGTGAAGACCAAACAAGCCACCTGACCACGCTGACCAAATACAAAATTAGCACGGAATCTGGACAAGTGTCCAGACCCGAACCATAAAGTACACAATTTTCTGTAAGGGAAAAAGGTTTTCCCTTGATTTTTCCCCCCACATGCTCCATCCAAACCCAAAGTTGGGAAAGGAAGGAACAACCCCAGAAAACATGAAATGCACTCCCGATTGCCACTGGTGGCCCTCGGGCATTTCCCATTCCCAATACCCCATTTAAAAACCCGGTGCGCTGTTTTCACAGCACCCCAAACTATTCTCCAATTCAGATCCCGAAGTCGGTGATCTAAATTGGAGTTGTGAATATTTTTAAAAACCTCATTGAGGTTACAGACGAAAATGCCGGGAAGCTTGACTGCCCTCTGGTCGAGAAAGACATCATAAAGACGTTTTACTGTCACAGAAGACCAGTCAACATCCGGCATTAGATTAAAAACAAGCAGGACTAAGCTGCAAAAATACACATAAAAACAAACAGGCTCAAAGGAATGAGGCGTACAGTTACTAAAGAAGCCAGCTGGGAAAACTCTGCGAAGCGATAACGCCGACCAGTAAAGGCCAAAAAACCTCCATGGCGGGCCATCATCATCCCACAGACACCTCATTCCCTTGACAAAAAGAGCATCAGATTTTATCCGCAGATCAGTGAGACCAAGTCCACCTTTATCGAGTGGCTGGTACAAAACTGACCTGCTAACCAATTCGGTTTTACCCGACCAAACATAATTAAAAACTGCTCTGGTTATCACCTTCTCTACAGAAGCAGGAAGGGGATAAATAGGAGCTAAATAAAACAAAGGTGAAAGAACCAATGTATTTACGATTAAAACCTTCCCTAAGAGGGTTAATGTTCTATCTTTCCACATATTAATAGTAGAAATGACAGAAGAAACACGTTGATTCCAATTGATCAGAGCCATGTCGCCTACCAACTAGAACACCGTTAATTTTTATAGGTTCTGCAGTCCATTTAATAGGAACCGCAGACAAAATTGACTCAGGCCAAGTCCTAAAACTAAGCCCTGAGACTTGTTCATATTGAGCCGAGACCCACTCGCTCGTTCGAACAAGCTAATTACTTCGAACAGTCGCACCAACGACCTATGGTCCCTTACGATACAGGTGGTGTCGTCAGCGTACTGAACGACTTTGCATTGCAAACCACCCGATCCAGGGACAGTAAGGCCACTGATGCGACTGTCCTTCATGACAGAAACCACCAAAGGTTCTATAAATAAAACATAAAGGAGAGGAGAAAGGGGACAACCTTGTCTCACTCCTTTAGATAATAAAAAAGGGTCAGACAAGTGACCATTAATCAAAACTTTACTGAAAATATCAGTGTATAAAATGTTTATCCAGTGGATAAACTTAGGGCCAAAGCCAAAACGCTCCAAGACCCTAAATAAAAAAGACCAATTGACTCTGTCAAAGGCCTTGCTCTGGTCCAGAGAAATGACGAGGGAGTCAAGGTTCTTCTCATCCGCGAAAGCCACCGAGTCCCGAAGGAGCCTGATGTTATCATGGATGGATCTCCCCCTGACCCCACAAGTCTGAAAAGGACAAATTATATCTGGCAAAACTTTGCCGAGCCTAGTACACAAGACCTTTGACAGAATTTTATAGTCCACATTCAAAAGAGAAATAGGACGTTTATTTTGGGGATCTAAATGATCCCCTTTTTTTTCTAAAGGGTAATAATACCCATTCGCTGGAAAATCCCAGCGAATTAACTAAAAGCACAATTAAAGACGTCGAGGAGGTCTGGCCCAATTAAATCCAAGAAACAGATGTAAAATTCCTTGGTTAGACCGTCCTCACCCGGCGTCTTACCGTTAACCATGCTGCGAACCGCCGCATCAATCTCCAGCTCAAGTGAGCTTTCGAGTTCAACTGGAGGTCCTCAGCTACACTCACATTGAGGTTATCTAGAAAAATGACTGTAGATCCCTTTCGGTAGGATCCTCACAGAAAAGGTCGAAATAAAGTTTCTATAAACATCGATGATATCATCAGTGGTGTCATAGACGTTTCCGCTCAGGGGCACGCACTGATGAAATCAAACGAGTTTTAAAACGAGCTGTTTCGAGCCGGAAGAAGTGCTTGGACGGCTTCTCCCTTCCTCGAGTTCACGGGCTCGCGAACGAACCCGTGCACCCTCTTCAAAGCCATCCAACTTCTCCAACTCTTTCTTTAAAGACTCATGCTGGAGCAACAGATCAAGATCTGTGATACCAGCGTTAAGTTTAGAAACAATAAAATTTAAGGACTTTTGAAGAGAACTTCTCTTCTGTCCCCGTTTTCTAGATAATAACCTCCGCGAGTGGCTAGAAATAAAGTTTTAATACGCTGCTTGACGTCCTCCCACCAGAGGAGTTCATTGTCAAACCCTCCTTGAGAGTCCGCCAACCAGCGTAAACTTTACGAAATTCCCGTTGAAAGTAGGTATCGGAAAGAGTGGAAACATTACATTCCAAAACCCTCACCATCACCCACAATCTCAGGGCAATTAAAATTTAAAATAACACCATCATGATTGTTAAATGGCATGGCGAATGCAGACAAGACACCACATCCAGAGAACTTGACACATAAAATCGGTCAAGTCTACTGGACACAGTGTTTGACGCATTACGCCACGTAAAAGAAATGCCAGACGGGTGTAAAAACCGCCAACAGTCAATTAAAGAAAAATCTGATATGAGTTGGAGTAACTCAGCGGCTCCAATATCACACAAGGTGGAAACAGAGCCACGTCTATCCAAATCAATATCAGTAACACAATTAAAATCCCCGGTTAAAATAATGGGAATATTCCCCAAATGAAATGCTAAATTTAAAATGAAACGTTTACGGGACTTGGGGTCATTGGGAGCATAAGCCGTACACAACTTAATACTACCCAATGGGCCTTCAAGAACACCGCTAATAATTCTCCCTTCGTTATCAAACGAAGGGTGAATAAAATCATAAGTACAACGTGGGGACAGAAGGATGATGGTACCACAGGAAGAAGATGTGCCAAAGCTGGCAAACGTCTTACCCTTCCATTCTGCCCTCCACGAGGTTAAATCATTATTCGAATCAACATGACATTCCTGCAAGCAAGAAATGTCATATTGACGACAAAGTTCAAAAATGCGCGATCTCTTTACAGAGTCGCGCATCCCATTAACATTAAGTGTAAAAATAGCGACCATAAAATATTGGTGTTTAAAAACAAAACAAAAACACATTACATGGGGGCACTCTCCGGAGACTCCGGGGGTGGCCCCTAGGTTTCTGGAGCAGGAGTTGGTTTAGGACAAGTGTCGCTTAACCTCCTCCTGCTCCATTTCAGCTCGAAGAAGAGTCGGATAAATTCTTCCCTTTACAGGGTGGCCCGTTTCGCTGGGATTCTAGGCCCGGTGGAAGAGTCCGAATCCGAGAGGAACGATTCCTCTTCTTCTTCTTTCCCTTTCCACCCGCGACCTTAAACGGGCGAACCCTGTCGAATGCTGCTGCGTGGCAATCTGGCTTGTCGCAGCCCAAGGTTGGGCGAGCGTTCACGCCAGTGCAGCCTGCGCATCCGACAAGGCTATAACAGGATTTTAAATCTAAGGTACACTCGCAGTGGAAACATTTCCACGGCGAGTCACCTTTAAAAGGACCTGCCACCTTCTTGCATCCCAAGCAGGATGCAGGTGGCAGGCTATAACAAAAAGTAATGGGGGTTTCAGCCCCAGAAACTGTGTCTGAGTCCGAAGACCCAGACAACAAAGAAGAAGAACTCCCCGTTCCGCTCGTGTCCGAAGATTCGGACTGAGAGGAGGGAGAGTTTCCTACTACCACTGGGGCCGAAACCCCAGACTGCATAGGAGAAGACTCCTCTTCAACCGAAACCGGCTGAGGAAGAGGCTTCCCCTTCTTAGAAGAAATAGACTGCGAAGGGGGAACATCCCCCCTCACAGCCTCTACAGGAGCCGAAGCTCCAGACGGAGAAGGAGAGGAGTCCCTCCACCGAAACCGGTGAGGGGAGACCCTCCTTCTCAGAAGAAACAGAACTGCGAAGGGGACATCCCCTTCACAGCCTCTACTGGGGCCGAAACCCCAGACTGTATAGGAAGACTCCTCTTCAACCCGAAACCGGCTGGGAAGAGGCTCCTTCTTAGAAGAAATAGACTGCGAAGAGACATCCCCTCACAGCCTCTACTGGGCCGAGCTCCAGACGGAGAAGGAGGGAGTCCCCACCACCAAAACCGGTGAGGGGAGACTCCTCCTTCTTATTAACAGGTTGCGAAGAAGGATTAACCTTCTCCGCGACCGCCACGTTTATCCACCTCTTGGATGGGTTTGCACGATTTGCAAAGGAATTGGGCACGCTTTAAAGCTATGCCCCTCCTCCTCACAAATCGTGCAAACTACTCAGTTGGGACACTTGGCAGCCGCGTGCCCCAAACCTAAACATTTGTAACATTTCATAATGTTACATTCCGCAACCACATGACCGGGTGCTCCGCATTGGGTGCAAGTCCTGGTCTGTCCAGTATAGGACACCCAGGAATTTTCGCCCCCAAAACGGAACACCGAGGGGATGTTCTTCTTCACCCTCATCTTATACTGGCGAGTGCCATTGAATAGGGAGGGTCTCTCGGCGAAGGTACATTCCCTCGCCGACAGAACCTCCCCATACTTCGCAAGTCTGGACCTGATGATGTTATCGTCAGTTCCATGCGTATAGAAAATATGGTGACTATTTTATAGCCACCATATGTAAAAATCTACTACCGGGGATGTCCTCCAACCCCGGCAGAAAACGATCTCTAATGGAGGGCGATTTGAAAGTCAAATCAAATCGCCCTCCCGAAAGTTGAGCAGCGACCATGTGGTCGCTGATCTCAATTCCAATTTTCTCAAGCTCTATAAAGAGCTGACTTGGCGTGACTTTGCTGTCGAACTTAAGTTCGGCAGCACAGTCACGCCGAAGGCCTTCCCATCTTGGAGGCATAATTATAATAAATAACTCTTCTATATGAAGGGTTAAAGAACAAAATAGGAAAAATTACCCTTCTCGGATAATTTTATTTATGAAACAAGAAAGATTCACACCACTACAACCTGTAGTAGTGTTAAAAAGGAAAGGAAAAGAGATTACAGTTAAGATAACTTAAGTGTTATCTTCACCACTACAACTTGTAGTGGTGTTAAGAAAAGAGAAAGTGCCCAACTCGGGCAAATAGCTAATATATAAATATATTTACACACACACACCACTACGACTTGTAGTGGTGCTATACAAATACCCTACTCGGGTAAATTACATACAAATACACTACCACGACTTGTAGTAGTGTTATACAAGAAATGCACAATTCCAGGCCGTTACTTGCCGGTCTGGTATTGTGTACAATAGATAATAGAACCCCAAGGAAACAAAACCAAATCTTTGCGTTTTGTTTCCCAAGGCAAATAACAATGTGGTACCTGTGCAACCACCGACCTTTCGGCTGTGGTCACACAAGGAACACACAAAGAAAAAAGGGCTAGCTCAGCCCGTACAAAAACCCCAAGGGAACAAAGCTAATCTTTGTGCTCTGTTTCCCGGGGCGACGAGTATTGTACCCTGTGCAACCACCAACCCTTCGGCCGCGGTCGCACAGGGAAACACACACACACACACACACACACACACAAAGGGCTAGTTTCGCCCTTATGTAAATATTCAGAAAAGAACAAAGAAGAAAAACAGGAGGTCAACGGCTCACTGAACTCAACGGAACAGTAAGCCGCGACGAAATATATACGAAAAAAGAGACACTTAAAGGAGTGCTCCAAGAAGCAATAGAAGCTTGTAACAAAGCTTAAAGGCGTAAAAATATTACTAATAAGCTAGTAACCGGCTTTTTGACAGCAATACTGATCGTTGGGCGGTTATCGCTGTATCGGCGCCCTCCATCCAATCCAAACAGACTGATTTAAGTGTTGGGATTGAATAGGGTATTTGATCCAACAATGTGTAGACAAAGTTTACGTCTCACTGTCTATCCATGGTGGTCTGTGACTCTGGCTGGCGTACCACAGGCGAGTATATTATATCATACATATTTATATTAAAAATTGTTCTCTGCATTCCCCATTGACTTTTTACATCCAAATGACTTCCACACATGCCCTGCTATTGTCTAGTATTTTTTTCAACCCCAGATGACACACAACGGCTGTGTAGTGTATCTCTCTCCTGTATGACCTTGCAAACAGTAAACAGCCGTACAGTTTATCTCTCCAGCATGTAACAGAACCCAGACACTCTGTCTGGGGGGGGGGGGATTATGCCTGGCACTGGCTGTCGCAAGACATCAAACAACACAGCTTGACGCTCAACAGATGGTTCCACTTATCAGAGGGTTAGATCTGGGTAGGTCTTTATGTGTACACAATGAATGGTTGATTTTGTGCACAGATTTGGCAGCAATTACTTTTCCAGCCCAGCAAAACAAAGCTACACAGCTCTGGGAACTGACACCCCTTCTAAGATATGTGGAATGGTCCACTTTAGGATATCAAAGACTCCCAGGCATCTGTGGCTTTTTTTCTGGGAAAAACAATGAAATAAATAACTTCTGCCAGTAGTGAGTGGAGGGCTACCTCGTCGGAGGCCTTAAAACACATAGTCGTGAATTAAATCAAAGCACGGATCGGCAGCGGCTCGTTCAAAGTTGAGGGATTAGGACACTATTCTGTTGTACCATACTGGGACTCTTGTCTCGTGTGACAAAACACATACACGTACTCTTGATAAACCATGTGACATTTTCTGAATCACATGGTTTTATTCTCCACGGTACTATATGCAGGAATAAACCTAGTCACGTGGAACACGTGAATCACATGAACTCGGGCTTATGATTTGATTGGGACGCACGACTCAGTAACCGTCCCACATAATTATTATGCAAACGATTTGCCAATGGCGATGGGTGCGTTTTTGCAACCGTAACCAGAAACATGTTTGGGCTTTGGTCATTGGTTAAGCGTTTTCGCAAGTTCGGTTGTGCTGCGATGACATCATGGTTCTGACCGAACATAAACCGAACTTTGTGTGATCGGTTGCGCTTAGTTTCTAGATGGCGGATTGTAAAAAGTGTTAAAACATGATTAAGTGATTGTTGGTACACCAGTATATCTTTCAAGTTACTAGCACTCACGAGTAAGTTCTATTTTGAGAAACGTTGATGACTGAACATGTCACAAACTGAAAACAATTGTCTGGTTACGTTCGCATTTTCGCATAGCTGTGCCGTTTTGTTTCTATTTAGGGTAGCGAAAACCCGCCCCATATGTTGCACTCGTGAACGGCGCAATTGCACGTGTCTCTCAGGTAAGCACTGGCAAATTATTGTGACACTTGTAGACGGGTACATCCCTGTCATTACCGGCTTTAAAGCACTCATGCGTGAAAAACAAAAATAATCGCGATATTATCTAATATCGCGATTTATGTTTGACGATATATCGTGGATTAAAAAAATCGATATCGCCCAAGCCTAGTGTGTGTCTGGTTTCAAATTGTGCATTTTCGGAGAAGATTGCTTAATTAAATACATGCTCTTTTGGAAAACCTTGGGTATCCAGTTCTCAAAGGAGCAAACCTGTTTTACGCCACCTTTTGTTATAGTTTATTTCATAAAGTAGGAATCCAGGACCATTCCTTTTTCTGTATATTGATATGATGACAGTTGTATTGTTTGGTCATAGTTTTGTAAGACGTTTAAAGAACAAGCGTCAGTGTATTATACTAATAGAGTTGGAGCGCGGGCTACGGTTTTAATAAGACGCATTGGAGAAGGTGGTCTCACTCTTCCTCCATGGTAGGATACAGTCCAATCCGGGCTATTATTTAAGGCAAATAGACAGAGCCAAGCCTTCCATTTTGATTTTTGATCTTGGAATGAATGACCTTTGTTCAAGAGATATGGATCCCTTGAAATTGTATGCTGAGCTAAGGTTATTTGTAAATGCTTTTCCTAGTTGGAATATACATCCAGATGTGTTTATTTTCCTGCCAGTGTTGCCTAGGACAGGAAGCATGCGGAGTAATCAAGTTAGCGTGGACGAGTTTAATCAAAAGGCAGAAGTGTTTAACACGCTGCTTGAGGATATTACCTTCTTGGAAGATCGGTGGTTTGTGTGGAGACACAGGGGTCTGAAGCACTTCACGCATAATGCCGATGGTGTGCATCTAACCCAACTTGGGATGCACCAATACGAAAGGACTGTCAAGCAGCTTGTTAAGTTTTGAATCCCGTTGATGGTTGTCTTAATTGTTCATGTTATAACATTTTAGACATTTTGCTATTAAGTAGTTTTCATATGATCTCCAGGAGAAGATAATTCAAGTAGAGAAGATTTGTGGTGATTGGTAAAACTGAATTCAAGTTGACCTTTGAGGGCGCAGTTTATTGTTTAAATTTTGACATGAATATACTATCACGTACATGTATGACCGCGGAGGAACACAGTCAACTGGTGTGATTAATTTTTTTTAAATAGTGCTCTATTGAGTGTCAAATCAATAATTGGTGGTATAATTAGTGTTTCAGAATGACAGTTGTCATTGGTAAGTGTTATTTTACTTTGTATTTATTTCTGTGACGTAGGATGACACAATCAAGGTTTATTTAACGTCTAAGTCTGAGTTTTTACGCTCTGTAATATTAGAGTGATGCGCCCTGCTGAGAGAAAGTGTGGGAAAACGGTCTTTTGACGTCCTAGCCGCAGACGGTGATATATTTAGATTTACCTTGTGTGAAATAAAAGTAATATTATGAACCCCTAAAGTAACTTCAGACGAAGAAGGGGATCCTGGAATGTGAAAGGAGGGTTCCTGCATTAACTGGTGAGTTAGTGTTAATTAACAGTGTTTTGCCTGGATTTGTAAATCGAAGTTGTCTAGAATATGTGGTTTTGTAAATGTACGGTAGCCTGAAGAGTGCATTGAAGCACATACAATAGTGTATTATAGATAACAATCATTCCCCTAGTCTGGTTAACTAATTGGTTGATTTTTTTATTGTAACTTTGTTATTAGGTTTCTTTTGGAGATGGTAAATGGAATAAACTAAATCAGCATTTGTACTCCACATTGGCGTTATGTCCACTTTCCTCTCTTAACTGAGTTTTACTACACTAGTACCAATCCTCCTGAGAAATATTTTGAATCGAAATGCTGTCATCTTCGAGAACATTGTATCTTTTTGTGATTTTTGTTTTTTTGGTTAATAAAAAAAATTCCATGTTGCTAATTCTGTTGGTTATGAATGGTTTCTTGTTTTTTATGATCGTGTTGTTCAAGTTATGTTGATGATGATATGATTTATACCAAAGTCAGTTTAATATGCCGGACTTTATGTGTTCACCTTAAGGCTTATATGTAATGCGCGTTTTCCACAATATAGCGGTATCTTGTTCATAGAAATTACGTGATATGATCATAATATCACGCCCACTTCTCACATTTAGTTCCAAATTTAAATTTTCTCCCATAGAAAATGAAGTGCAGTACCATGTGAAAAATCAGTACCATGTGAAACTGAAAGTAGTGAAACTACTCTGCGCACTACTAACGCGCACGTTGTTAAAAACAGGATACCGCACGTGGTCGTTGCATGATCCACACATGGTCGTTGCACCTTCCACACATAACAAACATATAGATGATTATGCACCTTCCACACATAACAAACATATAGATGATTATGCACCTTCCACACATAACAAACATATACATGTAGATGATTATGCACCTTCCACGCATAACAAACATATACATGTAGATGATTATGCACCTTCCACGCATAACAAACATATACATGTAGATGATTATGCACCTTCCACGCATAACAAACATAGATGATTATGCACCTTCCACACATAACAAACATATAGATGATTATGCACCTTCCACACATAACAAACATATAGATGATTATGCACCTTCCACACATAACAAACATATAGATGATTATGCACCTTCCACACATAACAAACATATACATGTAGATGATTATGCACCTTCCACGCATAACAAACATATACATGTAGATGATTATGCACCTTCCACGCATAACAAACATATAGATGATTATGCACCTTCCACACATAACAAACATATAGATGATTATGCACCTTCCACACATAACAAACATATAGATGATTATGCACCTTCCACACATAACAAACATATAGATGATTATGCACCTTCCACACATAACAAACATATACATGTACATGTAGATGATTATGCACCTTCCACGCATAACAAACATATACATGTAGATGATTATGCACCTTCCACGCATAACAAACATATACATGTAGATGATTATGCACCTTCCACGCATAACAAACATATAGATGATTATGCACCTTCCACACATAACAAACATATACATGTAGATGATTATGCACCTTCCACGCATAACAAACATATACATGTAGATGATTATGCACCTTCCACGCACACAAACATATACACGTAGATGATTATGCACCTTCCACGCATAACAAACATATACATGTAGATGATTATGCACCTTCCACGCATAACAAACATATATAGTAGATGATTATATTGGAGTGTCGTGGCCGAGCGGTCTAGCGCACCGAACTCAAGTTCTGGTGTTGCCAGCAGCAGGGTGTGGGTTCGAGCCCCGGTCGTGACACTTGTGTCCTTGAGCAAGATACTTAACCATAATTGCTTCGTCCTTCGGATGGGACGTTAAGCCGTAGGTCCCGTGTACTAGATTAAGTAATGCACGTAAAAGAACCCAGAACACTTATCGTGGAAGTGTAAGGGGTTTACCCCGGTATTTCTGGTTCACATTGCAAGCGCCCTTGTTTACAGGTTTCTTCAGGCTTTCGAGCTTACAGTGCTTAAGTGCGCTTTTCTGAGGCATCCCTTGGTTTCATTACCAGAAATGATTATTATTAATAATAATAATAATAATGATTATGCACCTTCCACGCATAACAAACATATAGATGATTATGCACCTTCCACACATAACAAACATATACATGTAGATGATTATGCACCTTCCACGCATAACAAACATATAGATGATTATGCACCTTCCACACATAACAAACATATACATGTAGATGATTATGCACCTTCCACGCATAACAAACATATAGATGATTATGCACCTTCCACACATAACAAACATATACATGTAGATGATTATGCACCTTCCACGCATAACAAACATATAGATGATTATGCACCTTCCACACATAACAAACATATATAGTAGATGATTATGCACCTTCCACACATAACAAACATATAGATGATTATGCACCTTCCACACATAACAAACATATACATGTAGATGATTATGCACCTTCCACGCATAACAAACATATACATGTAGATGATTATGCACCTTCCACGCATAACAAACATATAGATGATTATGCACCTTCCACACATAACAAACATATAGATGATTATGCACCTTCCACACATAACAAACATATAGATGATTATGCACCTTCCACACATAACAAACATATACATGTAGATGATTATGCACCTTCCACGCATAACAAACATATAGATGATTATGCACCTTCCACACATAACAAACATATAGATGATTATGCACCTTCCACACATAACAAACATATACATGTAGATGATTATGCACCTTCCACGCATAACAAACATATAGATGATTATGCACCTTCCACACATAACAAACATATATAGTAGATGATTATGCACCTTCCACACATAACAAACATATAGATGATTATGCACCTTCCACACATAACAAACATATACATGTAGATGATTATGCACCTTCCACGCATAACAAACATATACATGTAGATGATTATGCACCTTCCACGCATAACAAACATATAGATGATTATGCACCTTCCACACATAACAAACATATACATGTAGATGATTATGCACCTTCCACGCATAACAAACATATATAGTAGATGATTATGCACCTTCCACGCATAACAAACATATATATGATTATGCACCTTCCACACATAACAAACATATAGATGATTATGCACCTTCCACACATAACAAACATATAGATGATTATGCACCTTCCACACATAACAAACATATAGCTGATTATGCACCTTCCACGCATAACAAACGTACATGTAGATGATTATGCACCTTCCACACATTGATTTTTCTTTCTTGCATTTTTTACCTTCTACGGAAGTTTAAATTACCAACCGAGTTGCCACGTTACTGAAAAGGGAGTTCCTTGGAAACACGGAATTCAATTAGGCATAATGGTGTAATCTGGTGCAATACTGTGTTACATTAGGTTACACGCATTTACAATACATTTAGGTTGGATCTACATTTAGGGCTCATTTTGGATCTACATTTAGATCAGATCTACATTTAGGGCTCAGTTTGGATCTACATTAGATCGGATCTACATTTACATAGAATATATATTTGAGGCTCAGTTTGGATGTACATTTAGGTCGATCTACATTTACGTAGGATCTACATTTAGGGCTCAGTTTGGATCTACATTTAGATTGGATCTACATTTACGTAGGATCTACATTTAGGGCTCAGTTTGGATCTACATTTAGGTTGATCTACATGTACGTAGGATCTACATTTAGGGCTCAGTTTGAATCTACATTTACGTAGAATCTACATGTAGGGCTCAGTTTGGATCTACATTTAGGTCGATCTACATTTACGTAAGATCTACATTTAGGGCTCAGTTTGAATCTACATTTACGTAGGATCTACATTTAGGGCTCAGTTTGGATCTCCATTTAGGTCGATCTACATTTAGGGCTCAATTTGGATCTACATTTAGGTCGATCTATATTTAGGACTCTGTTTTGGATCTACAATTACGTAGGGTCTACATTTATGGCTCAGTTTGGATATAAATTTAGGTCGATCTACATTTAGGGCTCAGTTTGGATCTACATTTACGTAGGATCTACATTTAGGGCTCAGTTTGAATCTACATTTACGTAGGATCTACATTTAGGGCTCGGTTTGGATCTATGGCACCAACCTATTCGCCCCGTGTATATCATAGCCCTCTAGCAGAATGTCTTCAGCTGTGAGCTTCGGGCTTTACGCGGTTCCGTTTACAACCTCTTTACTGTACAAACATATGACAACAGTATGGTCGCGGCGGAGTCACATGAATGATTAAATAAAGTCATTTTAAATGCAAACCGGACATTCTCACTGCTGAATTCCACCCTCTCATCCATTACTTTCCAAATCTCATACCTTTTTCCTATGTTTTTAACCTCTTGCTGCATTTATCTTTGTTTTTTTACCTGAAAAAGGAGATCTCAGCGGCCATTTTGTTAGAAATTTTCAAAGTGAAAACTTTTCCCCGTAACCGTTAATACTAGAATGGAGCCAGTAGCGCACGCGAACGGTTAACCAGTGATATACTAACTTTCCTACGTCACAGCCATAGTTACGGTAGCCAAATTATGGGCGATTCAATGTTTGTTTTAAATACTGTACTTATTGAAAAACATTGATAAAATCAACATACTTTACCAAGTGGGCAGAATCTCTTGCTAAACATGTTTAAAATTGTTGCTCACTAATGGCCGTTCATATAAAATGGTGCTAACAATACAAAATGCCCTTCGCGAACCCCTATGGGTGCACCCCACTAAATAGTGAGGAATTCATGCGCCGAGTTGTTTATCATAAAGTGTATGTCCTCAAATGTTTCTGAAAAACAAAGAATTGAGGCCCATACATTTGATGAATTGTGTTAAAAATGGCCCAATATCATAACCTGGGATCCTTGACTTCCAACTGTGAGTACTTTGGATACACTAGGCCCTGAAAAAGTAGTCCTAATTTGATTTCAAGCGTAAGGCCTTTTTCCAAAATGGCTGCTTTTCACTGTGGTCGTTTTCATTACAGTAGAGGGTGGTTTTCATTGGGATGAGGATAACTCCCTGGAAACCTGGACTTTAGACAGTAAATAGAAAATAAAATAAAAGGTTATATATCGATCAATATTTTTTCTCTTGGTTTTAAAAACTGTGGGTCTTTTAAATATTTTTCAACGATTTTTTAATATTTTGTGTTTCAGCACTGTTTACTATGGGAGTTTATTTAGTGGGGTGCACCCTTAATATCATGGTCAACCGATTAAGTGCAGAAAAGGGGTTTTATGTGGATACAAACTGCAACCGTAACAGTTTCCCCTTTAAGAGTTTTCATCAAACGGTAAAACGTATTTAATTATTAATATTTTTGCAGACAAGTGGAGCTTGGGTGTACCCCAGAGTAATATTCAAGACTCATTAAATATTAAACCTAAACAGGTACACGTAGTGATCATCCTGAGAAAGAATTTCGTCTGAAGTGTTTTCATTCTTCGAAAAAACAAGAATGTCGAATTTACACACACACAAAGACATGCCGTCCTGCAATTATGTGTTAAAACACTAAAAAACATAAATATCATGTAACTGTATTTCGTCGTTTTCTTAAAAAACATGGAGTTGAAATGAACATACGTTACATAATACCAATAATACCAATCTTCCGTTGTTTTAAATTTTTGAAGGATTTAATTACGCATTACAATTAAAGAACCTGGAAAAAATACTTGACAGCAATAATCAATTAGAGTAAATACTTAACTACAATAAATACTTAATCACAATCAAGAAGCTGAAATTAAAACACTTCAGTAACACATTACATTTAACTCCAATTATCTATGTATCATTATCTGAGTAACAACTAAATGTAATGTAAGGTTTGCCAACAAAATCGTTCAGTTTTGAAATTCCTTCAATATGTTGACCGTATTGGCAATTCCTCTGAAACATTTGACATGTTAGTTGATTTGCATTCTGTAAGCTTGACTTTCAATCTGTGATTATTGAGATCTTGAATGAAACTAAGTTATATATCTGGCACACAATGTGTTTATTGTGTGCTACACAATGTATTATATCACTATGTATTCCTTACTCAAATTACCAAAGATACACCAAAGCTCTACTAAGCCAAATGTGTTAAACTCGAAACTGTCATGAACTGTAGTATGTCAATACATTACCGCAAAATCACAGTTTAACATCATCATGGACTTTGTCAAACATTTAGTTTATTTAAATTAAACGACCGGAATGGCTATGTATTCCTTACTCAAATTACCAAAGATACACTAAATCTCTACTAAGCCATAACTGCAAAATGTGTTAATTCGAAACTGTCATGAACTGCACATTAAATTACTTCTCAATAGCTCACCGTAAAATCTCAATAGCCATTTTTCTCGTTAGTTTAACATCATGGACTTTGTCTAATCCTACTGTAAACAACTTTTGTATCAATTTGCTTTCTTGAACTTTCTTGAAATTCCATGAAGAGGGCCAATTTCATTTGTTTTACTCAATAAATAATAATTCATCACCGCTACACACATTCAGGGAATATATTGTGTGGAATCAACATTTTAAAAAGTTCGGTGAGTGACAACTCTTTATAAAGTTGGATTTAACTTGTAAAAGTGTTGAATTAACATTGATAAAGTTAAACTTAACTTGACTCCGTGTTTTTAAAAGGTTGATTCCACACCTTAGTTTTACGAGTATACACACAGCTGAAACTTTAATATGAACAATATAATGTCGGTACGTTTGACGTTACTTTAATAAAAACAGTACATATAATAAATACCATTCATAATTGCCCAAGACAGATAAGAAAATCTGATCACGTGGGGTGTATCAAGGGATGGTAAAGACAAGGCCTATCAAAATTAGAGCAGCGCGTATGTGCGTCACGCGCCAGCTGTTCTATTAGCCGGCGTATGACGGGCGACACGGATTTGAACCAAACAAGGGGACGAAGTTTGTTTCGCATCACACTGACTCATGTACTTTGAAAGTCTTTCATTTGTCCCCAAAACGTGGAGTTGGCTATTGCTAGTTTTTCTTAAAAATTTGTTTTTATTTGTTTATTTTTAAAAACTTTTTTATTTATTTAATTTTTAAACTGAATCTATACAGGCATTTATTAATAAGAATAAAAGATTGGCGTTTTGTCTTTACCGCATGATAATGAACGGTTGTGCGTGGCTACAGGCGATAAAGTACCTCACCTTCAGCTGGTTCCTTTATCGCATGTGACCACGACCAAAGCTGGTCATTACCGTACGGTAAAGACCACGCGACAAACGTTTATCTCCTTATTACATAATATTAAATATACTGAATATAATGACTATAATTATTAAATAATTAAATATTGAACTTAAGAAGTTTCGAGTGCCAATAACAAAAGTTAATCAATATCCTTAATGAAAAGCCACATTCCAAAAATCTGCGTAAGGCCACATGACATTTATTAACACAATGTTTCTCTGTAACATTGAGAAAGTGGTAATTTAATCAAGGTTAAACTGAGTGTTCACCATTGGTAATTACCTGAAAAGATACAAGCTTAATTGGTTCTGAAATGGATCATCAGCTAATGATTCATTAGAATGAATACGCTACAAATAATCTAAATGCATTTTAATTTTTTTTCTTAAACAACACTACGAAATAAGCTGAAACTTTCACAAGCACACATCTCTTGTTTCTTAAAAAGTATGGATGCGTTTACAGACATTTTACCAAGAATTCTAAATCTGATTTTCTTTTTTACAAAAACCGACACATTTTTAAAACTGTTTTAGTTTACAATTATAGATTATAAAGTATTTGAATGTTATAAATTATCCTAGGAGCAATATTGCCAACAGGATGTACAACCTAACCCAGGTTGGACTTTCACCTTCGTGTACTATGGTGACAGTGTGTACAGACCATAAATTAAATGCAGACCATGTGACCCAAAACAAAAATGAACTTGAACGATGAGGGAATACCTCTTTTAATTTGAAGATTTGTAATTATTTTTATATAATATATTTTAAATAATATCAATGATAAAATTCATCAAAATGTCAATATTTTGTTCAAGAAACAAAAACATATGAACTACGTTTTGACAAAGTGTACCATTTGAATAGCCAAAAAAAGGTTTTAAAAATATCTGCGTTAAATCAAGGTATTTGAAAATATTTGGCTTTAATTTGGGATATTAAGTCTTAAGATAATGGTTCAGAGGCAGGCAGTCTTTAGTTTTCAAGACAAAAGTGTTAAATTTGTGTTTATAATTGTGCCATGTTTAGACCTATCGGACGGTTGTTGGATTTGGCATTTTGAATCTTATTGGCAACTGCAGTGACGATTGTATATAGATATGGATTCACTGATGAGTTGATTGGTAGTATAAATACGGAAATCCAGGCATACATTTCAAGACTGATCTGCACTGCATTGGACTGCGAGAGAATCCCCATGAT